>JBBHKE010003572.1:204321-306859 GCA_037447655.1 Zygnema cylindricum | reverse complement strand
ATAACTCTAACCACCTTCACCCCTGTAAAGGCAAGACTCCTTTGAGTCGATAGCAAAAAGAATATCTGAATCTGCTCCCTTGAGCAGTAAGTTATGGAGTGTCAAAGTTGACCTTTGGTACAGAAGCTCTCTGGGAGAGATGGTCCTATCTCCTAATTTTTCTAAGTCCTATCTCTCTTACATACTCTATCTACTGATGTACAGAGCCAATCAGATTACACTTCCGTACACAAAAGTACAGCTGCCGGTGTACTTTCTGTAGGGACACTGTACGTCATGGCCTAAATGTCGACACGTGGTATGTCCGGATTCGCTCCCTTAATCCTCGGAGATGCCGCGATCCAATGTCATTTCGCCACGTGTCATCCGATGTGGCGATGACCAAAAATCGCCGAAATCCTCTTCCGTGATCTCGGCGTTAATTTCGGCCGTCCGATTAAATTCACATTTAATCGTAGCCGTAATAAATACATGCGCGGTAATCGTTTCACTAAATAAATAAATGCACGGTATTGGTTTCTTATCCGTACCGTAATCCGTACTTTTACATTACTGGATCTATGTCACACGTAAATAGTTTCAGTTGAATGAACTATCCTACGTATAAATGGTTAATTAAATATCAAACTATATAATATGTAACACTAGTTAAAGACTTAACGGCTAAAGCTACTGGCTACCGGCTCCCTGCCGTCCGGTAGGTACTAGGATCAAATCCTGTGACCGGCACATACCTTTTAGTAAATAAACCCCTAACTAATATATATTTCCCGTAAACCTCTGGATAGCCTAGGTAGCCATGGCTCTAGCTCCTTCTCCAATTTCTCACTGACTGCGACAAGTTTGAGAGTTGGAGAGAGAAGTTAGAGGTAGACTGCCTCGGCTTCTTTCTATATTTCTATTTAGACCTAGAAAATGCTTTAAATGGACCATTAATTTCTACATTAGTATGTTAGGTGTTCCATCATCTACGTCATTTTATGACCGTAAAGTTTAAGTTAATAAAATGTAGGCCACGTGTAAATTCTTGCAAACCAATAATCTACCATTTTTAGTTTGTCATCTATTTTATTTTTATTAAACATGAACCTAATTACAATTAACATTAGATTTAACAACATTTTGTTTTTGCCTTTCACATCCCAAACAACGTATACATTAGTGTTAAGCTTTTACAGTAATGTAAATAGACCCTAATAATGGATCGAAATGTGGCTCCTATTTGTAGAAATCACATAAATTACTATTAGTGCACCTAAATCAAAAGAAATATACAAAATAACCACCAAGTTTTGTCTTCACATGCAAAAGTAAGTTTTTCTTCTGTCGTATTCCTCAAACAAATAGCATAGTACTAATAATATTATGACCGAAGTCTTTGAAAAACTGAAAGTACAATTTCTATCATGTATTCCATGTTGTTTTCTTCTGTTTTTTTCCCATGTCCACGTCATACCACGTCACCTTTAGACTTTACCTTAAACGCATATGTTTAAAACTAAAGTATTTCCCCTCCATAAACAAAAAAACAACTCCACGCTTTTTAAATTATTTCAATAGTTTTATAAGAGTTCCAACGATGAGGATAACTACATGTTTCTTGTTTGTTTTGTTTTTTTACATGCAGTTTAGAGTTTTTTTTGCGAGGGTCTCCAAAACTTGATGTCATTTTATGGTGACTGGTTAGAGGGTGCAGAGGCAAAGGCGTCTTCTTCAACCATGAAGAACACAAGGTTGTTTTTGCACATTGTGACGGTATGGTACAACAACACAGATTGTAGACGTTGTCAACCATCACGGGCATTGTCGACGTATACAATCGTCACAAAATTAAGTATCGATTTGATTTTTGCACTTTGTGACACTTGAAAACCGTACGGAGACACTTCGCTATAATACAAAGTACGTTCGCTAAGTTAGGATGGCGTATGGACACGCTCTTGCTATTATTTACAAAAGATTGATTATGTTTCAAATACGTGACGCAATATTATGTCACAATCATGCGACAATGTATATTATATCTAAATTTAACATTTATACATTATTTAGAGTGTTAGTGCGAGGCGTGGCTAATTATATGGGAAAGTGTATCCAAGTTAGTGTTAATTTTGTAAATATGAGTTAATGTTTCGTGGCATTAACCCTTTAACCCAAAATAGAGTTGGTAACAATATTTTATTTTTCACTACACCGTGAATCGTTATTAGCATTTATAAATTATTAGTGTCTATACTTGATAAGTGTTATTAATGTTAATCTCAATTTTCCAACATTTATAAAATAAAGTTTAATTCTAATTGATCTATAACGTTGATTTAGGTACACCGAATCTGCTTTAATTATATATACAGTGAATTTGGCATAAGTACAAAATCCGACAATCCGTACAGAGCGTCGTTTTACTATAATTAATCTATAATTATTATTTAGGTTTCCGAACACGTTTCTCGCAAATTCGACTCCATGTTTATTCTAAGCGCGGTTCTGTTTGCAACATGCATAAGTCAACTACTTTTTGCGTGCAATTTTCCGTAACAAAGTACATTATTGTACGAACAAACACCTTCCGTACACCACACTATTCAAGAAATGCGTACATAATTGCTAACGCTAATTTACAAGAACCGTATTTAACGTTAAAGAAAAATTAGTGATGTTAATTCTATTTCAACTTTCGAGGTCACAACTTCTAGGCGCCGATAAAGAGTATGTTATGTTAATAGCGATTCACGGTGTAGTTATTTTTTAACACTAATTGCGATTCAAGATGCAGTAAATATAACCAGTTATCAACTTGCATATTTACTACACCTAGTGTTAATAAGTTGTTCGCCACTTAAAACATCTTTTCTCTATAAACTGTTGTCCAATTTTTATTTGTGAGTGCGTATCGGAAGTTGATAATTTTACCTTTCAATCGCCACCGTCGGATCCACAATCCAACAATTGTGTATGGATAAAAAATGTATTAAGTAGCAAATAAAACATTAACATTAATAGCTATTTGCGGCGTAGCGTTGTGCATCGAGAAACAACTTATCACGATAAATTTGTTAACGATAATTACCGATTATCGATTGGCAGGGGGTCTCGATATATGGCTCCGAAACTGACAAGAATACTACTGATAACTATAGGGTGGGAGTGGTGGTCCGTACAAAAACGGAATTAAGGTACGGAAAACATACGAAACGAGTATGGAGATATCGCGACACACGGGGGAGGCGAGGGGGTGTGCACTGTCTTGCACAAGCCATTTCGTACCATGGTACGGAGTTATCGTCGAGAGTTTGGCTCGATAATGGGTGTTATCAGTAAAGTCATCGCTACATATCGGCAATTTATCGTGATTATTTTTTTACTGATATAACGAACCAATACAGCGATTATCGGCAGGTCAAAAAATACTTTGTCGGCTAACGGCAAATGGCTACCAATACACATCGTTACATTTGTTGTCACCAGCGTTATTAGCGATGTAATCAAGATATTGATAAAATATGAATTTCACATATAATACATTTTTTTTAATCATTGAGTATGCTTGTAAGCACCTATAGTACACCGAACGCCATCGTTGCAAATATATTAATATTATAGATACAAAATATAGCTATTAGAGTTGTTTTGGGCTCAATAACCTAAAGCCAAATAAACATCAACATTGGGCGTTAGCGCTAGTGTTGGGTATCGAGGACCATTTATCGATATTCGATATGTATCAAATTTTAGGTACCAGATAATCAATATGTCCCTTCGATATCGCCAATATATCATATCACCGATGTATCCGGACTTTAAAAAAATTATAACTATTTTTGCTACTGCTCTTAGTACTGCTACTACTGCCAGTACTAATGTTACTGCTTCATTTTTTTATTTTCATATCATATTTTGACTAAATTAGTGTGAAATTTTTGTATGTGAAGTTCTCTACGTTCTAAATGAGTAATTATATTACAAAATTAGTATTTTTTTGTTGGTTATATTCCTGTGACACGTCATACGCTTCGACGTCATCAAACATAGGTGCGAAAAGAAACCTGCAGTTTTTCAAACTTACTACACCTTGGATCGTTATTAGCCTTATGTACGCTCTATTGGCACCCCAAAATTTTGACATTGATACCTTAAATATTATAAACTACACTATTTAAGAACGTGGACCATAATCTGCCACGTCTCCTAACACTAAATTAGAATGAATGACGCTAATTTTTTCTTTACACTAATAATTTTATACGCTAATAACGATTCAAGTTGTAGTACTTACTAATACGCGCGAAAACAACGAAATAGTTGTTTGGATGTTGTTTTTGCTACGTCAGCTATTCGGGTTACCGTTGGTCTGTTTCACATAAATACGCTACTTCAACCCGATTTAGGGCGTGTCCCCATGTAACCGATAATTTGAAACGTTATTTTGGAATTTAGCGTTGATTTTACGGTGTACTTTTCAAGGTGTGCCTATGTCAATCGTTACTTACGCGTTCATTAGTTTGAATATGTGGCATTTGTACACGTCGCCAACACTTACGACACCTATAGACGCCAACAAACTGCTGACATTTGTAGACGCCGACGATCTCCGAACAAACTGCGGACATTTGTACGCCGCAAAGAGTTCCTGACATACTGGGACAATTGTCGACGCCAACTGTCATTTGTTGACGCCCACACGTTAACTACATAAGCAATCGCCTACGTCTACAAAATGACATTTGTAGACGCCCACAAGTGGACAACATAAGCAGACGGACAAACAAATTATTTTTCGTGTATTCTCCCAACTGCAAAAAAACAAATGAAAACTTTTGACGCGTGCAACCCAGGCTTTCTATTCGTCAATAGGGTAGTATTTTGATTAAAAGTAAGTTGCGATTTGATTCCAGTGCAAGTGTGAAGATGAGCTGGAAGTGGGTCGCGATGATAAGGGTGCGTCCCCATGTATTAAAGTATCGACTTTAATCTGTCGTTTTCACCCAAAACGCAGTTCCGTACGAGAAAAACTTTAACCGTACAATAAAAGCAATTCTTTAAAAGTACTGGAAACGTCAAGTCAATACTTTGAGTGTACTTCCTGTTTGTCGTCATGTTAGCGAATTTTGGCGTTTTCCTTTTTTCGACCCCCGGGCAAGAGAATTCAGCCCGTCAAAAAACTTCATCAAAAATCACCTCGCGACTTGATTTCAGGGAAAGTACCTCGGAAATGGCGAATGAAAAACGGTCCACGCACGCGCTACACGAGTGGGAAAATTTTGGGTCGATCAAAAAAAAAAAAAAAATGTCGTTTTGCGACCTGTACGATTTTTTTTTTCAGGGGTCTTTCGCTTTCAATGTCATTTCATCAAGGTGAAATCCGCGAGAGAGTAGCTTCTCTCCTTCTACCGTACGCTCTCCACCTACCGAACACTCTCTCCCACTTCCACCATCACGCTCCCTCACACTCCATGTCTCACACAATGCAAAGCTCTTGAAATTGTTGTTTTTTTTTTTTTTGTAAAAAAATGCGAAGAAGCACTCATAAATACGTCTCAGAAAAAAGGTTTCTTGGCAGTTTTTTTGCAACAGATTACCTTTTCTCCGCAATAGATTAAATTTTTGAAGCAGGTGTGGAAAAGGAAGAAATTGCGAAGTTTGAACTTTCGCTGTTTGAAACTAAGAAGAGTCTTGTCGGATCCTTGCGGTGGAACCGGGAGGGTTCAGGGAGACTCATATCGGTCTTCGAGGCCATTGGGAGAGGTTCCTTCTGCTGAGTTTGGTCATCGTTGCACTCCGGGGTATGTGAATTCGCTTCACCATTATCATTCATTTCTATCTTTAATTTCATTCTCTGGGGCAAGGTGATATTGTTTAATCTGAAAAGCCGATATTTATTATTGCTATATTTCTGCGTGGGAGTTATTTGCACACTCTTGTGGTCATCTTTGGGTTTGTCCGGAGTTTTTGCAGAAAGGATCGGACGACTCTCATTTCCTTCCTATTCTTTGGAGAGTAGTTAGGAGTGTGGCATTTAGTGGGCTTCCAGCGGAGCAGCAGAATCTCGGGGGGGGGTACTGGGCACCTTTCTTTTCCACTCCATTCCTCCTTACTATCTATGCATATCCCTAGGGAGGGGGTAATGAATAGAGATGGGCATTATCACGGATCCAAGGGAGCATCAGCATTTGGGGTGGATTGCAGGTTTCTCATGCACACCTCCTTGGACATATAACCTGGACCTCCCGGTTACCAGGCACGCTCGACACGGCTGGTTGTATGGATATGAGTTTGGACATTTTGCTTTTGGAATCTTTGATGACGCTCGCCGTGAAAACAGGAATCTACGTGCATGCAATCGAAAGAAAGCACTTACGCGATATATTCCATTGCTGACCTGATGGAGAAGTGAACGAAGTGACACGACCTGATGGAGAATTGAACGAAGTATTACTCCCAGTAAACTTATCCGTACGATTACTGTCGGCGCCTGATGGAGAAGTGGCTTGAGTCACGGAGCGGAAATCACGTCGTACGTAGCGTATGAGACAATAGGTCTTTTTCGCTAAAATTACATATTATATAGAAATATAAAGTATTAAATTTAAAAAAATACTGTATATCGCGATATATATCGCGATGATTTATGTTGGTCTCGGTACGATATATCGAGGATTCTGCTCGATCGATATTCGATATATCGAGATTATCGCGATATGAATTTACCTGATACCCAACACTAGTAGTAGTACTTCTGATGAAATTTTTCGTATTTTTATTTTATAATTAAGTCAAAGTCGGTCAACGCATTTAAAAAAATATGAAATTTGGAATAATGCGCATATGCATTCCTTTTCAAAGTTTTTTACCTGCGCATACTTTGAATGAAACCTCTATGCTAAAAAGTACACGCATAGGGCAAAGTCCCTCGCATAGTCGCATGTCTGTTGCATGTTTTATTCATCCATTGTGAGGAGGAGATCCTGGCCGTCCGATTAAGCTTCCTGGCTGTATGGTCACTTCATGCTTACGGTGAGCCTCCATGGGAGAAACGGAGGGGTGCTGTACTTTACACCGCGAATCGTAATTAGAGTAAATTACTCTAATTCGGTCGCTCGAAATTTCGACTCTATGACACCAAATAAAGTAAATGATTCTAATTTTTTCATTATTCTAATTTAGGTGAGTATAATTAGCGTAAAAATTTGTAATACAGGTTCTTTTTAAATAGTGTGGAGCATGGACGACGTTCGACCGTGCAATATTGTACTTTTTAAGTAAAAAGGTACAAATAATGATTTAATAGAATCGCGCTCGCACGTGAAATCGCACTAAACGAAAAATCAGTCACATCGAAAAAAAGCCGTTCGCATAACTCTCGTCCGTCGACAGCATCGTCGTCAGTGTGAACATTAACTAACATTCAGCGCGACAAATAATACTAACGTCATAATGACGTCAAAACTATACGGACTGACATATTTTGTACGTCTACGTAATTTAGTGTTCATAATTTCAGCGCAGATAATTATTGCTGTCATAACCCAATATAGGGTACTTAAATAAATGAGAGTGAACTTTGTGAAAAAGTTCTATCACATAAATTAGAGTTCATTACTCTAATTGTTTTTTTTGTTTTTTTACTCTAATTTTTCCATTACTCTAATTACGATTCGCGGTGTAGTGAAGTAAGAAAGTAAAGCAAAGTGGTCGGCTGCGGAGTTAAAGCATGTTTTCATGCCCAAAACATTTCGTTTCAAATTTCCTTTCACTAAAAGATCACGAGGATTTCAGTGTGGATGAAAGGTCGAATAACAGGTCATTTAGTGTTCCTTATCGATCCACAACCAAAAACGACACAAAGGCTTACGAATGCGCTTTTGACAATGGACACCTACACACATCTAAAAAGTATGACGATCCGATAATGTGCGAGTCTTCGATACTATTGGCGCTATAAAGCTAAGATATACTTTAAAATTGCAAAAATTGGCCTGCTATAAGAGTTTGAATCGTGAACCAAATGTTAAAAGTTCATGGTGTCAACAACTTTTTCATTTTCTACGAGCTTTAAAACATCGGGCACAAGAGCAAAGCTAATGTTTTCTTTGGAAGTTAAGCTCGAACTGAACATTATCTTATGATCAATGGCGTTTACTAGGATTACAGTTTGTCACGAATTTTCCAACATTCAAGATGGTTTACCATTTTATCAAAATCAATATAAACTTAATTTAACGTGGAAAAAAGATAACATCATCAAGATAATCACATCCACCTATCCTACACACATTTTGAGTAATGAAAAGGAAAACAACGACAACCTCGATAAATCGTACATAATTGGCCAGCTTTTTAAAGGTTGGTGGAATCTTACACGTGTCAATAAAACGTGTCTGTGCTTCAAATCTTGGCAGTGTGCAATGCGATGGGCAACATAATGGTAAATAAATCTTCACTACAAATTATTTTATACAATGGATAAGTGGAAAACCAATATTAATTGTGAAATATTCTTGTGTTTACTACATTCAACAATTTGTCCGTCATATAAAGGTATGAATGCATGTTCAAGACCCATTTCATTGTTTAGTAAGAAAACATAAAAACGCTCTATGGGCTTAATTTGGTAATGTTAAAATTATTTCAATGAATTTTTAGCATTAGCGCGATCAAAGTTTTTGGATTGGTTGGTTTTAGTCCACCACTTATTGGATAAGATGGCGTTCGTTTTAAAGAAACACGTTGCAACATGAAGTTTAATAATGTATTGAGTGACAAAATGAACTCGTCATAATTAACGTGGAAACAAAATACGTAGAACTATTTGTTTTTGTTTTTCCATATTAACGGCAAAATTATTGTATGTATATTTAAACACACCATATTATTACGGTCAAAAATTGTCAATGACTTGGCAACTTTTCCGACATAATTGACGTATCAATTTTCGTATAATTTTGTTACGTGTTTTAAACACACCAGTTCTCCAGCACTTGTTGTTCTTAAACTCGGAAAATTTATCTAAACCATAAAAAAACACACAAAGTCGATTTTGAATAATAAAATAAGTTGCATGTTATGGATCCTCATTTTATTTTTATAAAAAATTGGACTTCATAACCTTGTATATAGTTTCGCAATAACTTTGGTGCTTATTTGGACGTGTGATAAATTATAAGTAGTTTTTTGGTGATGTCTAACATCCAAAATGGATAAGCGTATTAAACCTTTTAACGTTTTTTAACTTAAATACAAATGTTTCGTATTGTTTTGATAACTATGTTCATAACTTGCATGCTGTTTTTATTTTATCAGGTCGTCCATGCAGGTATCAATGTTTGTCTTCTTTGCAAAAAAATGGCCAACATCAAAACAACTCCAATAATCGAGAATCTTATTGCGTTTTCGTGACCTCTTGGACATTAAAGGATATTGATTATCAACCAATTTTTGATTTAGGCATTAATTGTACATAATTATTCATTTAATTTGAAAGGATTTTTTTTTGGTTAAAGGTAATATATACAATACTTGATATGCTTTTAAGCGCATACCAGTGAATAGAACTCATATTTAAATAATGAATTTTACGTATTTGTCAATTGATGTCACTAACAATATTGATGTGTTTGGGTAAGAAACGCCACAATAGCTTCCTTATTGGAGGATGGATTTTACAATTGGTATTTTTTCCAATACTGGATGCAATTTTGTTTTCTTTAAACCTCTACAACTTTTAGAGCAATGACACTTGAGTTGTGTTCAAACTGACAAATTTGGACATGTTAGATTTGCTACTTGTTTTTGTCGAATGTGAATATTGTTTTAAAGGGGAATGACGACGACGATTTTTCCCGATGTTTTTTCTTCTACTCAATGCTGGTGGAAAATTGCCTCAAACCATGTTGATTTAAGATAAAAAACAAACCGATTCACTTTTGTCACATCAATTCTTTTTATGGTTTCCTTACACGTAATGAAAAATATTAGAACAACGTATCAACAAGTTTTGTGGAGATAGAGGCGGTGGTTGTTGTGAAAACGTGGCTGTCAACGAACACACACATCGGTAGGTGAGACGTTATGCATCAATAAGAATTAGTGTTGTGTATCGAGAAAAAGTGTATCGCGATAAAACCGATGATGTTAATTATCGTTTATTGAACGGTGAGGTGTCTCAATATATCGCTCCTAAACCAGCAAAGATGGTCGCTGATAATAATCTGTTGAGAGGGGTGGTCCGCAAGAAATTACGTAATTATGGTACGAAAATAAAGAAAGAAATGAGTGCGAAGATATTGCGATCGAGGGGGGAGGGGGGGGGGGCGCTTTTGGATTTTTTTTTCACAATCCATCCCGTACCACAATACCAAGTTATCGTCGATAGTTATCGGCCTGATAGTTATCGATAATCCATCGCCATATATCGGAAATGTATCTTGATGATTCCGTTTTCGATACACCTTGCAGATACTTCGATTATTGCTAACGAAAAAAAAGGTGCATATCGGCTATCGGGAAATGACTACCGATGCACAACAGCGCAGTAGTAAAAATCCCCACACATAAAATACAGGATGAAAGTAACGACCTGAACTTCCACTGTACCTGCTGGTACAAGGGTGGTTGCTATATGTACGGCATAAATCTACGGCAGACCACCTTTAGTTGCACGTCACCGTCATATTTTTCCGAACGTTGTTGAGGGGCTGTCGATTGCCTACGCTCCTTCTCCGCAGCCACGACGTTCTTCTTCCGGGTGTGGTCCAGTCGTCCGTACCTTAATTTTATACTGAAATCCTGCCAGATACGTGATAGTGATTGTGCCATGGTGGCCGTCGATTGGCCAAAGATATCTATAAGGTGTCGCATCCCTTTGACTCGGAAAAGTGCTTCATGACGTGTTTAGTCGTTATCGATACAGTTAACAATTCTGATGGCATCTTGTCTCTTAGCGATCCCCACAGAAAAGTACGGTTGATTAGGAAAAAAGGCGACAATAGCGTATCTTTCGGTCTACCAACCGTTGCCGTCAATTATCGGCTTATATCGGCTCTATTTTTTCCCAATTTAAATCGAATGATTCAATGATTGAAGTTTGAATAATAATTTGAATTTTACAACCGCATTGTTCCCCCCCCCGGACCCCATTATTGCCCAAGTTCCGAACGTCTTTCTATACCACAAACGCCAATCGCGCTCCGCCGCCCTTCCCATTTAGCATCGCCACCGTTCACTCCCAAAATGTTGTGACAGCCTGTCTCCCCACCGCTCAGATTCATTCACGAATTTTGTCAGTCTCCAACTGGCATGCCTGTACGAATTTCCGCGATCAGAAGTGCGTGACGATTTGTCACGTGTGAAGCGGAGTTTCCTCTCGCTTTCCTGTACGGATGTTCACTGAGATTGTTCAGTCTGTTCAAGATCTCAAAATCCGGTCCACCTTTATTGCTTGTTTCACAGTACAGTTCAGTACAGTAGTACAAATCTACGATCGGCCCTGCCCGTACGACCACTCCGTTGAAGACGAAGTTTAAATTTATTTCAGAGTATATGTGACAGATGTCACGATATGCTCACTGATTCCCTTCTCCTTAAACTTTTAAAAGCTGCTGCTGCTGCTCTA
This sequence comes from Zygnema cylindricum, assembly GCA_037447655.1. Classification (NCBI taxonomy): domain Eukaryota; kingdom Viridiplantae; phylum Streptophyta; class Zygnematophyceae; order Zygnematales; family Zygnemataceae; genus Zygnema; species Zygnema cylindricum. The sequence goes on along the minus strand of JBBHKE010003572.1, from coordinate 295,248 downwards.
AGTAGCTTTCTTGCAACGTTTTTTTTCGTTCAAATAACCTTGCAAATATGTCAAGAATGATTTGAAAACCTCCAGACTTGCTAGTAATAACACTGTCAGCAGTTAGCTTTTTCATGCCATCTTATCTTTTTGGCTTGAGCCTTAGCTTTACTGCAGAAACAGTCCAAAACTATGGCGGTCGAGCTTGAGAGAGTGCACCGACAGATATGTCTTGACGTTGAGGAACCCGAGGGTGAAAATGAGCTAGGAGAAGGAGAGAATGGAGAGGAAGACTTCTCTCATTCTTTACTTCCAGCTGAGCTACTTGATGGAGACAAAGTAGAATATCATAATGATGAGGATAACTCTCTTTCTCCAAACTTGAACTTTTTGAAACCGTCAGCTCAGCAATTTTCAAGAAACTCACCTTCAACAAATTCTCCTTCAATAATTTTTCCTTCTATTCGCAACGGTGGTGCTAATTTTGAGCCAATAAATGAAAAGCAGCAAGTAGAGTGGCAGCAACTCCTTTCTGATGGAGCCTTTAGTGAAGGTTGGAGAGATTTTCGTATTTCAGGAAACCATCAGTCAAATATTTCAGGTTTTAATGATAATAATGGCTGGCGTTCGGAATCTTCATTTGCTGCTAAGACAAAGGAGACAGCATGTGACTTTTCTCTCTGGAATTTCGATCCTGTCGTCAATAACAACTGTAGCTCAAATGATTGCTACAGAGCACCTTCATCTCCGAGTCTGTTGAGGTTGCAGAAAGATTATGGAATCCTTTCCGACCGTTCCGATACTTCTCCAACTTCTGTACTCTCTTCTGTTCTTATGACGAACAGTGAAGGAACAGGAGAAGACTCTCTTTTGCCATCTCGAGTGAGCGGTTTGGCTCATCATCATCATCATTTTAGAGATAACAAGTGGAAGTTCTCGCTTTCAGGCAGTTGTGACCAATCAGAAGATGACAAGCAGTCAAGTGATTGGCAGAGAAGAGAGCTCTCGCCTCCTGTAATAAGTTTAGAGAAACCTGCTCTTGATGCCTCTGTATTTAGCATTTCATCAACTTCAACGTCTCCATCTTCCACTTTATTATCTCCAAAACATTTTGCTGGTACGGGAAAAAAGGAAATACCTCTGAAATCCTCAAAAACGCTGATTCCAGAATCTTCTGCGGCTTACAATGCCATCAATGGAAGACTGACTGGAGTTTTGTCGGATTCTCCGGATTCTCGCGGGCCTCCGCATCAACTATTGACTCATGTCCCACTTTCCACTCCGAACCATTTCAATCATATCGGCAAAACTCCAAATATTATTGTTCAAGAAAATAAAGAGCAAGTAATTGAAGCTCGAGGAAACAATATGCGGCTTGGAAAGCACATGTTCCCTACATCTTTGTCTTCTGGAGAAATGATTTCTTCTGAGACGATTTTTAACCCTCCGTCTTCAGGAGCTTCATTTCCTGGAGCAAGGAAGGTCGTTCAAAATAATATTTCGTCTATGGAGAAACAGTCCATCTGGAGGCCCCATGAACGGGAGGGCAGTCACGGAACAATAACAAGGTCTCATGCCCCCTGTCCTTCCACCTTTCATCACTCTCCTGTACCGAATACTTCTGCAACACATGCCTGCAACAGTTCTCGGCCCAAAAAAAGTTTGTCACCTCCAATGTCGTCCAATGTGAATGCTTCTGGAGCTGTCAGAACCGTTGGGGGCAATTTTAGAGCAGAGGGAGGTCCAGGAAGGGTAGGGAGGAACGGGAGTGATCCTAGCTTTGTTACTCGAGGACGGTGTGTCAATCAGGTGGCCGTCAATGGAGGAGGAGGAGGAGGGACAGGTGTCTTTTTGCCGCGAACTGCAGCAGAGGTGCCTGTCCAGTTAGGAAAAAAAGGACAACGGAGATCTCGAGTATTTCTGCCAAGTAGACTGGTTGCGACTCTCGGACTTAACCTGGATGGAAATAACAATGTCATTCTGAACCGCTCCACTTCTCCTGCCTTTGATACTCCATCTCCTCCAACAGTTTTTGTATCGCATGAGACGTGTTTGTCACCCTCGTCTTAGTCATTTTCTGCAGCTTCTTTTTGAGCGCATGGATGTTTCCCTGCAGCATCCTTGTGACGAAAGCTTCAAATAAGGGTTGAATTCTCATTTTGTATATCCTTCAAGAGTTTTTGTTGCTTGCGACACTCTTGACGGCGGCGGCTTTGTAAGCGCACGTTTTTTCATTTCTCTCTTTAGTTGTCACATGCCATTTTTTTGTACCATCTTTTTGTTTTACATTACCGCATGTAGAATGCTTTGTCCAGTACCGGCTATAAGGGGGGGTACTATGGGTATTACGTCAATAACTGAGAAAATTATTCGTCTGGGGAGCGGTAGTAGCAAACTTTTCTGGAATAATTGCGCAGTCTACAAAAACCAGTTGCTGGAAAAAAGTGGACTAGTTGAGTTTTTTTTTTCCTTTTGACCAGGCAAATCTCCCCTTGTGTTCAATAAGTGTTTCAGTCACTTCTTCTCAGACATTTTTTATGTACCGGTTCCGAATCAATAAAGCAACATTGAGTGCAGAAGTTTTTTCTGGAAAAAAAAATGAGTAGTTGAAATGTGATGTTCTTTTGCTCGATGCTCATTGGATGTTTGGTTTGAATAGCTTGCATTACAGTTCTGTTTTTGTTTCTGTTGCATGAGTTTCTTATTTGTCTTTATTCACTTGGAGGGCAGACTGGCAACGCTGTTGAAGAAAATTGTGATTAAAATAAAAAAGTTGTTTTCGTCAAGGAATGGAAGATTGAAATGTCGATTGTTTCTTCTTCCTTTTCCTCCTCTTTTTTCAAATGTCTTTCATTTTTGTCTTTTATTTTATTTTTTTAATCAAGGATCGAGGTGCTGGAAGTCATTGTCCTATCTTGGTTTCCTTTGTAGAAGTGTAGGAGGGCTGACAGGTCGGTGATGATTATGCTCACGGTTTGAGGGTTTGCATGTGTGTTTATTTGACGACGAACTTTGTTGAAGGCTTGTCACAGTTTTCACATATGTTTCTAAGCTATTCTTAAGATGTTTTGACTGTGTTTTTAAGCTGTTTTCAAGAAATTTTGAAGATAGTTTTCAAGGCATAAAGACAAATAGAAGTGAAACTAGTAATAGTTCTCACCAATACTAGAGTGGATTTGTGCTGGACCCTGTTTGGAACCTTCTCGATAACTATTGCTAAAACATTATGGCAGTGATTGCCAGATGTCTAATAGTCACTTAATATACATCAGCTATATCGTTAGTTTAGCACATTCGGTGGATTTGATGTCTACAACTGTCACATCAACCATTCTACTGGCAGGATCTGGGGTTGCCAGAGATCACTTTTTTCCATAGTAGACCCTTGAAAAACTCTCCTTCGTGCTTGAGGTTATGATTTTTGGCTTTTAAAAGTCTGGGCCATTGAGTTTTTTTGAAGGTGAATGCCTGCTGTTGTGTGCGGTTGCAAAAACTTTCATATTACTAGCTTTATTACTAGCTCATATTATTAGGGTAATTACACCGTATGTCGTTATTAGCGCCAACATTTTTTTCGCCATTTAAATCTACATTTTTCTGTGACCTACTTTGTCAGTTTATCTATCTGAAGGCTGCGGTGGAAAGGTAAGATATATACCTTTTGGTTGGTGGTCTGAAAAAGACAAATGTAGTTGTATGGACGAAAAGGGTTGATTTACGCGGCTGAAAAAACATTGACGCTAATAACAATACAAGGTGTAGTTGATTGCATCATAGCACGAAGCTATACCGCCTTTTGCCACTAGGGTTAGTGGCACCAATTTGGTTCCTACTTTTCTCGACAAAGAATCACGAAATAGCGTCACTAACACTATTTAAAAGAGTGGGTGACAAGGCGACTTACACTAAAATGGTAGAAGACATTCTATTTCGCACAAATAATTTATTTACGGATAGTGAAGCGCATTGTACTTTACCCATTGCTCACTTATTTAAAACCAAAGTTTATCCAATTGAGTAATTTTTTCAGTTTAATTTGCCTTCTCCCGTATTTGGTTTTTCAATTTCGTTTTGGCCTTTCATTTCTTTTGTTCCCATGTACTTTCCTAATGTACATAATTCCATCGCACTTTCCTAGTAAATCTCTATATCTTTATATGTCGGTAAGATGATCATCATTCAATAAGTGTTTCTATGTTTAAAGCTCATCTAATGCACTTAAGCTCTAATTGAAAAAGCAACGATGAAATCACCAAAGCCAAAAAATTGCAAAAGCTTCACGGTTCTTATTTTCTGTAATCAACCTAAAAAAAGGTGTGAAATAAAATTTAGAGCTTACTATTCGCAAAACTTTCGAACAACTCCGGTGTTACCGACAGTTTATATTTTTCGTTATTAATGGCGAAAACGGTGTTGAAGGCGAAAATAATTCTTGATTGGTTTCTTAACTGATCTCTAGAAAAAATCTTACACTTAGTCAAAGATTGCTATTGAACTAAAATCAAGAAAATGTCCAAAATTTTGACTGCATTCAAAGAGGGTTTATTAGTGTTATCAAAGCCATCCGAATTCAACGGAAAAACCATTTCCATGCGCATTTGTCGAATCCGAAAGTTCTGCGTTGGATCAAGAACGGTGCAATTGCCAATAAATTTCACCTTTTAAAAAACAATTATTTAAGGAAGGTGAAGAGAAAACATGAGATTTACAAAAAATGGGATTTCTCCCTCCTCCTTCATTACCACAACTAGACCATCCCACTTAACCATTAAGGTTCGGAAGCTTGCCTTTGAGAGGAGGGGAGATAAGGGAGAGGGAGAGGGAGAGGGAGAGGGAGAGGGAGAAAGAAGAATTCACCTCCAACTCCGTAGACTCCAAATGACCTCCCTATCATTTCCAGTCATAGAATCAAATGTCGTGGGAATTTGAATCTCATGTTGTGAGATTCAAATTTTCAACTTTCGAACACAAGTTTCGGCTTTCGATTTATGCATGCACCAAAGAACGAGATCGGACGGTCAGGATGAATTCTAAAATAAGGAAGCAAACAAGTTTCAAGTTTCAAGGAAAAATTCACTTGATGGTGAATCGGACGGAATGATGGAGGCTGGTGTTGTACGGTTTTGCGCGCATGCATGAGTGCATAGCATCATGTACAAGACGACAACTATCCTAATGATTACAGGTGTGCTTGGCTGCTTGCGACCACCAGCGAATCTATGTCTCGCAGTTGAACAGTGACTGTTTGTACCCGCTCAGGGTTGCATGCTCGAAATTGAGCATGCCCTGAATCGAACACGAAAATGGTCCACATTTGTCTGTCTAAGTGTGTACGGACAATTGGCGTGCTTGTCGCTTGTTCATCAATGCGTGACACAACAGTGACGCTGTTTGACATTGTTACATAACTGTCGCGGAATCGACTGTACACCGTGAATCGCTATTAGCGTAATAAAAAATATAGCGTAATGAAACAATTAGCGTACTTTATGGTAAATTGTGTTTTTTCGGGTACACCATGATACTAATTTATCATGTACTCTAATTTGTAAACTGCTTTGTACAAAATTTCGGCAGATAATATGTCCACACTAAAATATGTAGATGTACGAAATTGTTCAAATCGTACGCCGTCGCGTTTTTTTGACATCTGCGAATGCCGGAAAATATTTACGCAATTATATATTATTATATTTTCTGTACTTTTAATTTTAAAAAACGTACGAAATAGTACAAATCTGGCAGTCCGTATACCACACTATTTAAAAGGGAACTAAATTACAGTAATGAACCGTATTGAGCGGGGTACCTCAAATAACGTGCAAAAACATTTAGCGTACTTTATTCTATTTGAGAATTTGCCCCAAAAAAAGGGGTACCCCAATTAGCGTCATGTACGCTAATAGCGATTCACGGTAAGTCTCTACAGCTGGAGTGACATACATTATGTCATAACTGGTTAAAGTGCGGTACTGTACTGTACACCGTCGATCGTATTTAGCGTGTTGAACAATAATTCGGCGCCCTTAAATTTTGAGGGTTTTACCTAAAATAGGGTAAAGGATACTAATTTTTCCTGTACGCTAATTACGAGATGTTAAATTAGTGTACACCATTTTAATTTATGTATATTTTTATTAGTGTGGAGTACGGAACGTGTCGGTTCGTATAAAAATGTACTTTTTTATCATACTAGTACGGATGTTTTAATAAAATCTCTGCTATCACACGAAAAACTGCCCTGTGAATTAAAGAATTTCATATTTGTACCTGTTTTAGTGTACATTTGTTTGTCGCGTATTGTCTACACCGTAAAAAACCGAAATTAGAGTTAGGAATTAATTAGAGTGAAAGTATGCAACAGTGTACGAATTGTCAGAATCTGTACTTTTACCTATATTACTGTGGATATCCTCTCGACAAATCAGCTGTACCCATATTGGCGTACATTGAAAAATTAGTGTATAACTTTTTCTTCGAAAATTTTCTAAGTCAAAATTAGTGTACATGACACTAAATTATTATACACACCAATAATTTCTACACGCTATATACGATCAACGGTGTACTGTACTGTGCTATACATAATATTATATATTATACGTATTTGATTATAGTTCAACTGTTCAAATTAGTGTCTTTAAGGGCGTGTCCCCATGTGTTCAAGTAAGGGTATTTTTCCGTCGCTTTCACAAAAAATGGGACTTCCAACGAGATAATACTACGCCTTACAAAAATGGGCAAAAACACAAGTACATTTTGCATCATCTTGGAGCTTAGAAGGTACAACAATTTGGCGTTATTATCATCACGACCCACTTCCACCTCATCTTCACACTTGCACTGGAAACAAATCGCGACCTGATTTTAATCAAAATACTACCCTATTGACGAATAGAAAACCTAGATTGCACGCGTCAAACGTTTTCAAAATTTTTTGCACGAAAGAAAGTACAATCTATTTTTTTCACTGCTCGTCACGCGCATGCACATAAAAAAATGACAAACATGTACGGAAAGTATTTTGCAGGGGTCTCGGACCTCCACTTTCTTTCATGGGTCCTTTGCAAAATTGTAGGTCGTCCTCGTCTCTCCCCTTCTTTCTCACTCAACCACTCCTCTTTCTCTCTTATTTACACAGAATGCAGCAACAATAGTAGCAAATGAAAGATATATATATTTTTTCTTTTTTATTAATATTTTTTGTCTAAGTTTGATGGCATATCGAATGATAAAAGATAAGAAAACGAAATTGGAAAACCATGGCGGAAAATGTACGTACCGATGACGTCACATGGCAGCATGACTTTGCCATGTCACAAAACCCTGAACATCTACAACGTCACAAAAACCTCGACGTCTACAACCGTCGCCGTTTTTGTAAACGTCACCAATTTTAGGAAGTTTCGTAGTCATCTACATTTCGTTTCGTAGACTATCGCACATTTTGTAGACGTCTATAACTGTCACATCTTCGAAGTAATGAACGCTCAAGTAACGACTAACATACGCACACTTTGAAAAGTACACCGTAAAATATGCGCTAAAATCCAAAGTAACGTTTCAAAGTTTCGGTTACATAGGGACACGCCCTAACTTTTTACTTCCGAACTTCGTATTTTTGTTTTGCAAAGCTTTAAACAGTGGCATAAATGCACATCAGTGGAACCATAATTAAAAACCATAATTAAATGGCAGATTTTTGTTGGTTACTCGCCACAGTTCAGGGGTAAATTGGAATGTCAAGGAAGACATATAACTAAAACGGACGTAGAAGATTACAAAGGACGGACACGATTGAACGTGCTCAAATCGGAACGTCAAATACTCGGCATTGGAAAAATAGTTTCGAACCAATAACGTCGAAGTACCACTTTGTGTCATTAATAAATCCAGTTGTGCACGACATGAGAATGACGCCAAAAAGTTGTTATAGTAGTTTTGGTGTCTACGCCTTCTGTACCTCGATAGTTTTTTCCATCGCACTTTTTTGCAATCGTTACTGCTATGTATAACTTTAGTACGTAAACTACTCAAATTTTATAAAGTCGGTAAAACTCGTATTTTTCCTAAATTTAAATGAATACCGCATTTTCGAACTTACGGTTAATACTTCACTTCGGCCATTTAGGGTACTTTCGCCTGTAACCGAAACTTAATCTTGCTACGTTGTTTTTTAGATTCTTCGTACAAATTTCAGAGCATTCGGATGTAAACGCAAATAACTTGTTACTTAAAAAAGTGACTTACGTAGACGTGTATGAAACAATGTAACAGATGAAGTGGTACACAAAATGAGGCGAAACTTCCACTCAGCTTCAGTTTGAGGCGTCTCTCCGCACGCTTTACAAATTTTGTGACTTCGTAATGTCGTTAGTCCTTACGCCACATTGTAGACGTGTTGAAAACCTAAATTACCTTTCGTTGTTGCACAAAAATGCGGTTTCGATTTTCGTTTTCCTACTTGTCGACATGTGCCCAATGTTTTTCCTACATCGTATGTGTGAAAACACGTGTGTTTGAGAGAGATGACACATGTTCGGAAATCAGCGCACGGGAACAGTACGCACAGGCTGGAAATGTGCAAACGTCTGCTTATTCGCTCAACTTATTGGCCTTTATTTAAAATCACCTCGTGAGGTGATTTGTTGTAAAGTTTGAACATGTGCTAAAAAGAAACAAAAGTGGGTCAAAATGGGCAAGAGAACAAATAGCATCGCGCTAGACGGCAAACTACTGTACGTATAAAGTTTAAACTTTAAAGCATAGTTCAAAAGTAGGTGAAAGTAGGCCCATACAATATGCTTATTGTATGTAAAACATACAATATGACCTTAAAACCCATATTCGTTGTTGTTCAAATCGTGCGATTTTTTCCTTTTTTACGATTTAAACGTATTATTCGTGTTTGTCGAAAAAATCGCAAAAAATCACGATGTACTTTTTGTCCGGTAAACTAGACGATAAATTTATGTCAAAGGTACAACATTTCCCGTAAATTGTACGATTTTTTCCGATAATGTACAAAATTTAACGAAAACACACGTCTTAGTTATTAGTATTTTCGGTCCAGTAAACTGAACACAAATTTCACAGGACATATACGTAATTTTTACGCAAACGTCGGGAGATTTTCGATAGAGACTTTAGATTTCACACTATTTGCGTGTGTTAAGTTTGAAAAAATGTCGTTTGTCTACTTCGTTTTAAAAAAAAGGCGCCATGGACTGTTAAGCGAAACCAAGGACAGCCTCCCTCTAACCTTCCTCCTCCCTCCCAAGCTTTCTATTTTCTTCTCTTCCAAACTTTGACAGAAGCAACCATGCCCAGAAATCGAGGAGAGGAGTGGGAGCAAGTGAAGGCTGCACGTGCAATGTTGAATGTGAAAAATGTCATTTGTATATGGTCAGTACTCTAATTTACGTGCAGGTGTATGTTGTTTTAGAGATAGAGAGAGAGGGCGGCCAAGGCAGCGATGGCTGCCTGTCAGATAGTGTTGGACAGACGGACTTTGACAAAAATTTTGAGTCCACCTAGATTTGAACCTAGTTCTACGCATTATGCTTGTAGCCTATTTCTCGTTCGGACTTTGACAAAAATTTTGAGTCCACCTAGATTTGAACCTAGTTCTACGCATTATGCTTGTAGCCTATTTCTCGTTTGTCCGTTACTGATCGGTGAAGAGTTTTCGATTCACACATGGAGTGTGATACATATTTAAAAACATAAATTTTTGTAGCGCTCATTTAACGGAAAACATAGACACTGCGGTATATGTAAAATCTATTTATCTGTCTATCTATCCGTCTATCTATGTGTCTAATTATTTGTCTTATCTGTCACATATAATTATCAGTCTAATTTCATTATCTCCCTAATCTAATTATCTGGCTAATTTGATTATCTGCCTAATCTAATTATCTGTCTAATTTAATCATGTGCCTAATCTAATTATCCGCCTAATCTAATTATCAGTCTAATCTAATTATCTCTCTAATATAACTATTTTTTTAATCTAACTATCTCCATAATTTAAGTATCTCTCTTTTCAAATTATCTGCCCAATCTAATTATTTTTCTACTCTAATTATCTCTCTAATTTTATCATCTCTCTAATCTAACTACCTATCTAACCTAACTATCTCTTTAGTGTAAGTATCTCTTTAATCTAGTTATCTGCATAATCTATATATCTGTCTAATTTCATTATCTGCAAAATCTAATTATCTGGCTAATCTAACTATGTGTCTAATCTAATCATCTCTCTAATCTAAGTATCTCTATAATCTAAGTATTTCTCTAATCTAATTATGTGCCTAATCAATTTAACTGGCTAATCTAATTGTCAAACTAGTTTTATTATCTGGCTTCTATAATCTAAGTATTTCTCTAATCTAAGTATCTCTCTAATCTAATTATGTGCCTAATCAAATTAACTAGCTAATCTAATTGTCTGGCTATTCTTATTATATGTCTAATCTATTTTTTTGTCTAATCTAATTATCTCTCTAATCTAACTATCTTTTTAATCTAACTATCTCCCTAATTTAAGTATCTCTCTAATCTAATTATCTGGCTAATCTATTTATTTGTCTAATCTAATAATCTGTGTAATTTAACTTTTTTCAAATCTAACTATCTCTTTAATCTAGCTAACTCATTAATTTAAGTATCTCTCTAATCTAATTATTTGCCTAATCTAATTAATTATCTGCTTAATCTAATTATCTGCTTAATGTATTTATCTGTCTAATTTCATTATCTGCCAAATCTAATTATCTGCCTAATCTAATTATCCGTCTAATCTAATTATCTATCAAGGGATATAGAGTATAAATAAGCAAAACAAGATATCATTATTGTAAAACACATAGTTTTCATGGATGGAGGGAAGTCATTTGATCCCTTTAAACATACAAAAAAAATAAAAATCAGTTTTGAGTCCAAGAGTGAGGAGGACTCGGATTCTCCCGAAAATGAAATGAGTGAAAAACCAATTATAAATTGAGGGGAGATCCAAGATGGGGAAGGTATATTGGAATCTCCCCATATCCCTATACTCTCCGAGGAGGAGGAGGAGGAGCCAGGACCAGCTTCCATGGAAAAGGGAGCCGAGGAGACAGCTAGGAGGAACCCGAGACTTCCCTCCATTCCAGCTTCAGACTTTGAGGGAGAACGAAAAAACCACAAAAGGCTATAGGAAAGACTCGCCGCTCACAAGGTAAATAATCTGTCCCACCCTGACGAGCCATATTCATACTTAGAGGCAATGGATAGTCCGGAGAGAGACAGATGGGTTACAGCTATAAATGATGAAATGACCTCCATTATGGAAGCGAATACTTGGGGGCGGGTGGACTGTCCTCCAGACAAAAAAAAACCGATTGGGTGCAAATGGGTATTTAAAATGAAATTGAACCCAGATAACACCATTGAGAGATATAAGGCTAGGTTGGTAGCAAAAGGGTCCACCCAAAAAGAAAGAATAGATTTATGAGGAGACTTTTGCTCCGGTGGTTTGGTTCATATCAGTAAAGATTCTCCTCAGTTTAGCGGCAGCAGAAGACATAGAAATACACTAGATAGATATTAAGACTGCCTTCCTCGATGGTGAACTATAGGAAAAAATCTTCATGCAGCAACCAGAGGGGTTTGTAAAGGAAGGAGAGGAGATTAAAGTGTGTTGACTCATAAAGTCCTTATATGGACTGAAGTAGGCTTCTAGACAATAGAATAATAAACTAGATGATTTTCTCACCGGTTTGGGATATATCCGGATCAATTCTGGCCATTCTATTTATATGTTTGAGAATGAGAATCGTGTTATTTTCATTGCAATTTATGTGGATGATTTGCTGGTGTTGAGTAAGTCTATGGAAAATATCAATAAGTTAAAAAAAGATCTTAGCAGCAAATTTAACATGAAGGATTTAGGGGAGGGAAGATACATTATGGGAATTCAAATGGAGAGAGTTAGGGGAAAGAAGATTATCATACTTACTCATAAAAAAGCTATAGGGAATATGCTTGAGAAATTCCAGACGGAAAAGGCAAACAGTTGTACCATGCCCATGGACTTGAAGAAAGAAAGTGATGGGAGTGTAGAAGAAGGACTGATAATCTTAGATGAGTCCAAACGAGAGACACTTTATAAAGTCTATCCCTTACAAGCAAGTTGTAAGAAGCCTAATCTACTTTATCAACTAGTCTAGGCCAGACATAGCGGCAGTAGTTGGAGTCTTTAGTAGGAGAATAAATGATCCTAAGAAGAGAGATTGGGAGGCAGCCAAAAGAGTCATGAGATATCTAGTGAGATCCAGGGATTTATGGTTGCATTTGGGAGGGGAGCACACTGACATCACTACTTTGAGTGAAGTCAATCATAGGGATGCACCTATAAGAAGATGCACTTCTGGATATATGTTATATGTGGGAGAAGGTGCTTGCTGTTGGAGTAGTAAGCAACAAAAGGTGGTTGCTCAGTCCACAATGGAGGCTGAGTACATACCCTCTTGTTCTACTGTGAAAGATCTAATGTGGGTTATCTTTATTGCAAGAACTAAGGTATATAAAAGAGGGAGTGCATGAAGTTTTTTGTGATAACTAGGCTGCCATTGCAATTGCCCCCAATCAAAAACATCACTTCAAGGCTAAACATATGGACATAAGATTAAGTTTTGTAAGAGAGAAGGTTGATAACAAAATTGTGAATTTTGTGTATAGATGTGATAGGGAAATGTTGGCTAATATGATGACCAAACCCGTGCCATCTCCCAAATTAACATATTGTAGAGAAAAGTGTGGATTAAAAGAAAAAATAAAATTAGACTACAAAAAAAAGAGGAGTGTTGAAATCACTAGATTTATAGGGTATTCTAACAGGTTACAGGATTTGAGTACTTAGTGGCTAGGGCTAGGATGCTATAGTTGAGGTTCTAGAGCAGCGCAGCTGCGATTCTAGACCAGCGCAGCGTAGCAGCATAACAACTTAGCGGCGTAGCAACTTAGTAGCGCAACAATATAGCAGCGCAGCATAGCAACGCCGCAGAATGTAGATCTAACGGTATAGTTCTAGAAGGAGGTTTTGGATAGATCTCGGTTGACCGTGAAGGTCCACGTGTACAGTTGTACAGTACTAGGTTGATTAGCAGCTAGCTAGTTTAAATAGTCAAGTAGGCCTAGTGAATAGGAAGCTCTATTTGAATAGACCTTCGTAGCGAGCGCAAACCTTGTACTCTCTTTCAAGTAATAAAGCGCAACCTTGTTTGTAAGTGCTGTGTGTTCTTATTGTTGCTACGAGAAGATCCTTGGTGTTTTCCGCTGTGCATTGTGGCGTGCTGAGTGCATTTTGTCCCTTTTACACTAGTATCAAAGTTATTCCCCGTGACTCGACAGCATGGATAAACACGGCGTATCCACTACAGAAATGTTAGAGCAAGTTCTCAGGGAGGTGGAAAGTGTTAGATTACAGAATGCGCAGCTAAGCAACACCGTCGCAGCCTTGAAGTCTCGTCTTGGGAAGCGACCTCATGGAGGCATGGAGAGAGACTTCAGGAGACCAAAATTATGACTTCCCGCCGAGTTTGACCCATGCAAGACACAAGAACCTTGACACATGGCTATTCTCTGTTGCGAACTATCTCGAGAATTTTCCTAGCCTATCGGATCGTGAGATGATTCACTACGCGGGTGGTCTTCTTAAAGGGGCAGCGAGTGCATGGTGGAGGACATTGGTCGAGGATGATGAGATACCGACCGACTGGGCGCTCTTCGTTCAACTTCTCCGCGACGCTTGGCAGCCCGTCAACAAGGTGAAGGCGGTAAGAGATAAGATCGCAGTATTGAAGCAACGAACTTCAGTGTTGGAGTTTACACAGCGGTTCTTGGAGTGCAAAGTTCAAATATCTACGATGACGGAGGATGAAGCCGTGGATCGTTACGTGAAGGGGCTAAAATTATCTATTCGTAGGGATGTGGAACAGTGGCTTGCTCGGGAAAGCACGACTCTTACTCTCTCAGCAATCATCCAGTTTGCAGAGCGGACTGATTTGGTCGACTTTAACCTTTGGAGACCTTATCACTACGGGTCGAGCAGCAGCGGAGGAAAATGACGAGACGATGGTCCCACCCCCATGGAGCTCGGCGCAATTGATGAGGATAAGGAAGTTGTCAACGTCTTGCGGAGAAAGAAGAAACCTACCTAGACCAAGACCAATGACTTATCCCCGAGGAGCTCCAGCGGAGGAGGCAAAATGGCCTATGCTTCCAGTGCGGTTCCCCAGATCATATGGCTCGAGAATGTCCAAAACGGAAAGGTCCCAAAAAGGGAAAACTTACCGTCATGAGGTTAGCCGGAGAAGGAGGAGACCCTTTGATATTTTGGGGTCGAATCGGAGGAAACCCAACTAACTTCATGGTGGACTCCGGAGCATCGGGGAACTTCATAAATGAGGCGACGGTGAAAAGGTTGAAACTTCTTCTCGTAGTGCTAAAAGATCACCAGTCGGTACAATTGGCTGACCGAAGTTCCTTATCGATTACCCATCGTACTTCGAGGTTATGCGTTGGAATTGGGAAGTTCTGATGGTATGACACGCTTTATGTATTACCTCTTGGGGAACATGAAATAATCCTGGGGAAACCGTGGCTACAAAAATGGAATCCGATGATCGATTGGCCAAAAGGCGATCTGAGAGTGAAGAAAGGTGAAGAAGAGTTTGAGGTAAAAGTGGGAGCGGCTGGTAAGGGAGCGGAAGAGGGACGCCTACTTTCGGCCTTACAGCTTAAAAGGGCACTCAAGAAAGGGGAAACGATTGGTATGGCGGTCGTCCAACCAATGGAGGAGGCGAAGAAGGAGATCCCGGAAGAATGGAGGAAGAAGGATCCCGACTTCGACTCAAAAGAAAGTGACGACCTTGGAAAGACTTCCGAAGAGGCCTCGGAAGTCGTGACAAAACTTCTCGAGGAGTACGCAGATGTATTTCCCCCAAAGCTCCCCGAAAGATTACCTCCAAAGCGCGAAGTAGACCATAAGATAGAGCTTGTTTTTGGAACGGTACCCCCGGCTAATAGAATGTACAAGATGAGTTACACTGAGCTAGACGAACTCAAAAAGCAACTCGCGGAGTTGGTCGAAGCCGGAGCAATCAAACCGAGCAAGTCACCGAATGGAGCCCCCATTCTTTTCGTAAACAAGAAAGATGGAGGTTTTCGTATGTGTATAGATTACCGAGCGCTAAACAAATTAATGGTGAAGAATGCGTACCCTTTACCGAGGATAGATGAATTATTGGATCGACTGCGTGGTGCTAAATATATTTCGAAGATAGACTTACGGAGCGGCTATTACCAGATTAGAATTGCCGAGGCAGATGTGGAAAAGACGACGTTTAGACTCAGTATGGTCATTTCCAGTTTCGGGTAATGCCGTTCGGGTTGACTAACGCACCGGCGACCTTTATGCATTTAATGAATTCCATCTTTCGGCAATATCTGGACGCGTTTGTCATCGTCTTCCTAGACGACATATTGGTGTATAGCCGAACGCTTGATGATCATTTAGAGCATCTACGGACGGTCCTACAAGTCCTTCGGGAAAAAAAGTTGTACGCAAAGAGAAGCAAATGTGACTTTTTCAAGGAAAAAATTGATTTGCTGGGCCATGCGTTGAGTCCGGACGGAATCGCAGTGGATCCGAACAAAACGAGGCATGTAAAAGAGTGGCCGCAGCCGACGAATATTACGTAGTTACGGAGCTTTCTAGGACTATGCTCCTACTATCGACGTTTTGTCGAGGGTTTCGCAAAAATCGCTGCCTCCCTCACGGAGTTACTCAAGAATGACGTGCATATGATTGGAAATCGGCGCAAGGGGCAGCCTTTAACACACTAAAGGAGCGGTTGGTTACCGCCCCTGTGTTAGCTATTCCCGACCCGGACTTACCTTGGACAATATTCACCGACGCCAGCGATACGGCTATTGGAGCGATCCTTATACAAGATCAAGGAAAAGGTATTCAAACCATTGCCTATGACAGTCCAAAACTAAAGGTTGCGGAGCTTAACTGGGCCACCCATGAGAAGGAGACAATCGCTATCATCAATGCGTTGGAGGTTTGGAAGTGTTACATTCAGGGGAAGCGGATCACCGCTATCACGGATCACCACGCCCTACAATATCTGCAAACACAACCAAAGTTTTCTAAGGAACAAGTGCGATGGATGACGTTTCTTAAAACCTTCGGACCGGAACTTGTCATCGAGTATAAGCCGGGCAAGACGAACCCAGCGGATGCGCTGTTAAGAAGACCCGAAGTTGCTACGTCGGTAGCAGAGCAACGACCGCAAGTTTCGCAGTATGTAAACGTACACTCTGTGAAAGAAAACACCGCAGCGTCGACCGCAGCGCAAGATCCGAAACTAACACCGCAGCGTCGACCGCAGCGCAAGATCCGAAACTTAGTGCTGTCACCACTACAGTGCAAGTGGACGAACAGTGGTTAAGCAGGATAAAGGCCGCCTACGGCGACGACGACACACTGAAGGAACTTATTAAACGGATGGTACTAGTTTGAACCGCCAATGGTATGTGGCGGTACAGACCGAGTCAAACAATTCGACAATATGTTCCGACAATATGGAATTACGTCATACGATTCTTCAAATGAGTCACGATGGGCCGCTTAGTGGACATTTTGGGCGAGATAAGACGATTGCTCGTGTCGCTGAGGCGTATTACTGGCCGAACATGACTCGCGACATTGCGGAGTATGTCCGGACGTGCGACTCTTGTAATAGGAACAAAATCGGAACCAGGGCAACAAGGTTTGTTACAACCCTTTCCCATACCATCTGTTTTTTGGGAGGCGATTTCGATGGATTTTATCGTAGCCCTTCCGCTGACCAAGGAGGGCTACAACTCAATCTTCGTTCTCGTGGATTACTTGACGAAAATTGCCCATTTCTTACCCAACTCCACCACAGCCACAGCAAGGGATATCGCAGACTTATTCTTTCGGGAGATATTCCGCCATCACGGACTTCCGAAGAGGATCGTCAACGACCGCGATCGCGAATTCGTGAGCACTTTTAGCGAAATCTATTTGCGCTGTGTGGCACGCAGTTGGCCATATCCACAGCTAACCACCCTCAATCTGATGGTTAGACTGAAAGGGTGAATGGAACTCTGGAGGAAGCGTTGCGGGCGTATGTCGCGTTGCATCAAACGGATTGGGTGGACCATTGAACAACGATTGTGGTGGCGTACAACAGTGCGGTACACTCGTCAACGAATGCTACGCTATTCTCAGTAAATAGACAACAACCCACTCTTCCCCAAAACTTATTGGTAGTGGATTGGCAAACGCCGACAACTCTGGATTTTGCCAAAACGCTGCAAGGAAACCTGGAAAAAACGACCAAGGCACCTCAATTAGCAAAGGATCGCCAAAAGTCGCAAGCCGACGCTCACCGGAAGGACGCCATCTTTAGCGTGAACCTCTCCTTGTCGGGTGCCCTCTCTAAAAAGTTGGCACCGAAATTCACGCACCCATTCACAGTTCTTTCCCGTGTGTGCGAAGTGGCTTATAAGTTGGATATTCCGATGGACTGGCATATCGACAATGTCTTCCATGTTTCCCTCCTTAAACCATTCTGCGACCCTGATTCGATGTTTCCTAATTGACGACGAAATACTCCTTTACCACCTGTTTGGGGTACCTCGGACGAGTATGAGGTGGAAGAGATCCTTCGGTCGCGTCGCTCTCGAAATTCCAACTCCAACCAATATTTGGTGCGTTGGAAGGGCTACGGTGTTGAGGATGACTCTTGGGTGGACGAGAAGGATCTGCGTTCCCCAGAGTTGCTGGGCCGGTTTCAGTAGAGTGCAGACACTTGGCTTCACCAGAGGGGCAATCGCTGCGGCCGCCATAAAGGAGCGAATCGCAGTGTCGCAACCATCGCAATTATATTGGGGACGCCGCGAAGGAACGCAGCAGCGATGTTAGCGCACTACAACGCTATAGGAGCGCAGCCATCGCAGCGCAACATGGTTATGATGACGTCAGAGGATGGCAACGTTACCGTTGTGCTGACAAGAAAGCGCAACGGCGCAATTGTGTTTCACCACGTTGGTAACAACGAACTCTCGGTCTCGCCGCAGCAGCGCAATCTTATAAATGTTGGACGCTGCCAAACCCTCGCAGGCTGCGACGCTTCGCAAAGTCCAAAAGTGAAACCCTCAACCCTCATTGATAAAGCCGCCATCTCCCCTCGGGACTAACCTAGTCTCGACAGTTTGGAAATTGCTTCCCTCTGCACAGTCAGTTTGCCTTCACTTCTGGAATTACCGGAATTGTCTTGTACAACGGTGTCTATGGAGTCGTCGTCCTCACCACAACCGAAAAGGAGGAGACTTGTACGAGTGGGGCAAGAAGATGTGACCCGCCTCGAGAGATTATTAATGGCGGCGGAGGCCATGGTAGAAGCAGATAGGAGGAGGGAGGTGGAAGCGGAGCCGGAACCTGAGGAAACCGCCAGTAGCGAGGCCGGGCCGGCAAACACCAGTGGAGGGGAGGGATCAGAGAATTCACAGGACCCCGAGTACAATCCACTACAGGAGGGAGATGAGGAGGATGAGAAAGATCATGAGCTCTCGAACGCAGAGGAGCCGGAGCGAGAACCAACACCCCCACCTATTGAGGAGCGTGCCTTAGATTTGGTGGTGATGAGGGACCCGAATGAGGAGAGTACCGCGGACGAGCAGTCCTCTGAAAGTGCAGAGAAGAAGGCAGAGGCACAATACCCTAGTGGCGAAAATGTGTTCCTCATTCGAGGGGACCAAAGGTAGGACGTATCTTGTAGGACCACTTGTATCAGCGGCACAGCACTATGTAGAAGTACAACTAAGTGAAGAGTATAAGACTTGGGACGTAGAACATTTTATGTATCCAGACTTCCAGACTGTGTAATCTGCAGACTATTTTTGGGAAACTTCTGAGTTGCATATCTTGATGTATGTTGGATCAATTGAGCTGAAACTTTGGGAGTTGTCAGTCTTTGTGATATTCTATACTGCTTTATAGTTTGAAGTAGTTTGGTTCATTGTATCAGATTTGGTGAGCTGTAGAAAACAGCTGTTTAATAGGATTCTTGATAAGCTTCTGTGAGTGGGATTATGTCTACTTCCACTACTACTGCTGATGCTCCACCTGCTCCGGTGGTTGTAGAACAACAAGATGTTCCCGGGTTACTCCATCATTCCCACGCGTGGGATTTCCGCCTCTATGACATCATCTCTAGGGAGGAGGTCACCCTTGAGGTACGGGCACTCAAGCTGGCCCGGAAAAAAGCTCCGCAGCGAGCCCGAGCTGCAAGGAAACACGTGTCCTTCAAGATACGGAAAGTACCTCGGTGGGAACCGGCGGACGAAGGGGCGGAGGAAGTTCCCCTAGTGATCAAACCCAAAGGACCCCAGATTCCGACCTCCGAGGAGCCTGAACCGGCGGCCAATCCACCGCAACTCGAAGTACCCGAAGCTGCACCCGAGAAAGGGGAAGACAAGGTTCGCGAGCAAATCACTCGGAGGCGGTCGGCAGCGGCAGATCATCACATTGCGTTACGGGAGACCCGATGTGAGCAGCCTTAAAATCAACTCGACACCCTTCGCCAGGAGTTTGAGTAGTATCGCGAAGAAACATACGATATACTCCGAGAGTTGCAATTTCCCTAAATCTGTCAAGGTTCAGCGGGACGCTGAATCCTTAATGGGAGGCATTGTAACAGGGTTACAGGATTTGAGTACTTAGTGGCTAGGGCTAGGCTGCTATAGTTGCGGTTCCGGAGCAGCGTAGCTGTGATTCCAGACCAGCGCAGCGTAGCAGCATAGCAACTTAGCGGCGTAGCAACTTAGTAGCGCAACAACATAGCAGCGCAGCATAGCAATGCCGCAAAATGTAGATTGAACCGTAAAGTTCTATAAAGAGGTTTTGGATAGATCTCGGTTGACCGTGAAGGTCCACGTGTACAGTTGTATAGTACTAGGTTGACTAGCAGCTAGCTAGTTTAAATAGTCAAATAGGCCTAGTGAATAGGAAGCTCTTTTTGAATAGGTCTTCGCAGCGAGCGCAAACCTTGTACTCTCTTCTAAGTAATAAAGCGCAACCTTGTTTGTCAGTGCTCTGTGTTCCTACTGTTGCTACGGGAGAATCGTTGGTGTTTTCCGCTGTGCATTGTGGCGTGCTGAGTGCATTATTATCCTTTTTTCACCAACCCTACGTTATCTACCACCTACCTCAATTGTTGTGAGTATACCTGAATAATTGAAGGTATGTCAAAATAAACGAACCCACACCAACAAACTAATTAAAAAAAGATAACACTGTGTTTTACAAAATTTTTACACTGACAACAAAATTGTATGCTAAGTCATAACGTGTAAGTCAACAAGACTGTGTTGAAATTACTAGATTTATTTAGTTTTTTCTAGGTCTGATTAGCTAAGTAGAAAAAAAAAAAAATGTTGGCAGTCTTGATAGTCTATGGGCTCCATTGCCACACAGAATTCGTAGATCAAAAAGAAGCTAATTTAGGTATTGCTGACTCGAAGTTTATATAAACCCAAATGATTGATCTCTTGACAATCACAACACCATTACATCTTCACCCCTGTGAAAGAAGACTTTTTGTGTGCTCAGTTCCACCATAGAATGCAAAATTAGAATATGAGATTTTGATACATTCACCGACTTTGATTTTCCCTTAGAAATGCAGCTACCCTCGCAAACAAAAAAATTGACCGACTACACCCCTGTTTAGCGTAGACTCTCCTGAGTTCGCAGAAAATAGAATCACTGAAAATAGTCAAGTAAATTCTTAGATATGGCTGGCCAAAGTTTGCCTTTTATACATGATGCTCTCTGGGAGAGGTGGCTACCTACGAGAAAAATTCTAAGTCCTAAACCCCTCTCTAAACCCCCTAGTATTGAGGTACTGACCAATCACATGACCTTTATCGTGTTGAAATTAAAAGTATTTTCTAGGTTATTAAAATGATTTAAATAGGAGCAGGAAAAGGCAAAGGCAGCCTGCTTCTAGCTTCTCTCTCTAGCCCCTATACTTGTCGTAATCACTGAAGGCTGGAGAGGAAGCTAGAGCCATGGCTGCCTATGCTGTTTCTAGAGTCAGAAGGCAAATCCTTGTTAAACTTACCAAAAGGATTGACGGACCCAAGATTTGATCCTGGTACCTACCATCTGTCAAAGTAGCCTTTAGTCTTACCCTGTAGTCTAACACTGGTGCTGAAGTATATAGGGTACGATACCTACATAAACATGACGAACTAGAGAAGTTCAATTTACTGACAAATGGACCACAATCACACAGACAGAGTTAAAATAGAATTACACCGGAAATGTACTACTTGTATTTTAACGGCTATAAATAAAGGCCGACATCAATCTAACGACGGAGAAAGAAGCCGGCATCGCGGAATGGTCGATTTGGCGGTTTGCAGTCATAACCACAATGGGTGACAAGTGGCAGCATAACATTGGATGACGGCATCACCGGGACATACTATGGCGAACCCGAATATGGCAAGCGTCGTCTTTCTGGCAATGTCGTACAGTCGCCGTACAGATAGTACTTCGGACCAAGTACTTTTTTTTACTGTACACTCAATTGATTGGCTCCGTACATCAGTAGGAGAGGGTTTAGAGAGGGGTTTAGGACTTAGAAAATTAGAGGTAGCCGCCTCTCTCTTAGAGAGCTTTTATATAAAAGGATCATTTTTGACCATTGATAATTAACTGCTCAGGGGAGCAAATTCAAGGTTCCTTTTTGTGGCAAACTCAGGCGTGTCAGCTCTTCGAGGGAGTGTACTTTGGTCAGTGTGTATACTCTTAGGGTGTCAGCTATACTTGTACAAAGACAAAGGGGTTGAGGTCATCCTAGATGCTTCCAGTAAGCTGCTTGCTTTGAGTACCAATGGAGGTCTCAAAGTTACAGGTTATGAGCCCACCATCTAGGGTGCCCATATTCAATGGGACTGGGTTCATCTACTGGGAAAGTATGATGATTGGAGCCCTATGTGAGAAAAGATTTTGGGGAATAGTGAGTGGGCGAGTGAAGCACCCATCCGATCCTGCTATCCCTCTAGGGTTTGCAGGAAGCAGATTTGGTAGGAAACCAGATCCACCGTCATCATATGACTTAGAGGACGGAGAAAGTATCGTGATGGAAAAAGGAAAAAAAAATTGGGCAGAAGCTATGAATTGTGCTAATTATTTAAGAAACAGAGTTTTAACCTTGGCGGTGAAAGGCTAAACTCCATATGAGAAATGGACCGGCCGAAAACCAAATCTATTTCACTTAAAGGTTTTCGGTAGTAAAATCTTCAGTTTAGATACAGATAAATCAAACTGGAAACTAGATCCTCAAGGGAAACCCGGATACTTGCTAGGATATGATGAGGATGTAAAAGGAGAAAGAGTGTATGATCTTAAGAGAGAAGATATAATTTTAGTATAATATCTGGTAGCTATGGATAAAAGGAAGTCGGTAGATCCCTTTAAATCCTCAAAATCAGTCAGAATCAGAGTTGAGTCAGAAAATTCTCATGACTTTCATCTCCCTAACTATCCAGGTTTTCAAGAAGAAAATATTCTTGCAAGTTCAGAAGATATCCTTGCAGATTCAAAACAGTCAGAGAAAGACTTGAACTTGGAAACACCAATGACACAATCGGAAGACGTGATGTAAATGGATATGGATCCGAGGGACAGGGGAGAAGCCGTGGTGAATCGAAAGAATCCACGAGAACCATTTATTCTAGTCGCAGATTTTGAGGGAGGGAGAAGAAGCACCAAAAGGCTTCAAGAGAAACAAGTTAATAACAAGGTAACTAAACTATCTCACCCGGATGAACCTCAAACAGATGAAGAGGCAATGAACTGTCCGGCAAGGAACCGCTGGAAGACGACCATCAATGAAGAAATGGCTTCAATCATGGCCCCTGATAGAAGGGAGCTGGTGGACTGTCCACCCAATAGAAAACCAATTAGATGTAAGTGGGTTTTCATACTAAAACTGAATCTGGACAATAGAATTGAGTGGTATAAGGCTCGATTAGTGTCAAAAGGTTTTACTCAGAAAGAGGGAATAGACTACAAAGAAACATCGCTCCGGTCGTCAGATTTCCCTCGGTCTGAATACTTCTCAGTCTGGCAGCTGTAGAAGACATGGAAGTACACCAGATAGACATAAAAATAGCATTCCTATATGGAGAACTAGAGGAGGAGATCTTGATGCGAGAACCGGAAGGATTCGTGGAACAAGGAGAGGAAAGTAAGGTATGTTGGCTGATCAAATCCCTCTATGGTTTGAAACAGGCGCCTAGACAGTGGAACAAGAAACTTGATGAGTTCCTTACCAGTCTGGGATACTTTCGCATTAGCTCAGACCATTCAATTTATGTTTTTGAAGATGAGGAAGGTGTCATCTTTATTGCAATCTACGTTGATGATCTTCTTGTCCTAAGTAAGTCATTAAAAAAAATTAACAAACTAAAAACAGATCTAAAAGGAAGATTCGAAATGAAAGATATGGGAGAGGCTAGATATATTCTCGGAATACAAGTAGAGAGAGATAGGAAAAAGAGGATAATTAGACTAACTCAAAAAGAGGCAATTCGAAACATGCTGGAAAAATTTCAGATGAACAAAGCCAACACTTGCACGACTCCCATGGATCTAAAGAAGGAAAGTGAGGGGAGTAAGGAAGGAGACATCCTAATTCTAGATGATGAACTAGGTATTGAAGAAAAGAAGTTTATGCAGACTATTCCATACAGCCAGGTAGTGGGCAGTCTGATATACTTTATGAATTGTACCAGACCAGATTTGGCAGCAGCTGTAGGAGGGCTAAGTAGGAGTCTGAATGCTCGTACCAAAAGAGATTGGGAAGCAGCAAAAAGGGTCCTCAGATATCTCATAGGAACTAGGGACTATGGCTGCATCTGGGTGGGGAAAACACTGACATCACCACTTGAAGTGATGCCAGTTATGAGGATGCTCCGATGAGAAGATGTACATCTGGATATGTGATGTATGTGAGGAATGTTGCTTGTTGCTGGAGCAGTAAGCAGCAAAAGGTCATTGCTCAGTCTACCATAGAGGCAGAGTATATGACATCTTGTTGTGCTCCGAAGGAATTGATGTGGGTTAAATCCTTGCTTCGTGAATTCGGGTATCTTAAGAGTGGAATTCAAAAAATAATCTGTGATAATCAAGCGGCAATTGCAATTGCTGCTAATCCCAAACATCATTTTAAAGCAAAACACATGGATATCAGACTTAGCTTTGTTACGGAAAAGCTGGAGAACAAAATAATAAGTATAGAATACAGTCCAGACAGTGAAATGGTGGCAGACATGATGACTAAGCTTGTACCTTCTCCTAAATTTATTTTTTGCAGAGAGAGATGTGGATTTCAAATTAAAAGTGACTAGAAAATAAGGGGAGTGTTGAAATTAAAGGTATTTTCTAGGTTATTCAAATGATTTAAATAGGAGCAGGAAAAACCAAAGGCAGCCTGCTTCTAGCTTCTCTCTCCAGCCCCCATACTTGTCGTAGTTACTGAAGGATGGAGAGGAAGCTAGAGCCATGGCTGCCTATGTTCGTTCTAGAGTCAGAAGGCAAATCCTTGGTAAACTTACCAAAAGGATTGACGGACCCAAGATTTGATCCTGGTACCTACCATCTGTCAAAGTAGCCTTTAGTCTTACCCTGTAGTCTAAGAGCGGTGCTGAAGTATATTCACGTCGATACTCCCAAATCGCGTGCATACGCACGAAACGAAACATACCGCACGAAACGAACCATATCGCACGAAATAAAAGGTCTAGCACGAAATACTTGAAATCGCGTCACGTCGCCCAAACAATGTTTCGGGTCCAACTTTGAAAATCGTGTACCTACGCACGAAATGAAACATATCGCACGAAATTAGTACTACTCAATGAAACCTAAAAATATGAATCGGAATTAAATCGCACGTGAGAACGAAACTTATATATGCGTGCGACAATCTTGCGTGCATGCATTAAACCGCGCGTGCATGCATAAAACCGTGCGCGCGTGCCTTAAACTGCGCGTGCATACAAAATATCGCGCGTGCGTACAGAATACCGCGCGTGCGTGAGAAATACTGCGAGTGCGTGAGAAATACTGCGCGTGCGTGCAGAATACCGCGCGTGCGTGCATGATAACGTGCGCGCGAGCAGCCGACACGATACGGCATGACAGATACTAATAGTACAACTGATTCTATATCCAATAAATGGTAATCCAGTTAAATGGAAGATCCTACGTGTAAATGTTTATATACATGTCAAACCCATTACACCTTAGCACTAGTCCTAGACTAAACGGACAAAGCTACCGGCTACGGGTGACTTGATGGATGGTAGGTACTAGGATCAATTCTTGGGTTCGTCAAGTACCTTTTGGTACATTTACCTAAATCAGTCCCTGTCTTCTCTAGTGAGCTTAGGCAGCCATGGCTCTAGCTCCAAATCCAGCATTCAGTGACTACGACAAGCGTGGGGGCTTTGAGAGGGGAGTTAGAGTTAAGCTGCTTGTGCTTTTTTTCTTTCCTAATACAAACTTAGAAAATATTCAAATATCAACACTCCCGTTATTTTCTAGTCTATTTTCCTTTTAACTCCCACAAACAAATAAACAAACACCCCTTCCCCCCTTTTTTTCTTTCTTTTTCCTTTTCTTTTCATAAAAATCATGAAAAATATTAATGTATTGAAAACAATGCATTTGATAAACACGAATAAAAATTGTACCACATATTTCAGCATTTGACTTTTCATAAATCCGAGCCAAGATTTTATCCACCTCATCTCTTTTCCATCCACACTAAATCTAATTTCCCTCTTGCAATCCAAATAGCCTGTCCCATTTCCAATCTGCAACATACACCCAGATGTTAACCCTTTTACAAGCACACCTTCATAAATGTCATCACTCCTTTTAGTGATTTCAAACCCATTACCCCAAAAAAATGAGCTTTCCTCACTCTCTCCCATGGATTTCTTTCCACTCTCTCTTTCTAAATTTATCCCCAATAAGTATTTCTCCTCCCCTAAACCTTTCATTAAATATTCCTCTTCTCCCCTATCCTTTAAAATCCCTTCGAGTTTCACTTCTCTCCTTTCCTCAGAATCTGTTGAAGGCTCCCTTTCCGACCAGTTTTCTGTTTTCAAAATATCTATAAAATTATCCTCATTTATGTTATCTTTCTCGTTTTCACCTATGTATCCTAGATCTGACTTTCCCATTTCTAAGTCATCCACTCGACACTCCTCAACATCCTCAAGTACCTCCTCTCTCTTTATTTCCCTTATACCTCCAAAATCACATTGTTGCCTCCGTGGAATTTTTGTGTGTTTTTCTCTCTTCTCCATTTTACCGATGTGAAAAAGCCCCAAAGTATCTGCATCCTTTTTCTCCTCTTCCCCTTTTTCCTCCTCATTCACATTCTAACAACTAAGTTCTTCCAAACAAGGGCATTCTTCCATATAATGACCCGATTTACTACAAACGAAGCAAACCCTTTTTTTCAAAGCTCCCCTTTCTTTTCTTCTCCTTTCCTTCCACCAAAGTTCCGATAAGGTTTACCTTTGTCTTTCTTCCTTTCATCACGCTTCTGCTCGTTACCGCCGTTTCTCCCATCACGCTACCGCTCGTCACCGCCGTTCCTCCCATCATGCTTCCGCAAGTCACCAATAGCTGTAAATGCAGTCACCCTCTCACTTCCCCTGCGAAGCTCTAAAGTGCGTTCCCTCACTAGAATTATCCCCATGGTCATGCTCTAAGTCCATGACGAGTCATCTATTCCCTACATACGGTAAATGATGTCTTCGTACTCATTTGGGAGCTTCATGATTCGTGTATTAATCTTTCTCCACTCAGATTGTACATTTCCCGCACTAGGAAGCTCAATATATAACGCAGCAATATCGTTGCAAAACTCTATCATGCTACCGCCTTTATAAACAAAGGCCTCTATTTTTTGTTTTACAAATTACTACCTCTGTATAGTCTCACTTTTATAAATCTGAATTAGTGCTTCCCAAATTTTCGGAGACTTGGCTAGACTTAAAAGAGTGATAGCAATGGACTTAGACACATATCTAAGTATGAGATGTTTTGCTACAGTGCTTTTATATTCCCATATTTTTCTTTCATTTTCTTCAGTTTTTATTCCTACAAGTGGCACCATAGCTGAGAGCCTAGCTCCCCTCACCAAAGGTGTCCTTTTACCCTTCTCCACTATTCCCCCATCCACGTTAAGGTTTCTCCCTTCACCTTCCGTTACATCTGAACTCTGGTTGGTTTTCTCAGCAGCCCTAGATGATTCTCTATATTGAGGTCCTCCAAAGCCCCGTGGTGGACACCTCACTTGTCCGGAAACAATTCCCCATAAATGCTTCTCGAAAAGCAACCCCTCCATCGTAAACTCCCAATAAGTGAAGTCTGTTCCATCAAACATAGGCACCCTAGATGGTGGGCCCATAACTTGAAATTTCTATGGGCTCCATTGCCACACAGAATTCGCAGATCAAAAAGAAGTTAATCTAGGAAGTGCCGACTCCAAGTTTATATAAACCGAAATGATTCACCCCTTGACAATCACAACCCTATTACAACTTGACCCCTGTGAAGGAAGACTTTGTGTGTGCTCAGTTCCACCACAAAATTCAAAGTTAGAATATGAGATTTGGATACATTCACCCAGTTTGACTTTCCCTTAGAAATGCAACCACCCTGGCAATCAAAAACTCTGACCGACTACACCCATGTGAAGTGTAGACTCCCTTGAGTTTGCAGCAAAAAGAATCACTGAAAATGGTCAAGTAAATTTTTAGATATGGCTGGCCTAAGTTTGCCTTTTATACAAGATGCTCTCTAGCAGAGGCGGCTACCTACCCAAAAAAATCCAAGTCCTAAACCCCTCTCTAAACCCCCTAGTCTTGAGGTAGTGACCAATCACAGGACCGTACCGTACAATAAAGTACAGATGTCGATGTACTTTTTGTACGAACAGTGTACGACGTCGCCATTATGCGACATTTTTCACATTTAATTTGATGTCTTCCAATCCAGAGATTCTGTAAACCAGTATGATGTTACCACGTTCATCTAGAGTGGCGGAGTCCGCAAACCGCCAAATTGTCCTTTCCGCGAAGCCGGCGCTAACCACAGCCGTCCGATTGATATCGGTATTAAATAAGGACCGTCGATACAAATGTCTGTACTATTTGTTTCGTCCGGTACTAATAGTACAACTTATTCTATGTCCAATAAATCGTAATCCATTTAAATGGAAGACCCTACGTGTAAATGTTTATATACATATCAAACCCATTTTACCTTAGCACTAGTCCTAGACTAAACCTGCAGAGCTATTGGCCTCTTGTGACTTGACGGACGGTAGGTACCATGATCAATTCCTAGGTCCGTCAAGTACCTTTTGGTTCATCTACCTAAATCAGCCCCTGTCTTCTCTAGTGAGCTTAGGCAGCCATGGCTCTAGCTCCCAATCCAGCCTTTAGTGACTATGACAAGTGTGGGGGCTTGGAGAGTGGAGTTTGAGGCAGGCTGCCTCTGCTCTTTTTCTATCCTAATACAAACCTAGAAAATACTCAAATATCAACAAGTTTGTCTCCACCTCTTTCCTCTCCCCCATACTTGTTGTAGTCACTAAAAGAGAGAGATTAGTGGAGCCATGGCTTCTTCAGCCCCATTAGGCAGGACTAAAAAGTGACTTAAGTCACTCTCAACAAAAGGTTGAGTCCGGCAGGACTCGAACCTCCGACCGGCAGAGCGAGGCATAGCTGTCAGCTCTAACCGGTTTGTTGTTGAAAGTAGATAAATTACATAGGGTGAAATAAATATTTAAACGGTGATTTGATTAGTAATTTGATTAATGGAAACACATAGAACTAGATCATAATAAAGAGAATAGTATGGGGGAGAATATACCTCTATCCAGTTTGAGGATTACTTGAGAGATGTTGTCCATAGAAGCACTTCAATCTACAATCTAGCGTGCTTCACCTTTTAATCCATTGTAAGCTCATTTCTGCTTTCGTGGAATTTCAACATCGGTTTTCGCCTCCAGCTCCTCATCTAACAAGAGCTCATCGTCCTCGTCCTCGGATTCTTGCTCATGTACTTGCGTCACTAGGGCTATTTTCTTTCCTCTTGGAGGTCTACTGTTGTGCCCCTCCTTTAACTTAAGCTCCTTTAGCTTAAAACAATCCGCCATACAGTGTCCTAGTTTCTTGCAGAAATGACACAACCCCTTTGAGACCCTTTGTCCAGACTCACCGGACTGATTTTTTGGCCTCCCCAATAGTCTCCAACCTGTTTTATGGGATCCTTGTTCCTCTAATTGGTCTCGGCTGCCAAAGCTTGTCCACTCTTACCTCCCCTCCGGATCTCTATCGTATTCTCTTGTACGAGAATCATTCCTACCAGAGAATTCCAAATCCATCTGGAGTCCGGCAAATCTTACACACGGTTGACTATGTTCTCATAGTCATCGGGTAAATTCATGAGGAGAGAGTTAACCTTTATCTTTTCTGTTTCTATTTGACCATCACTCTCCAGCTATGTAAAGAGAGTTGCAAGCTTATTACAAAAATTTAGCATTTTTCCCCCTTTAGATGCATATGCATCTATCTTCTGATTAGCCAATTGTTGTTGCTGAATTGTACCACTTTGGTACATCTCTATAAGAGCAATCGACAGATTGGATGCCCTCTCTACCTGCAAATGAGGCGATGCAAGTCCTTGAGTGAGATGACAAGAGATCAAGTACCCTGCCCCCATTTTGTTGTAGTCGCACATATCAACATCATTCCGATTGCTAAAGGTGTTGCTTTCGGTGTGATTGTCTCTTTTTCTTTCCCTTTTTCCATCACAATGCTCTCTCTGTCCTCTGAATCCTCTGGTGGCATTGGATCTGCTGTTTTGTCTGGTAAACCTGCTTCTCCTAACCCCTAGAGAATTGTTGAAGTGGATGGACGCTTCACTCATCCACTTACTATCCCCCAAAACCATTTTTTACATAGAGATCTTGTCATTATCCTCTCCCGATATATGAATCCAGTTCTGTTAAAGATGGGCACCCTAGAGGGTGGGCCTAAAACCTGTTGTTTTTGAAGATTTAGTGTCGTGCGTACTCGTCGTTTCGTGCGTTTACGATGTTTAGTGTGTACGCGATTTTTAGTGCGTACATGTTCACCAAGTGTAGCGTAGAGGTTCGCATGGTTTCATTGATTGGTTGAGACGTAACCAAGTACAAATTAAGTGACGCGAAGAAGCGTACGAAAATACGATATGCGTAGTTGGAAGTGACGGCGGATCGCGAAATGATCCGATTTGAAACATTTGAAATGTTTTGAAGAGTATGTCGGCCGTACGAAACAAAATGTGACCAGACGCATTTATTACAAAGGACACCGTTTCGGTACGGCAAAGATTTGGAAAGTACGATATCATTTCGGCAAGTGTCCGCCGATATTTTCAAGGGATCGCATTATTTTTGATGACGTATTATTAAGTGGACCGTACATATGCGATGTCGGTTCACTACGTGGTATTGTCCACAAGTGACTAAGCAAGCTGTCATTTAGCGACCGGATTTTGCGGATCGTCAGTGTAAATATTTGAAACAACATTGTCTTGTCTTATGTGTATTAATAATTTAGTATTGATTATGACAGTTTTTATTTAGGTGATCATTTAGGGTTTCGCAGTTTAATTTGTGTGTATGTAGTGTCGTACTTGCAGACAAGTGTACTCTTATGATTGGTCAACTCTCAAACGTGCACTTACAATTAGGATTATTTGTCGTAATAGGTTCTCATGGTTTAATACTACTTAGTGGAGGTTACGTTGGTTATTTTGACATGTAGCGATTTGTTGACAGCTCACAAATGTATATATAGATTTGAGCTTCATTAGGAAAATCATCAATGCTGGTTAAGAAAAGTAAAGACCAAATATGTAGTATTCTAGGGTTATCGATTAGGTCATGCAAAGAGTGAAATATATTTATTGATATACTTTTCTTTATTTAATGTTTATGTGAGATTGCACTCTCTTGTTATTATTTATTTATGTTATTTTATATATGTTTGATATGCATTGTTTATACACTTGTCCTAGGGTTTGTTTATGTTGATTATTCCATCAAACCTTAGATGTTATCCTAAGGTTGGTTTATGTTGATTATTCCATCAAACCTTAGTTGTTGTCCTAAGGTTTGTTTATGTTAATTATTCTATCAAACCTTGGTTAATGTATGTTAAATGGAGGATACATTTCAAATGATTGTTCATTAGCCTAACTTTGCTTAACATTTTGTTTGATAGTTTGGGTGGCTTCTGCGGTCTATTTTATACCAAAGAATAACAAAACCTGCAATTCAAATACCTCAATGGTACTCAAAATAGCCAGCTCACGCAAAGCCTCTAGGATAGCCTAAACCCTTTTCACTTTAATCAACTCGAATTGCCACCAAGACAAACAACTCACTGATCGAAATTCAACTCACTGACCGGAATTCACCCAGTGAAGGCAAGACTCCCCTGAGTCTACCACAAAAAGAATCACGCAATTTGCTCCCCAAGGCTGTTAATTAGCAATGGATAAAGATGGCCTATAAATACATATGCCCTTAGAAAGAGAGAGGCGGCTTCCTCTAAAATTTTTAATTCCTAAATCCCTCACTAAACCCACTTCTATTAAAGTATGGTACCAATCACAAGATTGTGCAGAACAGAAAAGTACAAGTGTCGGAGTACTTTCTATACGACCATTGTACGACATGGCGATAAAGGTGACACCAGTCACATCTGGACTTTTTGTGATGCTCCCTGGAGATTTTGCAAGTTAGTGTGATGCTGCCATGTGTTACTATGTGTGACTGTGACCGCAAACTGCAAAAGCGACCATTCCGCAATGTCGGCTCGCACCATGGCCGTCCAATCCGAAGTCGGCTTTTTATACACACTGTCAAAACAAATGTCCATAACATTTGTTTTGTCTGGAGTACAACTGAATCTATGCCTTATAATCCGTTCATCTAGTTAAATGGTATTTCCTACGTGTACATGTTTAAATAGTTATTACATCCTATATATCACTGCACAGTTCCTAGACTATAGGACAACGCTAACGCCTACTTTCACGGACAGCAGGTACCAAGATCAAATCCTGGGTCCGTGAAACCTTTTTGGTAACTCTACTACCTTCTCCTTCTTGTCTCTTTCAAACATCATAGACAGCCATGGCTCTACCTCCCTCTCCAGCTTCAGCGACTGCGACAAGTGTGGGGGCTGGAGAGTGGAGTTCGAGGCAGACTGTTTGTGCCTCTTTTCTTCTTTTTATTCTACATCCTGCATACCTAGAAAATATAATATAGAAACCGCTAATTTGTACCAAAATGACGCATGTGAGGTTTGATAAATACTTAACACGTGCGCGGAGCTATAATTACTTTAAACGACAGAGTTCCACGGCCGAAAGGAACATTTTGCACGCTGATAAATCGGACGGACGACATTTTATGAATATACGGAAACAGACGGTTTGCGTGAGCGCCTTCGGCCCAGAATGGCTTTTTTGGCGGCTTACGCCAAAATAGCCACAAATTGACAAGTGGCAGGACGCCAAAGGTCAACGGAGGAGGACATGAGGAATCAAAGATTGCGGCTTTCGGTGGTACACATGATATAGTGTGGACTCAAATTGTCCAAAATGTGTTATTTGGAAAGCAAATGGTGACCTTAGAAACAAATTTAAAGTCACTTCGCTCTCTCTTGTATGTCCCTCCTCTTTCTGCTCTTCTTCCCCCTTTCCCTCCTCCCCTTTCACCTACCCTTGGCCCCCGACACCCCGTTCAATGTTCCTTTGTTTTTCCTTGCTTTTGTCTTTTTGTAGTTCCTCCACGCTTTGTTGGTTTTTGGTTTTGAGTATACACTGTTTATGGTAAACAAGAGAAATATTTTGTTTTAAAGTATTCATCGAGGGAATGAATATCCTAAAATAAAAATGGGGAAACTGTCAAATTTCCTCCAAAACTTTTAAGAAATTTGTAGTAAAACCTCTCAAAATTCCCATAGATATTTAGTGTAAAAATCTTGAAAAACCCAAATGTGAAACCTTATGAAATTAAGAAAGAAACTTTGAGTTAACGGAAGTATTTCTCTTTTTGAAACTTTGAATGTATGTCAAAATTTAAAATTTTAAGGGATTCCAGATTCCAGTAAAAATGATTGTAAGAATAATATATATTTATGTATGTATATTGTTATATCTGTAAACTCTATCTTGTGTAGGAAGATATTCTATATTGTTCTTTGTTTTCCATACAAACTAGTGTGGTTTCAATCCTTACCATATAAAATTAATATGTGTTTATCGACTTTTTTGCATTATAGTCCTTTTTATTCAATTATTCTCACATGTTTTGAAACTACACCGTGCATCGCTACAAGCACTAATTCAAATCTGGTACTTCTGAAAAATTAATAAACACTAAATAGCTTTGATAGTACTAATTGAGTTTTTCGAAAGACTAATTCTTTTAAGGGTTAAAGAACCCACGTCAGCCACGTCATTTGGAGCTGAATGATAATTTTTAGTGTTGTGTATCAGTTAAAAATTTATTGCAATAACATTGATACCGATAGTTATCGGTTATCAAACGGATGGAGGTCCCGATATATCGGTCAGAGACCAACAAATTCCATATCGGCGATAACTTTTAAAAAATATAGTATGCATACAATAGTACAATATAACATTTTGTATTATGTTATTTACTTTATATAGCGTGGTATGCCGTATAATGTATCTGTTCCGTCTGTTTAACTAAAATCTATTACGGACAACACAACACATAAACGTCAATAAATTTAAAACAATACTTTATAGTTCTAAAACTATAGTATTGAAACGAACAAATTAAATTACATTGTAAAATTTTAAATCAAACTTTTTCGAAAAACATACGTACTGACAAATATATCAAACGAGCACATCTGCCAAACTGCCGCCATTTACTGCAACCTACTGCCACCATCTTTTGACGATTCAGGGGCACTTATTTGAGGAAATATTAGTTTTTTATAAAATAGTAAAAATATATATTTATTCATTGCGATTTTTTACCGAGATCGGGGGGAAAGGGGTCCACGGCGCGTCCGGGGAATAACACGTACAGGTGAGTGTACTGGCCGTACATTTATCTGTACGGTCTGTACAGATATCGCCGATAGTTATCGATATCGTTGTTATCGCCGATAATAACCGATAAATATCGGTTATTATCGGCGATAACACCGATATCGATATATCGTACCAATATATCGATTATCGGCTACCCGAAAAAAGGCCTGTATCGGTTATTGGCAAATCTTTACTGATACGCAACACTAATAATTTTAATAACATTAATATAAACTTCATATTAATTATTTTTGAATTAAGTTTCATGACATTAACATAAACTCCATGCTATTTTTTTTTCCTCTAATATAGATTTACGGCATAGTATACCGGTGTGTGGAGTTTTCTGGAAACATAAAAAGAAAAGATTATAAGTAGCTCACTGGATTCTGTCTAAAATTATGTGACAACTTAAATAATTTTAAGGGTTTTCTAGGGTTTAATAAAATGATTTTTTTTTTATCTCTTGGATGAGTCCCAAACGCATCTCACTTGTTAACAGTTCATGTTTTTCAATAACAGTTAAAAAATTTCATTAACAGTTAAAAGTTTTCAATAACAGTTCAAAAAAGCAGTTCAAAATAACAGTTAAGTTTTTTCATTAACAATTCATGTTTTTCAAAAACAATTCATATGTTCAAATGACACTTGACATTTTTCAATAACAACTCATATGTTTCAATGAGAAATCATATTTTTTAATGACAATTCCTCTTTTTAAATGGATTTTCATATTGGAAATTTCACTTCAGTTCACTTTGTCTATCTTTTTTTTTCCCCTTCCCCTCCCCCCCACCCCCCGCCCCCGGTTTTTTTTTCCCCTTTTCTTGTCCCTTTTTTTCTCCAGAGAGGGAGTCCTTACAGACTGCATCATCGAGTGTAAATATATTTTTTTCTTTTTCCTTTTTGAAGAGAAGAAAATCCTAACCTTTTCCTTTCCCTTTTCCGTTTCATTTCCTTTTCCTTTTCCATTTTCTCTTTCTTTTTTTTTTGGTTGTTTTTTTGAGACAAGAAGTGTAAGCCTTTAAAAGCCCATCATTGCTACTCAAGCTCTAAAGTGCCAACCTATTAGTGCTCTAATCCCCAGCCTTTTTCTAAAAAAATAAAAGATTTTTTTGGAGGTCGTCCTACGATAATTCTTTATCGTGTTCTGCTTCTGTTTTCGTTAACAATCCAACCATCACTTCTCTTAGCCTTGTATTTCTCGTGGTCTCAGCTCTCCAATAATGTCGTACTCTTTCACCCGTGTGACCAGTCAATTCTCTAAAAGGAACAATTATCATATTTTTCTTATACTTGTATGCAATGTTACCAACTCGCCTTTGCTCCCAAGGATGCAAATTGTAGAATCTTGGGTCTCGTTCATTAAACCATTCGTCCAAAAACTGTTAATCACAAATAACCAAATGGTTTATAATCAGAAATCATCACCATTTTCTATCAAGACACACCTAAATCTCCATTTGCTAATTTTCGATATATGTCGTTCCATGCATGTCATTGGACATACCAAATGATTCACATACAATTTGTCACAACCATCCTTTCCATATTGAATAATGTACTATATACCACTATTAGCTTTAATGTTTTTTTCCGCCTTTAGACTCTCTTTTCTCCGTGCACTCTTCTCGATTGTGACAGAAAGTTACGTTTCTACCTTCTGATTGGTGGTCTCCAAGTGCACGTAGAAAAGTTGATTTCAGTGGCGAAAAGAAACATTAAAGTTAATAGCGATACACGGTTTACTTTCCTTAAACAAATGATAATAATTTCTCACCTGATGTGTTAAAGTCGAGTTTCGTAACATGAACTGTCCCGCATTTATAAACCCCCAATAGCATTTTAAATTTTGTCCAGGTTCGTAAAAGAAAGCATCCGGCATAAAATGACCTCTCCCTCCACATGCACCATCCGTACAATCTCCGTTCCTTGGAAATAAAGCGATTAAACCATCTTCATCTTCCGACGACTCTAAAAGTTTTTTGGGAGGCTGCGGAAACCAGGTTTGTGTTGTCATATTGACATTTAAGGGTTTAAGGTAATCAAAAAAAGTGGGTTCAGTGATTCGATGTAACCACGATTCGATCGACAAATCGTGGCCGTTCATTTTGAAATAAGCGTCTGAATCGATAAAAAAAACCCATTGACAACAACATTGAAGTTGAGCTTTCGCGAAATAGGATCTGCAAAAAGAGAAAAAATAGTAATATGAATAAGAGCAAGAATGAAAGTTGCATTCAATTTGATCTTTTTTAACTCAAGGTCATTTAGAACCCAAACTTCTATTCACAGTTAAAGCAATTAATATTGGTAATGTTAGTAATTATCAATATCTGTAAACGAAAGCTTGATACTTGATGTTTTCTTGCATGCGGAAGACTTTAATTACGAATATAACCATGTATTATATAATATATTGTTGCATACAAAAACTTTTAGGCACTTGTTATCCAATATGTTATTGAAAGGAAAATTTTAGCTACTTGACAATCAAATTCTCTATATGAACCATAGAAGACCTGACAGCCAAAATGTTTCGCAATTTTCGTTCAGAAAAGGAAAGGAAAGGACACCAAAAAAAGGAAAGGCTGGGACAAGAAAAGGAAAAGGAAAGAAAAAGGAGAAGGAAAAGGAAAAGAAAAAGGAAATGGAAAAGGCAAAGACAAAGGAAAAGGAGAAGGAAAGAAGAAGATGAAAAAAAAACAAAGAGAAGGTAAACCATAACAAACCTTGTACCAAGAAGCGGCACGTAACGGTTCTGTCACGTAGTCCTTCACATTCCCCAAAATGAACCGATATCTGTAAAGGTCGGCATATGCTCTGCATTTTTTGTACCGATAAAACGCCAATGTTAAGCAATAAAAACTATAAAAAGAAGAGAGGGAGAGGGAGCGGGAGAGGGAGCGGGAGAGGGAGAGGTACCGTATCATTTGTATAAAAAAAGAGGGAGAGGGTAAAAAAAAAAGGAAAACAAAAGAAAAACAAAAGAGGGAAGAAATTTTGTAGTCACCTATTTATGACTCTAGAAAATAACCAAAATGGGGCTTCCT
The DNA here is from genome assembly GCA_037447655.1 of Zygnema cylindricum. Lineage (NCBI taxonomy): Eukaryota > Viridiplantae > Streptophyta > Zygnematophyceae > Zygnematales > Zygnemataceae > Zygnema > Zygnema cylindricum. The sequence goes on along the minus strand of JBBHKE010003572.1, from coordinate 257,904 downwards.
CTCCCCATTTTTCCAAATCGTCGGATTTTGGGTTATATTGACGATCATCCATAAATAAAATACACCCGGGCGCTCGTTTTTCCTCCTGCAAAAATTAAATTTCTAATTTTTTAAAAACTGTTTTTGTGTTTATATGATTCTCCCTCTCCCTAGTTTTTACTGCTTAGAATTGGCGTTTTATTGGTACAAAAAATGCAGAGCATATGCCGACCGTCACGGATATCGGTTCATGTTTTACCTCTCTCTCTCTCTCTCGCTCTCTCTCTCTCTCGCTCTCTCTCTCGCTCTCTCTCTCTCGCTCTCTCTCTCGCTCTCTCTCCCCCTTTCCCTCTCCCTCTCCCTCTCCCTCACTGGGTTTTTGTTTTCAGATTTCAGGGTTTAAAAACACAACAAATTATAAAAATTATTCGTAAAAAAAAATAGTAATAATACATAAAAGAACAAATATAAAAACTTCAGATTCTAATTGAATTTTTTTTTCATCAAAGAATTTGGACAAAAAAAATTGGATAAAAAAACCAAAAGGGGGGGAGTGGAGAAAAAAAAAAGGAAACGGCGGGGGAGGAGGGATAGGTGAAGGAGAGTGAGGGAAGAAGGGAAATAAAATGAAGGGAGTGGAAAATCTAGAGCCAGAGTAGGAGGGGAAGAGAGAGGGGGAGGGGAAGGGATGGGAAGAGTCAGAGGGAAGGGAGGGAAGTGGAGAGTGTGGATTGATAGTTTTGAGAATATTTCTATTTACAAGGGAAAAATACGCACTGGAAATGCATACTAAAACAAGATTCGCACTGAAAAAAACCATACCACAAGACTATCCATACTTGGAAAATATTCAATTGGAAAATAAACCCCACATTGAAATATCAATGCTAAAAATCTACATTTAACCGCAAAAAAATTATAGATATATATATATATATATATATATATATATATATATATATATATTATAGCTATAATATATATTATATGTTTTATAACTATAATATATAATTGTATATATAAATAATTATATATATATGATATATATACATAATTATAGCTATATAAAAAAGGGGGTCAGGAATATTACAAGCTTGGTTTTATTTTTCTTGAGTACACAATTAGAGTTTAAATTTTCCCCAATTTCCCTCATTTTCAGTTTTTTTTTTCAATTTGTGCTTCGCCTGACTTGAAACGAGTCTGGTGTTCCATGTTCCGTAAATTCCGTAAAAATATTGTTTATTTTTCGTATTTAGTGTTTCCATGATCTATCTTCCAAATTTCTGAAAATAATGATCCACACTATTCTTGAAATAAAGAATATACCTTTTCTTTTCCCAACCTCCCTCCCTCTCCCCTCCCCCCTCCCATCCCCCTCCTCCTCACTCCCCTCCCTCTGTTTATTTTTGGGAATCAACTAAAATTTGTACATTAAATAAATTTTAGATGTATAAAAACCACATTTCATAAAAATCCGATTTTTGTTGTACTTGAGTGTTTATTCCCAACATTGTCAATTTATCAAATGTCAGAAATATTATCACATTAGGGGCGACAACTACACCTTGAATCGTTATTAGCGTGTAGAAATTATTAGTGTAAAGAAAAAATTAGCGTCATTCATTCTAATTTAGTGCCAGAGACGTGGCAGATTATGGTCCACGTCCTTAAATAGTGAAATTTATTATATTTAAGGTATCAATGTCAAAATTTTGGGGTGCCGATATAGAGTACATAAGGCTAATAACGATTCACGGTGTTGTACTGAGTACCATTTCTATGTTCCGTAATTAATGTCAATGTTTCATTGAAGAAAAATAAGAGAAACTGTTTCCATAATTCATGTTTTCCATGTTTTCCCAATTTTCCAATTTTCCAATTTTTAAATTATCCACTCCGATTTTCCATATTTCACTTCCACATTATACTTCGTAAAAGTTAAAATAGTAATCTCACGATTTTTCGCCACGTTTCCCGCTACTTTTTTTTTTTGTTCCTGGCGCGTGACGTGTCATCAATGTCTCCGTACGATTCTCCCGGACGGCACCGTACCATTCAGAAATCCCGTACCTTTCCATTCGGTGTAAGTACCCTGTTCCGTACCATTCGAATGTCGTACCATTCTTATGTCCGTACATTTTTAACATCCCGTACCTTTTCGTTCCGTACAATTCAACCAAATCATTCAGCCTGTCCCGTGATACCCATCCCCGTCAGTTCCGATCCGTACCATTCCGTACCGTATCCCGTGACGTGACGTACCGTCTCGCCCGGCCGATGCATGAGCTCGTCGACATCGGACGCCCGGCGACGCGAGGAAGCTTCCACGAAGTTTCCAGCAATAGCCGCCAAAAGCAGCAGCCCGGCCAGCGCCAGCCGCGGCAGTGTGACGTTGGCGGCCATGAAGGGGAAGCAGAGGCGATCGGAGGGACCGAGAGAGGACGAATCAGAGGAAGGGGAAGGCGCAGAAACGCGACGAGAGAGAAAGACAAGGCTCGTGTGAACCTGCAAGTCAGCTACAGTACCGCCTACGCGATTTGTTGCGATTGAACCACGTAGGCGCAGAATCTAAGATTCGTATAAAAGTATTAAATTTTTAAAATCTTTCTGTGCGTACTTTATCACTGTTCGAATTGCGCCACTATGTTTTAAACGCAATGTCGTTTCAGAAAGTCTTTTCCGCGAAGGTCAATTGACGTCAAAAATAGCGTCAGAGGATATCTTCGGGCAAAGATTTTCTCGTCCGTTTCGGTGTATTTGTGTCCACCCTGTACGGCCCAGGCCTTTGCCAATTGGCAGGTTGTCATGGCTCGTGCGCCGTGGACCGCATCTTTTATTTGCAAATTTACATATTTTACACGTCTACACCGCGAATCGTTATTAGTGTCAAATTTTAAATAGGGTTGAAGAAAATTTACAGTGACTAATTGATGCTAATTAAGATTTTTTTATTGTACTTTCGCTCTTTACGCTATTTTGTACGGCACCTTAATTAACGCCAAAGAAAAATAATAGTCGCGGGCGACCCGGTGCTTTGCCCTTTGGTTGCCTAAGGGCCTTTCGTTTTAGTACAGTTCCATGTGTAATGCGATAGTACTATACCACGTATGTACAAACATTTTACGTGACGCTATCACTGTAATTATGGTTCTGCACGGAACCCTACCTGTATGGATTTTGAGAAAACAACGTGGCATGGTGTGACGCGATAGCAATAGTCGCTCTGACAGTTGCGTTTGGGAATCCAAATTTCAAGCCAATATGTAAAGTACGATATTGTACGTTATAGGGTCGACATTTGTTTCTCGACAGTTTGGCGTGATGTGATCTAGCATCGACGGAACTTTTTGCGGTTTCCAAACGATACATTTTGTTGGCGGTACGACAAAATGTATCGTTAAGGGTGTACTGCGGAAGTTACTCGACCGGTTTCGAAACATTACATTGTGCCGGCGGTACGGAAATGTATTATTAACGTCCTACTTTGGAAGTTTGACGTTTGGTACTACAATTGTGGGTTCGTAGATTGTCATTCGGTCCTTGTCCTTGTCCTGATGTTTTGTTAAAATTATTTTTCTTATTCTTCTTCGACGACTTCACCGTTGCTAATTTCTCCTCAATTTTTTTCATAAATTTCTTCTCCAAGTAAAGCAATATAAGTAAAGCTGAATTTCTTCCATTATCACTTCATTAGCTTTATATATTATTACTTTTTGGTTACCACTTCTACATTTTTATTTACATTGCGGCCCTTTCTTTCTCTCTTTTTCATATGCAGCAGAGAAAAAACTTTTTTTTTAGAATTGGTGAATTTTTTCTCGCGTTTTTTAATTTATATAGCTGAAAAAAGATATTTGTAGGCTCTTTGTTTCCTTGATTTAATTCCATAAACCTTTTTTAGTGCGAGCTGGAATCAGATACTTAGGACATAATGTGATAAAATTTAAGTTAGGAAATGGTAATATTCAATATTAATAATAACAATAGTTTTAATGATAATAGAATGGTTGTTTTTTCTGACATAATTATGAGACCACTCTCACAGCAAAACTGTTTCTATGTAAATTCTAGATCAGTTGACGAGATAAAATTGAAACTGGAATCGGGACAAAACAAAGGAAGTAATCCAAAAAATGATTGTTCTAATTATTCTTTTTCTTTCCTTAATTCAAAAACATGTGGCGATCGATTGCAAATTGTAAATTGTTCGAAAAATGGAAGTGTTGAGTTGAAGGTAAGCTACAGGTTATTTGGATTCGCAGTTTTTTTTTTTTTTTTTGTTTGTTTTGTTTTAGGCATGAGGGAAGATAGCAATAGGATATTGAAAATTAATGTCAATGTTTACTGTTGTCCAGACTAGTCAAATTAACAACACGTATTTCAGTTTTTTCCAGGTATTAGTTTTTTTCTTTTACAGCCGGTAAAATTTTAGCTACTTGACAATCAAATTCTCTATATGAACCATAGAAGACCTGACAGCCAAAATGTTTCGCAATTCTGGTTCAGAAAAGGAAAGGAAAGGACACCAAAAAAAAGTAAAGGTTGGGACAAGAAAAGGAAAAGGAAAGAAAAAGGAGAAGGAAAAGGAAAAGAAAAAGGAAATGGAAAAGGCAAAGACAAAGGAAAAGGAGAAGGAAAGAAGAAGATGAAAAAAAAACAAAGAGAAGGTAAACCATAACAAACCTTGTACCAAGAAGCGGCACGTAACGGTTCTGTCACGTAGTCCTTCACATTCCCCAAAATGAACCGATATCCGTGACGGTCGGCATAGGCTCTGCATTTTTTGTACCAATAAAACGCAAATTTTTAGCAGTAAAAACTAAAAAAGGAATAGAGAAAGGGAGAGGGACAGGGAGAGGAAGAGGGGGAGGGAGAAGGAGAAGAAGAGGGACAGGGAGAGGGAGAAGGAGAGGGAGAGGGAGAGGCAGAGGCAGAGGCAAAGGGAGAGGGAGAGGGAGAAGGAGAGGGAGAGGGAGAGGGAGAGGGACAGGGACAGGGACAGGGACAGGGAGAGGGAGAGGGAGAGGGAGAGGGAGAGGGAGAGGGAGAGGGAGAGGGAGAGGGAGAGGGAGAGGGAGAGGAAGAGGGAGAGGGAGAGGGAGAGGGAGAAGGAGAGGGAGGGAGAGGGAGAAGGAGAGGGAGAGGGAGAGGGAGAGGCAGAGGGAGAGGGAGAGGGAGAGGGAGAGAGAGAGGGGGAGAGGGGGAGAGGGGGGTAAAAAATGAACCGATATCCGTGCCGATCAGTATGCGCCCTGCATTTCTACCAAAAAAACCGCAATTTTAAGCAATAAAAACTATTAGAAGAAGAGAGAGAGAGAGGAAGAGAGGGGGGGGGGGAGGGAGGGTGGAGGGTTGGGGGAGAGGGAGAGAGGAAGGAGAAGAGAAGGAAGGGAGGGAGGGAGGGAAATCAGTTTCTAGAATCGACATTACCATTGATAAAAATTATCGACATTGACGATGATTCTAAAATTTCAAACATTTATCGACATTGACAAATAAAATCTAAATTTTCAAAAATTAATAAAATTCACAACGATTTCTTAATTTTTAAAAATTGTTGAAATCGGCAATTTTTTTTGTGAAATTTCAAATATTTTCGACATCGACAATGATTTTCCAAAATCTCTAAAATTATCGATAATGACAACAATTTATAAATTTTCGACACAATAATTATCGAAATTGACAATAATTTCTACCATCCCATAAAAAACTCCTCGGAAGCTTTTCCATTGTACATAAAAATGGATGAAAAAAAACCAAAATGTGAGAAGTAAAAAAAAAGGGGAATAAGGAACAAAACTAAAAAAGAAAAAAAACGACCAAGAGAAAAGAAAAAAAGATAACGAAGAAAGAAAAGAGGGAGAGGGTAAAAAAAAAAAAAGGAAAACAAAAGAAAAACAAAAGAGGGAAGAAATTTTTTAGTCACCTATTTATGACTCTAGAAAATAACCAAAATGGGGCTTCCTCTCCCCATTTTTCCAAATCGTCGGATTTTGGGTTATATTGACGATCATCCATAAATAATATACACCCGGGCGCTCGTTTTTCCTCCTGCAAAAATTAAATTTCTAATTTTTTAAAAACTGTTTTTGTGTTTATATGATTCTCCCTCTCCCTAGTTTTTACTGCTTAGAATTGGCGTTTTATTGGTACAAAAAATGCAGAGCATATGCCGACCGTCACGGATATCGGTTCATGTTTTACCTCTCTCTCTCTCTCTCTCTCTCTCTCTCTCGCTCTCTCTCTCGCTCTCTCTCTCTCGCTCTCTCTCTCGCTCTCTCTCCCCCTTTCCCTCTCCCTCTCCCTCTCCCTCACTGGGTTTTTGTTTTCAGATTTCAGGGTTTAAAAACACAACAAATTATAAAAATTATTCGTAAAAAAAAATAGTAATAATACATAAAAGAACAAATGTAAAAACTTCAGATTCTAATTGATTTTTTTTTCATCAAAGAATTTGGACAAAAAAAATTGGATAAAAAAACCATAAGGGGGGGAGTGGAGAAAAAAAAAAGGAAACGGCGGGGGAGGAGGGATAGGTGAAGGAGGGTGAGGGAAGAAGAGAAATAAAATGAAGGGAGTGGAAAATCTAGAGCCAGAGTAGGAGGGGAAGAGAGAGGGGGAGGGGAAGGGATGGGAAGAGTCAGAGGGAAGTGAGGGAAGTGGAGAGTGTGGATTGATAGTTTTGAGAATATTTCTATTTACAAGGGAAAAATACGCACTGGAAATGCATACTAAAACAAGATCCGCACTGAAAAAAACCATACCACAAGACTATCCATACTTGGAAAATATTCAATTGGAAAATAAACCCCACATTGAAATATCAATGCTAAAAATCTACATTTAACCGCAAAAAAATTATATATATATATATATATATATATATGTATATATATATGTATATATACATATATATATATATATATATGTATATATATATACATATATATATATATATATATATATATATATATATATATATATATATTATAGCTATTATAGCTATTATATATATTATATGTTTTATAACTATAATATATAATTGTATATATAAATAATTATATATATATGATATATATACATAATTATAGCTATATAAAAATGGGGGTTAGGAATATTACAAGCCTGGTTTTATTTTTCTTGAGCACACAATTAGAGTTTAAATTTTCCCCAATTTCTCTCATTTTCAGTTTTTTTTTTCAATTTGTGCTTCGCCTGACTTGAAACGAGTCTGGTGTTCCATGTTCCATAAATTCCGTAAAAATATTGTTTATTTTTCGTATTTAGTGTTTCCATGATCTATCTTCCAAATTTCTGAAAATAATGATCCACACTATTCTTGAAATAAAGAATATACCTTTCCTTTTCCCAACCTCCCTCCCTCTCCCCTCCCCCCTCCCTCCCCCTTTCCCCCCTCCCTCTCCCCTCCCCCCTCCCATCCCCCTCCTCCTCACGACCTCTCCCTCCCTCTGTTTACTTTTGGGAATCCCGCTACTTTTTTTTTTGTTCCTGGCGCGTGACGTGACATCAATGTTTCCGTACGATTCTCCTGGACGGCACCGTACCATTCAGAAAATCCGTACCTTTCCATTCGGTGCAAGTACCATGTTCCGTACCATTCGAATGCCGTACCATTCTTATGTCCGTACATTTTTAACATCCCGTACCTTTTCGTTCCGTACAATTCAACCAAATCATTCAGCCTGTCCCGTGATACCCATCCCCGTCAGTTCCGATCCGTACCATTCCGTACCGTATCCCGTGACGTGACGTACCGTCTCGCCCGGCCGATGCATGAGCTCGTCGACATCGGACGCCCGGCGACGCGAGGAAGCTTCCACGAAGTTTCCAGCAATAGCCGCCAAAAGCAGCAGCCCGGCCAGCGCCAGCCGCGGCAGTGTGACGTTGGCGGCCATGAAGGGGAAGCAGAGGCGATCGGAGGGACCGAGAGAGGACGAATCAGAGGAAGGGGAAGGCGCAGAAACGCGACGAGAGAGAAAGACAAGGCTCGTGTGAACCTGCAAGTCAGCTACAGTACCGCCTACGCGATTTGTTGCGATTGAACCACGTAGGCGCAGAATCTAAGATTCGTATAAAAGTATTAAATTTTTATAATCTCTCCGTGCGTACTTTATCACTGTTCGAATTGCGCCACTATGTTTTAAACGCAAAGTCGCTTCAGAAAGTCGCTTCCGGAAAGTCTTTTCAGCGAAGGTCAATTGATGTCAAAAATAGCGTCAGAGGATACCTTCGGGCAAAGATTTTCTCGTCCGTTTCGGTGTATTTGAGTCCCACCCTGTACGGCACATGGCCTTTGCCAATTGGCAGGTTGTCATGGCTCGTGCGCCGTGGACCGCATCTTTTATTTGCAAATTTACAAATTTTACACGTCTACACCGCGAATCGTTATTAGTGTCAAATTTTAAATAGGGTTGAAGAAAATTTACAGTAACTAATTGATGCTAATTAAGATTTTTTTTTTGTTTTTTAATATTAGAAATTGTACGCCGTCATGAAAATTAGACATCCGTACATGTCAGACTAGTTTACGTGTCAGAATAATCCTTTTTTTTGAGCGCACGTTCCTATGCGTGCGCGTCTGATTTAATTCATTTTTTGTAAAATTTCCACTTAAAAAGGTACATTTATGTACGGTCTAACATCGACCGTACATCACACTATTTGAATATTATTGTACTTTCGCTCTTTACGCTATTTTGTACGGCACCTTAATTAACGCCAAAGAAAAATAATAGTCGCGGGCGACCCGGTGCTTTGCCCTTTGGTTGCCTAAGGGCCTTTCGTTTTAGTACAGTTCCATGTGTAATGCGATAGTACTATACCACGTATGTACAAACATTTTACGTGACGCTATCACTGTAATTATGGTTCTGCACGGAACCCTACCTGTATGGATTTTGAGAAAACAACGTGGCATGGTGTGACGCGATAGCACTAGTCGCTCCGACAGTTGCGTTTGGGAATCCAAACTTCAAGCCAAAATGAAAAGTACGATACTGTACGTTATAGGGTCGACATTTGTTCCATAGTTCAAAAGTAGGTGAAAGTAGGCCCATACAATATGCCTATTGCATGCAAAACATACAGTATGACCTTAAGACCCATACTGTATTCGGACCACTTAGGACCAATTAAAACATTCGGACCAGAAATTGGACCAATTAAAACATTCGGACCAAAAATATTTATTTACACCTCAGATTCGGACGATCGGACTGTCGCTGATCAAAGTAGCTATCTACGGAGATCACATGAAAAGCCCATAACACAACTTACGATAAAGGCGCCGACCAAAGGCCTACCATAAAAACGCCTACTTTTGAACTATGAATTGTTTCTCGACAGTTTGGCGTGCTGTGATCTAGCATCGACTGCACTTTTTGCGGATTCAAATGATGCATTTTGTTGGCGGTACGGGTATAATAATTCACAATGACTTGTTATATTAATCAACACAAAAATCAACTTTGAGATAGTCCGGCGGGTTTATAAAATTCAAAGGACAAACATTATGGTAAAGAAATTATTTTAGTAGAGCGTTTGAGCACAACAAAACTAGGCTTAAAAAGAAATTCCAGGGATTTCTCTATACGTGCTAGATTTTTTTATTTGGGTGGGACTTAAAAAAAAAATCGCATATTAGACAGAAGTGTTGAAGATCTCGCACCCCGAAAATGGGTGTTCGAAACAGTCGTTCACGCGACTGTCAAAATTCGATACTTAGAGATCTTGCAATAAAATCATTATACAATTACCTAAACGCGCATAATACGGTAAGTGTTTACTAAAGATGATGTCATACTGACATCGTGACGTACCCTTCAATGATTCGCTGACCTTTTGTCGCCTCTTTGGTATACAATGTTATATATCCTATCATATGGAGCCACGACTAATCCCGTTTGACAGTCGTATAATTTGTGGCGTTACAACACCTTATTTTAATACATATACTTAGCATGTCGTGTAGCGCTACGAAGCGCGTATGCCTGCAATACAAGGGTTCAATTTTGGGAAAATGGACATATAGCGTGAATGGCTGTGAGCGTTACGACCCTTAAACCAGAATAAATTAAGGGAATTGATCATGGTAGTGACTGTTTTGGTTGCGCACAGTCACTTACGTCATTTTTTCAAAACGTACGTTTAAAGTACACGTTGGTACAAGTAAAATACCGTTGAGTCTAAATTTGACGGTCAATCGGTTGGATAGCTTTAACTTTCAAAATATTGTTTCAACCGCTTAAACTTTTGATGCGCTTGCGAACGTCGACTGTCATAATAAAATTAGCAATTCACACGGCCGGCGAACGTCTACGGTAACAAAACTGCGGCAACCACATGTAAATAAAAGTGTTGCAGATAGTCACTTTTTGTCGTTACGTAAGCTCCACGGTGAGCGCACGTTGGATATTAACACAACCGCAAAATTGAAATTTAGTCGTATAAGTGTTACATTGAATTTAGACGCAAATTGAAACTAAACCTCTTTTAAATTGAAGTATTGTGAATATTGTACGGAAATATTAAAACGCATGAAACGAAATAAACTTTGTACACTGTAATAAAACGAACCGGCGTAAAAATATCAATTGAAATTAAATGAAAAAAATACGCGTCATCTCTCGCGACGAAATCGAGCCACACTATCTATGAATCAACATTCTTACATTGACAGCGAAATTTTGTTTCGTGCAATTTAATGTTTCCGTACAAGACTTAAGTACCTCAGTTTAAAGAGGTTTCGTTTCAATTTGCGTTTAAATTCAATGTACCGCTTATACGACTAAATTTCAATTTTGAGGCTAAGTTAATATCCAACGTGGTCTCACCGTGGAGCTCAGGTAACGAAAAAAAAATGACTGTCTGCAATACTTTTATTTACATGTGGTTTGCCGCAGTTTTGTTACCGTAAACGTTCGCCGTGAATTGCTAATTTTATTATGACAGTCGACTTTCGCAAGCGTGGCAAAAGTTTAAGCAGTTGAAACAAAAATTTTAAAGTCAAAGCTACCCAACCGATTGACCGTCAAATTTAGACTCAACGGTACTTCACTTGTACCAATGTGTACTTCTATTGTACATTTTTTGACAAAATGACGTAAGTGACTGTGTGCAACCAAAACAGTCACTTCCATGATCAATTCCCAAAATTTAATAATGTTATTTTTTTCCATTACGCTAATATAGGTAAGTTTGGTACATACAATGTACGAAACGTTTCATGTCATATGCAAATGGCTTGGTATTTCGAAGAAAAGTACTGAAAACTTGAATAATGTCGAATACCGCCGTCGGCACGTGAAAGGAGAATCACAATAATAGAGTCCGCGGGAAACTGACTTAACATTTTTTGACGTGTTTAATCATCGACAAACTAACACATAAAATGCACGCATAAAACGCCAAAAGAAAATGAATATGAGCATATGGAACACATACAATGTTTGTGAAATGCGTTGATCGACGTTGACTTCATAATAAAATGAAAAAGTGGAAAATCATTTAATAAAAAATACTACCACAACTTAATCAAGCTTAGTTCAAATTTTCGCGTCGTGGGAGCATACATAACGTTAGGAAAAATTTACGTGGCCGCCTGTGCACATGCCATCCGGCGCGTTGCGACGACTACACTTGTGGGAGATTGCTGCCACAGATTCTAACCGTGCGTAGTCTCAGCCTGACGATAGCGAGTACTGTCATTTTCCGCGCCGACAGCAACATGACAACATCTCTCCCTGTAATACAATCTACCACCGGATTGGCTCCAGCCGAAGATTCGATCTGTCAGAGTGGCTCTCGTAATTATTTTGTAGATGTCAGGGGAGCTCCCCGTAACCGTCAAGGTGGCCCCCCGTAACGGATTTCTGCCTTCGAAGTCTCAAAATATTCCGTACATTGTCTTTAGGCGACAGTACAGTACTGAAGATTACTGTACTTTCCGAACAGATTGGCACCTGTTTCGCTGTGGTGACGTAACACAGCCATTTTTTGTGAAGCTTTCTTAAAAGTTGTGGATACGACAGCAAGACAGAATCTAACGTATTTGCGACGAAGCATGCGGCGTACTTTTCGAAGCATATCTGAGTGCGATGATTGGGACGGCTGTCATCCACCTGTGGAAGAACACAATGTTAGCTAATTCGGAAGTGAGTCATATGTACTCGTTTTGTCTTTTTTGATTTCAAATCTGCAGTGATGAATCGGGATGACCTTATTCGGGCGCGATGTATTGCGTTGACCTTCTCAGATTGCGGTGTATCTCGTTGACCTTCTCAGATTGCGATGTATCGCGTTGACCTTCTCAGATTGCGATGTATCGCGTTGACCTTCTCAGATTGTGATGTATCGTGTTGACCTTCTCAGATTGCGATGTATCTCGTTGACCTTCTCATATTGCGATGTATCGCGTTGACCTTCTCAGATTGCGATCTATCGCGTTGACCTAGGCTGTTCCCAACCGACCATATATGTCCTATGCGCATAAAACGCACGGAGTAAACTACACCTTGAATCGTTATTAGTAGTGTTGGGTATCGGGTAGTTTCATATCGCGATAATTTCGATATTCGATATATCGAATATCGATCGAGCAGACTCCTCGATATATCGTACCGGGACCAACATAAATTTCCGGTATATCGCAAAATTGCGTGCCGTACAGCCAGAGTACGGAAACTACGGAAACCGTATGGAAAATGGTACCAACATTACCAGCCCCGCACGGGGGGGATTTGTAAAATTTACTTTTTTTTTTCGACATATCGTCGACACGATATATATTATATATCGGGAATATGCATTTCGATAATCGATATCGCTTATAGTTACCAAAATTCGATTTTATATCTAATATCTGAGTGTCTTAAACCCAACACTAGTTATTGTCGTGTAGAAATTGTGGTTGAAAAATTAGCATCATTCGTTCTAATTTAGTGCCAGGTGACGTGGCAGATTATGGTCCACGTCCTTAAATAGTGAAATTTATTATATTTAGGGTATCAATGTCAAAATTTTGGGGTGCCGATATAGCGTACATAAGGCTAATAACGATTCACGGTGTAACGAATACTACGTAGAGTGCGCATAAAACAATTTCAAACTTACAAAATTCGCAGATTCGTACTTTTTTGTACTTTTCAAATTTTAATATTTATATATTAAAAACCCTAAAAACTGAAACGTGCAACAAACCAGCGACCAGACTGCCTCGTCGCTGAACCAGCGACCAAACTGCCTGGTCGCTACACCGTGAATCGTTATGAGACTTATGTACTCTATATCGGCGTCCCAAAATTTTGACATTGATACCCGAAATACAATGACTGATTCTATTTTTTCCGTGACGTTAATTACGGTTGTTGTGAATTAGCGTCAATGGTGTGACCGTACTTATTCCATGAATAGTGTGGTGTACGGAGGGTGGTTGTCCGTACATCACTGTACTTCGTTATCGAAAATCGTACGGAAAGTGTGATGAATATATGTCGGTCGCATATAGAACTGCGCTTAGAATAAACGTGGAGTCGAGTTTGCAACGTAGGCGTTCGTATGTATTCAGATATTTGTTTTTGTGTGTGATAATGTGAACGGATGACATGTTCACATGCGAAAAATGCGTATGTTACAAAAGCCTATCGTCACGTGCTTACATATGGTGTATGGCCGTAGAAGTTCATTCTATTACGTTGTCGTTTGAACAGTATTTGAGGTTCGTGTAACTTAATAGAGTGCACATGTATCCTATTACATGTTCAAAGGGAAACATAACGGTAATATCGGACTTGTAAACTAAATAAACCTTGATTAGAGTTAAATTTGACTCTAAAATGGGGTGTGATACAAAAAATGACAACAAATTAGAGTCATAATTACATTGGAAAAATATGCGGCGCCTTGAAAACCCGAAAAGATAACAAAATACCGACAAGTGCGGACATAACACAAAAAAAAAAATCTTGTTCTGACCAATCCCATCCACGTCTTGATCAATCGGTGGGTGACGTGCGAATATCGCGGGTCGATTTCACTAAAAAGTTCTATTTTTTGAAGAAGATGCGTCGAACTGCCGCCATTGGTGATGAAACGACATCCAACACGCCATGGATTGTTAGGGATTTTACAATAGTATTAAGGTTGTCGATTACATGGCGATACAACATAGAAGGGCGCGTCATCTTCTACGGTATAAGAAGAATAGCATGGGCAAGTGTGCCGCTGTATCCAGTTTTTAATCCCACTCTAACTCTCTTTTCCTTTCTATCATTTTTTCCTTTCTCACTCTCTCTCCCTCTTCGCATTGTAAAAACTTTTTCATTCTTCTCGTCCCTTTTTTCTACTCTCTCTCGCACTCTCTCTTTCCCAAATTCTCCCTTTGTCTCGTCCTGTTCTGTATCATTTACCTATTAATGGCTATCACTATATTCTATCCACTTTCTTTATCTCATTCATTCTGTCCCATATACTTTCCCAACTACTCTTTGTCATTCTTTTTGTCCAATTCTCTCCCTCTCTCTCTTATTATATTCCGTACCCTTTTCCTAATATTCTATGTCCCCTTCTTCTTCCCATGCTCTCCCTCTCTCTCTTATTCTGTTCCATACCCTATCCCTATTAATCTCTCCCCTCTCTTTTTCCCACTCTCTCTCTCTTTCTTTCTCTCATTATGTCCCGTACCCTTTCTCTATTCTTCACTCTCACTCTCGTCTCCCACTCTCTCTTTTCCATTTCTCCCCTATTTTATAACTCAAGTATCCCCTATTGTTCATTTTTCCTGTGTTTATCCTTTGTGTACGATATAATAATCGACATTCAAATTCTTCATTCGGTGAAACCCATTCGACGGTCGATGTATTTATCCGCACCCCACGGCAACAAATGAGCTCAAAGAAAAATTAAGGTTTATATATGAGGTGTTGGTCGGAAGACATCGTTTGGAGCAACTTGTGCAGAACTTTGTAGGGACATATCTTCGTTGTGACGGATCGCGGCGACCAGTTAGATATTGTATGTAGTATTTGTTGTTTTATGACCACTGGCACAAGTGGAGCTGCAGTTGTAGTTGTAGAAGTAGACATGTTTTTTAGCAAAAGCTAACATAAATCCTACAAACAACAATTTTCTCAACAGTAAAAACCACACTCACAAGTCCAATTTATATCAAATTCAGCATACAATCACACCACAATACACACTGTCAATTCCCAAAATTCAAGAAGACTTGGTCCAGTAAACCATATGATATAAAGACTGCAAGTTACCTAAAAAATGCCTTTTAATTTTCAATATTCCCAAAACTGGATACTGAAATAATTCTAAGTCTTAAACTTTAATACACCGAGTGAGCATCTACTGCTCATTAGCCAATCAAGTGTCTGTACCCGAAAGAGTAGTACTGTACTATAGTACGACAACTTTCTCTAACGTACTTCCAAAAACCTAATTACAACTAACCTAAAACTAAATAGTGAAACACTATTTACTAAAGCACTACGCTACAGAAAACTGTTCTTTTAGGTATTTACAATTTTACGTCGTACTCATAATGTTGCTTGCTTAGTCAGCAAACATCAGATACGTCCATCTTGTTGTGGTAATCCTGTACAACAATTTGGAATGCTTACTAGGCTTCTCGTCACCTGTGGTCCCCACTTGAGTTCCATCCGTTGATCTGATAGAAATCAATGTCTGGTATTTTCCTTTCACAATTGTGTTCCCGGATGTCCTGTTAATTTTCCGTCCATTGGATTTGCCAAATTCAGTTGTCCGATAACTGCCATGTGTCTAGGACCATTCCGCACTTTCTGCGTTGTCCGAAAAGTCGACGCTTGTAAATGTGACCGTACAAAATACTATTAGATTAAACATTTCACTATCACACTATTTGAGGTAAGTATTACACCCAACTTTACCAAAATTATTCTAAGTTATAAATCCCCTCTCATAGATCTATCTACTGAGGACAAAGCTTTGAAAACCAACACTCCTCAAAAGATTTAGACTCACTTATTCACTCAGCCCAATAGCTTTCTTGCAAAACTGTAATTTAGGTGCAGGTTGAGCTTTTGTTCGCATATTTGCGACCATTTTTTCATCAAGTAAATGGCACAATTTAATGACTTTGGCAAGCACTTTTTCTTTGACAAAATGCAGTTTGACATCTATGTGTTTCCTCTTAAAGTGGTGGTTGGGATTGGAGGCGATGGCAATGGCTGCCTGATTATCACACCAGATGACTCGAGGACCAGTTTGCATGTGTCCTAATTTGTGCAAAAGGGCTTTTACCCATAAGAGTTCCTTGAGGGCAGAGCTTGCTACCATGTATTCTGACTCTATGGTTGATTGGGCAATGACTTTCTGAAGTTTACTACTCCAACAGCAGGTTCCATTTCCAATCTGCAAAACGAACCCAGTAGTTGATTTCCTGCTGGGCATGTCGCCATAGCTCGCATCGCTTCAAGTCTGCAGCTTGACTTCTCCTCCTCCAAGGACAAGTTTCAGGTTCTGAGTTCGTGCGAGATACCTTAGAACTCTTTTTGCAGCTTCCCAGTCTGCCTTTTTTGGATTCTGCAGACTTCTACTTAAAGCAACAATAGCAGCTGCAACATCGAGCCTTGTGCACATTTTAAGTAAATAAGGCTACCAACTACCTGCGTGTATGGTTTTAAGGCCATAAAATCCTCCTTCTTTGACTCTAGGGTGTCACTAACTAGAATACCTGAATCAAAATCATTTCCTTCTAATTTCTATCGGTATTCCATAAGAGTAACACATCCTTTAACCTCTTTCATATCAAAATTTTCAAGCATGGAACCTATAGCCTTCTTTTGAGTTAACATTATCAGTTTCTTATTTCTATCACTCTCTACTTCTATCCCTAAGATATCTTTGGCCTCACCGAGGTCTTTCATCTCGAATCTGGCTTTATAGGCTTTTTTAATACGATTTATCTCATCCACAGATTTGTTGATAAACAACAAATCATCTACATACACAGCAATATGAAGTATACCATCTTTCTCATAAAAAACATACACAGAGTGGTGTGATGTGATTCTCTTCAAGCCTACTCTAGTTAGGAATTCATCTAATTTCAGGTTCCACTGTCTAGGGGCCTGTTTCAACCCATACAAAGATTTCATCAATTTACAGACTCATTTTTCTTTTCATTTTTCTGCATACATTTCTAGTTGCTGCATATAAATAGTTTCTTCAAGTTCTCCATGAAAGAAAGTTGTTTTAACATCCATTTGATGTACTTCCATTTTTTCAGTTGCAGCTAGACTTACCAGAATTCTGACAGTTGGAAACCTTACCACTAGAGAGAAGGTCTCCTCAAAGTCAACTCCTTCTTTCTGATTGTAACCTTTGGCCACAAGTCTGGCCTTCTATCTTTTAATGGTGCCATCAAGGTTCAGTTTCACTTTGAAAACCCATTTGCTACCAATGGCTTTCCTGTTGGTTCGTTGTTTGCCGCCTCAATCTAGTGGGTTTTTTCGGGTGAAGAGAAGGATTCCCGGATGGTCCAAGGTTACTCCGGGTTGACTGAGTTGGCAAAGTGTGATCCGGATTGTAGACGGTTGGTAGATCTCCTTCCCCCTGGAAATTTTGAGGGGAAGACCGATGGATGTTTGGCGTTCCTTGTCTGTTTTCTGACCTGTTCTGTCTGCTCTTCGAGTGGTTCAGCATGTTCTATCTGAGTTTTAAGAAGAACCTGAGGTTTTCAAAACAGTGGATATCCAAGAGGTTGTTGAACAACTGGATATTAAAATGTCCTCTGTGTATAAAAAAAAACATATTTTTGTGACTTTTTTTCTGCCTGTTTTTTTGTCATGCAAAATAGATATGCTGAAACTTCCTCCTCCTTTAATAATGTTTCTAGACACAATTGATTTTTGCTTATAAAAAATATATACTCATGTAGCCTTTTGCATTATCATCATACCCCATAAGAATACCAGTAAACCTTTAGGTTCCATTTTCCAAGTATTTGGTGATGTGTTCAAAATAAAACATTTACTTCCGAACCCCCTGAAATGACTTCCTTCAAGTTTTCTACCTGTCCACATTTCAAAAGGTGTGAAGCTAACCGACCTAGAACCAATTCTATTTCTGATATAAATTTCACAATTAAGGGCCTTAGCCTAGAATTTCATATCAACATTCTTATCTGCAAGCAAAGATCTAGCACATTTCGCAACAGTCGTGTTCAATCTCTCCGAAACACCATTTTTTTGAGGCGTGAAATGAACCGTGAGCTGCCGACTTATACACTCATCTAGAAGGAATTTTTCAAACTCCTTTGACATATACTCTCCTCCATTGTCCGATATGAGTTCCAGAATAAGATTACCGTGTAGTTTTTCCGCCCAAGCTTTGTAGTGTTTGAAATGGCCGAACACTTCACTATTTTTTTTTATGAAGTACACCTTTGTGAATCTTAAGAAGTCATCTGTAAATGCGACCATTAAACGAACTTCCCCAGCCGAGAGCACCTGAGCCGGTCCCAAAACATCTAAATGGATTAGCTACAAGACCTTCGTAAATATGTGATATGATTCCTGTGGAAAAGGCAGCTTATGGATCTTTCCTAAAGAGCAGCCATCACAAGTTTTAACCGGCTGATCTGTGAGAGAAATTCCCTTTATTTTGCGAGTTTTAACCATTTTGTCAAACTGTCATAGTTAACATGGCCAAACCACTTATGCTATAATTCATTTGCAGATAATACACCAGAGTAGAGAACATCGTTTTCTTTAGAATCAGCCATATCCATGCGATACATTTTGCTTTCATCTCTAGTTCATGTGACTACTATCTAACCAAACTTGCTCATAACCTGCCTACCCCCTTTAAGGATTTCCTCAAAGCCTTTGCTCTCAACTAAAGAGGTGGAAATCAGATTATTTTTGAAGTCTGGAACATATAAGACATTATGAAGGGTTCTTTCCACTGACTTCCATCCTACAACTACCAGCAATAAAACATCACCCTGAGAAGATGTCTGGACACCCATGCCACAAGCATAGTAGATATTCTTTGCATGTGTTGCTTTTAGATTGCTGAAAAGTGTCTTGTTTTAGCACATATGAGCCGATGCTCCCGTGTCCATGATCCATCCGGCGTCCTTTGAGCCCTCCATTGCTGCCGCCATTGCAAATAACGTCGACTCATCTTGGTGATTGAATGTCAAAGACTCATTTTCTTGAGTGATAGATGAAGATAACAATGAGTTGTTTTGTAAGTGCTGGCCAAATAAGCCCTGGTCAAACTGACGTTGTTGCCAACCTGGCCTATACAAACCTGTCTCATTTGATTTTTTGAGTTAAGGATGGTACCTATATGCATGACCTTTTTCTGAACAATAAAAACAAGAAGTAAAAAAATGTCTATTCTGCCATTGATTAAACTATTTAAACTGACCCAGATTCAGGTTAAACTGATTCCTTGGCTCATTTCTCGACCGATTAAATTGACCTTTCCTTTCAAAATTTGTGTTAAAGGCCTCTACTTGCTTCTCTCTATTAAGCATCTTTGACATAGACTCCTCTTGAATCATATTAATAGCTAATTGAAGTGTCAAGCTAGCTTTATCATGCTTTTCGAGTTCATCAGACGCATCTTTGATACTACTAGTGTCGAGCGTGCCTAGGGACCGTGAGGTTCAGGTAAACTGTCCTGTAAGGTGTGTGGTTATTTCCATGAAATCCGGGATTCTGTATGTCCCATACTAGGGAAAAGTGAGTCGGCCAGGGCTCGAACCTGGGACCACTGACTTGAGCTGTCAGCGCACTAACCACTGTGCCACCAGCTCGATGTAGAGCCTGGCGGGTCCGTACCTATTTCTTTTTTTTAGGCGGCTTCGAGTGTGACGTATCACATTCTACCCCGTATTGAACCGGCATTCACGTGCCAATCCATCACTGATACCATGAAACTCTAAGACCTCTATTGGCCCTCTAAATATGCAGATCCAAAAGAAGCTTATCTAGATAGTGCCGACTCCAACTTGATATAAACCCAAATGACTAACCCCTTGACAGTCAGAAACCCAATATAGATTCACCCTTGTGAAATAATACTTTCTGTGTGCTCAGTTCCACCACAGAATGCAAAGTTAGAATATGAGATTTGGACACATTCACCCACTTTGAATTTCCCTTAGAAATACTACCATCCTGGCAAACAAAAACTTTGACCGACTATACCCCTGTGTAGCCTGAACTCCCCTGAGTCCGCAGCAAAAAGAATCATTGAAAATGGTCAAGTAAATTGATAGTTATGGCTGCCCAAAGTTAGCCATTTATACAAGGTAACCTCTTAGAGAGAGGGTCCTATCTGCCAAATTTTTCTAAGTCCTATCTCCCTCTAAAACTCTATCTACTGAAGTACGGCACCAATTAAAACATTGTGTCGTACAGAAAAGTACAAGTGCCAGTGTACTTTATGTACGGCCATAGTACGACATGGCCAAAATGTTGACACGTGTCATATTCGGATTCGTTTTCGTAATCCCCGGAGTTGCCGCAATCCAATGTAGTGTTGCCACGTGTCACTCAATGTGGCGGTAATCGCAAACCGCCAAAATCGTACTCCACGATCTCGGCATCCTTCGCGGCCGTTCTATCAAATGTGGATTTCAATCGTGGCCGTCATAAATACTTGCGCGGTATTCTTTCCGGCGTCAAACAAACTGCGCGGTATTTATTTCGTATCCGTACCGTACGTCGTACTTTACACAACTGTTTCTATGCAGTATGCATATAGTTCTAGTTAAATGAATTAGTCTTATTGTAAATATTTAAATTAATATCATACCCCGTATATTCTATCGTACAATTTAGACTATCTGGATAAGGTTACCGGCTGTTGCGATTGTGACAAATGGTAGGTACCAGGATCAAATCCTGGCTCTGTCAAAACTCCCTTTTAGAGAAAACCTTATAAAACAACTGCTTGTCGCTCTCTAGACAGCACAGGCAGCCATGGTTAACTCCTCCTCCAGTCTTCAATGACTGCGACAAGTGTGGGGACTTGAGGAGGAGTTAGAGGCAGCCTGTCAATATCTACTATTTTGCCTTTTATATTGCAATCTCTAGACCTAGAAAATACTTGAATTCCAACACGACGCGCGTCAGAAGGTCCAAATTCAGCTTCCCAACCTGGTGGTGGAAGGTAAGCAATTTGAGATTTTAATGGGAATGGCCACTTGGACAAGGGTGAATATCGGATTAAGTGTGTGGAAAGAGTAGTTTACTGTTCGCGATCCTGAGGATCCAGAAGGAGTCAAGGTGGTGGTTCCCCTGGATCTATGGAATAGGGGGAAAGCTAATGCTCCTGTCTTAGGATGTTATCCCGTCTATGCCACCCACACACCCACGGAACTGCTCGCCAGCGCCACCGATATCGCAGACATAATATAGCAATTCCCTATTTCCAAGCGGTGGGAAGAGGGATACCAGAACAGATTATTACAAATTACAAAACTTCGGCGGGAAGTGGACAAATCCTTGACAGCTGTTTTTGTAAAGGGGAATTAACCTCGGTTGGAATCTTCGGAGGTTCCGCTCTAAAATCATCTTGCCCCAGAGAATGGAAATAAGATATAACAGAATGATAATGGTGAAGCGAGCGAACATACCGCGGAGTGCAACGATGACCAAACTCAGAAGAAGGAAACACTCCTAATGGCCCCGAAGATCGGTATGAGTCTCCCTCACCCCTCAGTTTCGCCGTACGGATCCGAGAAGACTCTTTCAAGTTTCAAACAGCGAAAGTCCAAACCGCCCAAAGAGAGGATAGTGCCAATCACCCACCCGAGCTACTGTCTCCACAAAAGAAAATCCAAAACAAAGATGGCAATAGAGTCAACGACACAATGCAACAGTTCTCCAACGGAAAGGTTGATTTAATTCTCTGGGGGTTTTCTTAAGAGACAGTACTGAAAAAGCAACCTGTCTCCTTCGGCCCCAAGTGTCTTACACAACAAAAGTCTGTCCTATAGCATCTACCAAAGTCAAAGCAATGCTCAAAGCCAATCAGCGGCTAGCAATTGTTATCATACGGACAGAAGACAAACTAGGCTGTACTTCACTCATGGCAAAAAGTTAGGCGACTGGCTCCAACTGAATCGACAGCCAAAGGTCTTCCTATGGTACACAAGTAAACAACAAAGTTATGAATTAACGTGAAACGTCTAACTTTGACCCGGTGTCATTAATGTTCTGCCCGTCTGTTGGACCTGAACTAACATCGTACTGACAACTAACAGCAAGATCTACGGGACAATCTTAAAGGCTGCGTGCCGTTCCACGATGTACCCCTCCGCTAGAGCTACATAGAACGGACGCCATGTAATGGAGCCGCCACCTTTGCACCGGACTGCGTTTAACGTGAACTAAAGTGCGTTGTGCCCCTCGGTAAAAATACAAAGTTTTGATCTGACGGGTTGTCCCCCCCTTCTCCGTACGCTGAAGTCCGTACAAGGTGGAACGAGGCCCTAAAACTCTTGGGAGTGCAAATGTGCCGAAGATGCACACGAGCTTGATAGCTGTCGAGCGTGCCTGGGGACCGTGAGGTTCACGTAAGATGTCCTACGAGGTGTGCATAAGAGACCAGCCATCCACCCCAAATGATGATGATTTCCCGGACCCGTGACCATGCCCTTCTTTGTCTTTCCTCCCCTAGAGATATGCATGGGTCATAATGAGGAATTGAGAGTAAAAGAAGAAGTACCGCGTACCCCCCCTCCTTTGAGTCGCGTATGACTAAGAGGATTAGACAAATTAGCGGCCAAATTCGCAGTACCTATAGAACCACGGAATTGCGAGTTGAGAGCGGGGCTCCCAATTCAGTGGTAGACAGCCGTCATGCCACCCTTGGTGACAGTGTTTGCACATGAGCAGAAGGTCGGACACAGAGGACCCATTGCAAGCGGAGGAACAGGAGGGTGGTTCTGCAAAATAGGTGAGGTGGAAAGTGGGTTTGTCTTCTAGCCCTCGCAGGTGGCAAGGAGCCACATTGATCTGATTTTCTTTAATTTTGCGGTCATCCTTCCCCTCCAAGGTAAGAACCCCTTTGTTTGAGACCTCCACTACTTTCAGTATCACTCATCCAGCCGAAATGTCCAAAATATCCTTATTCTGTTGCATGGGATACACAAAATCTAGGGATACGAATCGTCGTTGCCGTGGGACATAATTCCCGCTCTGGCGTTGGAAATACCAAAGTTGATCCCTGTGGTGAGCAGCCTGTAAATTGCCCATAGCTAGAGGTATCTCCCGGTGAAATACTTTGGCCCGTTCGGCAATCAGTTTCTCGACAGTCCCCCGGTAGTCCATTTCCACAAGCTCAACCGCTTGAGCCGAGGCGGCTCCTGGTAGGATGGGATGTCGGCCGAAGAGAATGAAGTAAGGGCTATTGGAGTGGAGGGAGGCCTGCCTACTGAACCTGTATCCCATGGCAATCCAAGGCACTCGTCTGTCCCATTCCCCAAATCCTCTTCAACGACATTTTTTCGTAGTGACCTTTTTACCGTCTGTACGCACCTCTCAGCCAAACCGTCGGCTTGGGTGTGGTCTCGGCTGGTCAAACGGTGGTGAATGAGGCACTTTTCTAGAATGTTAGAAAACTCTCTAGCAGACTCGGACCCCTAATCCGTGAGAACCTCGGCCGGTGCCCCAAATTGGGAAAACACCCTCTAGAAGAATGCGTCCGCGGTTGCTTTTGACTCCTTTCGGGAAAGAACCACCAGTTCAATCCATTTGGAGAAGTGTTCAATCATTACAAGAACAAAGCGGTTTCCCCTCCGGCTGGTTAGAAGTGGTACTAGCAGATCCAGTGACCACCTGTAAAACATCCCCCGGATGGGGAGAGAATGAAGTTATGTTCCACCCTTTTTGTCAAAGACGGATTTTACCTGGTCACAGGAACGGCATGTCTGCACCACACGGTTGACCTGGGCCCGCAACCCATGCCACCAGTACGACTCTGTAACCAGTGAGGTTGTTCGTTTCTGTCGAAGTGCCTGCATTGTTGGTGAAGTCGAAGAATAAGGGTTTCCCGATCTGTCAGAGGACGAACCACTTTCCTCGTCCCATCAGCCCATTTTTTGAGAAGAATGCCTCGGTCCAATTCATACCCCGCCATCCGGGTCTGAACACGGGAAAAATGACTCCCGGCAAACTGAGGAAGAGGGGAACCATTCAGGATGGACTGGAGGGAATCGGTGTCTTTTCAAATATTCTTGCGGCCAGATCCAATGGGAGCATGCCCCTCGAAGTCCACCAAAAAAGTTGACAGGTCCGAGGTAGCCAAATGAAGGCGGAGGAAGCCCGGATAAGTCCTAAGATGAGCTCCGGGTCTTCATCGTGCTGAGCCCCTGTAGATGTTGTCCATAGCCTATTTCAGCCATGGATTACTCACGGAAACACCCACAGACTACCTCAAAAACAGCTGTGTTTCAGACAGCACAGATTACTCCAAACTGAACAGAATCACCTCAAACTGCACTAATAAGCAGTATACCATATACACTATAAACTCCCAAAGTTACAGCTAAATCCACCAAGGAATCTAGAAGATATAGGCTCCAGAGTATCACAAAAACAGCTGACAGCTTCACAAACTAACCACTTAGACTGCTCACAGAATCTTACAGAGATACTGGAATACAATGAAACTTGACACACATATAAATTCTATATCATAAAATAACTCCACAAAGTTTCACATGAAAGCACAAAACAGAGTGATCACACCAACAGGTCAAAGATGCAGAAAACAGTCTGCCATTGCTTTGATAAACTTGATTGCGATACATAAAATAATCCAAGTCTTGCAAGTTATACTCAGAGTACGGAGGCATACCAGCCGTACTGTATCTACTCTAATAAACTAATTAGTTAATAGGACAAACCTTTGTTTTACATAATATTTACACCGCACTCTTCGTCTGTCAGAAACCAAGCTACCACTAAGCAACTACTAAGCTACCACTACCGTACAATCATCATTACTCGAGATCTATCCTAGTCATATTATCCGCAGCTGCGCTGGCTGCGCTGGTTGCGCTTGTCCGTACGGATCATACAAATAGCCGCAGCTGCGTTGACTTACTGCGTCGCAGCTACGCAGTACCGGCGGCGCCTATTCCAACATTCCGTTTATTGTACATCGGATCGCTTCGCGATCCGCCGTCCATTTGTCACAGCTTGTTCACACCACTCAATGAGTCTTTTACGTCACTTTAATTATATCAATCCGTTCGCTCCCCCAATCCGTGAATCTATTCAAACCTCCATATTAGATCCAATTAGCAGTTACGGGCAAAGTGTCTTGTACGCACGAAATTGACTTTTCAAAACAACACTCCCGCGAAAATTTAGTTTCGTGCACCCAGAAAAATATGCAGCGTGTAATGCTATGTTTCTACGCTGCGCTAGTTTGACATCGCAGCGCAGTATGAATACAAAGTGCAGCGTGTACTGCTATACTGCTACGCTGCGCTAGTTTGACATCGCAGTCCTAACAGCTGCTCCTTTTCACCTTTAACTTCCTCCTCATAACCTCATCTACTGAGACTAAAGCTTTCATATTCTACAGTAGAGTCTCTAGTTGAAGGGTCTGGATTCTTGCTGAGTCCGTCTGCATTCCCATGAATCTCCCCTGCTCGCTGGATTGAGTTGAAATTGTATTCTTCCAAGATGAAAACCCATCTGGCCAACTTGCTAGTCAACTTACTGTTCTCCATTATCCATTTGAGGGGCTGGCGATCCGTAATGAGGGTGAAGTGTACTCCATAGAGGTAAGGCCTGAAGTGCTAGATGGCCCATACGGCGGCGAGTAATTCCCCGTGGTCACTGCAGTAATTCCCCTCGGCTCTGTTATTGTTTGGCTTGCGTAAGCCACTACCTACTGCGCCCCTGCATCGTCCAATTGAGCCAACACTGCTCCCAATCCGAACCTGCTCAAATCAGTATAAAGGAGAAAAGGTGGCTGGTGATCGGGCATCCGGAGAACTGGATGTTGCTTGAGGGAGTCTTTCAAGAACTGAAAAGCGATTTGCTGTTCTTGTGCCCACTGCCACTCGTGGTCCTTTCGCAATAATTGATTCAATGGCTGGGCGTGGCTGCTAAATTCGGGAATAAACCTCTGGTAATAGTTGGCCAAACCTAGGAAGGTGCAGAGGGCAGAAATATCTTCCGGGGGTGGAAGTGCGTCGAGAGCTGCCACCTTAACCATGTGAGGACCCACTATCCTAGGAGTCACCACATGACCCAGATAAATGATTTTCTGCACCCCAAAAATTCCCTTCCCCGGATGGCACTTCAAGCCCGCTGCTTGGAGAGCCCGGAGAACAATCTGTATATGCTCCAAGTGTTCTTCGAATGTCTTGGAGAAAATGATTACATCCTCGATTTAACACCGTGCAAAATCAATTCCCTGGAGGGCCTCGTCCAAAGCCCGTTGGGATTTTGCTGGTGCATTTTTGAGACCAAATGGCATGTACAGCCACTCATAAAACCTGGATCCTGCCCAAAAAGCTGTCCTCTCTCGGTGCTTTGGCTCCATTGCAATATGGTGGAATCCATTCTTCATATCCAACGTTGAATAAATGGTGGCCCCAGCAAGAGAATGGAAGATCTCTTCCGGGGTAAGCATTGGATAACAATCGGAAACAGTTGGCGTGTCGAGCATCCGATAGTCTCCACACATCCAGAAATCTACAGTTTTACCGGAGGAATCTTTCTTTGGTGGGAGTATTGTTGGAGAGGCAAACCCATGTAGCCTGGTACTTTGCTGCACAAACCCTGCGTCCACCAAAGTCTGCACCTTTGCGGTGATGATCTCCCTCTCTTTGAAGCTGAGAGGATGCTGTTTTTGCCAAATAGTTGACGTCTCATTGGTCAGATCTATCCGAAAAATGGTCCACTTATAGATTCATATATCTGTGTCAGACCAAGAGAACACCTGCCGGTTCTCCTCTAATAGCTTGAAAAGTCGAGCCTTTTGATGTGGATCTAACTGTTCCCTTAGAGTCCAGTCCATCTTTCCGAGTTCCACTGCAGCCCATGCTTCCGGCGGTCGACCCCAGAGGGAGATGTGGAATTAAAGCTCTACCAGTGGATCTGTCCCTTGCTCGGCTGTAAAAACACTGTTACTGACAATTTCTTGTTCTAAGCCTTCTCCCCCCCCAACTAAGGAAGGTCCTGGGTTCAGTATATTATCTGAATGTAATTTTGTGAATTTCTCTCTTCTTGCCTTTCTCCCCCCCTCAAGCTGCAGAGTAGTGGCTTTAGAGATTCTAGGCTGGAGAATGCTTGAGAATGCTGCAACACCCATGAAATTGCATTCAAATCCATACTTTGCCCAATCAATCTACACCTTTTTGAGACTGAGACTCTTGGTGCTGTTGTGGTTCCCTGTTAAAATCCCATTGCTTGTTCCCGTTCTTCAATACTTGGTGTTGTCCACGTAGCGGCTATTCTTTCAAATATCATTCCTGGTGCTCCCTTCCGATAAGCATGGCTGTTGGGAATGATACTAATGTTGGTAGGGCTTTCCGCGGATTCTCGGGTTGGTTGCAACAGAAGAAGGGTGCTCAAGCGGCTTTGGTCACGGAGGTGGCCATTCGCCCTGGTCCGAGAATCTGCTGAACTATGATGCTAGGATCTGGAACCTTTGTTTTCCACAGCTGTTGGAGATAGGAAGAGGAACCAAGTTGGTCCAATAAGCCCGAACTCTGTGGGTTCTTGATCCGATCTGAGCTGCGTCAAAAACTATGGGAGTCCCCAGAACCTGAGTTACTTGGTTCTAGCTGCTTACCACCTGTTTTCTTTTATCATCTGTGGGGTGAACATTTTCGAGGACGTACCCCACTGGCGTGTCCTGATGTTTCTGTATCTCTGTTACTAGTAGCATTATCTAGAAGAATGTTCTGTTACAGACATCCTAGTTTCCCGTTCCCTGTCTTGCTAACGAATACCCTTGGCATGGCCATCCAGCGACCACTAGATATACTAGTCCAAGCTTTTCCAAATGTGGACTGGTGATGTTGTCCACATTCTGGGGAAGTTTGCGGTGAGAGTTAGACATGGCACATATCGGGAGTTGCTGTGGGTAAAGTTGGTGAAGATGCTGTAGTCTATACTGGCTGACTGCACGGGCGTCCGTGTCAATCTCGATTGCCGAGTTTGTTTCTACTCTGTATCCAGCTTTCAAAACGGCTTCTGGTCGGAACTGATGCCAAAAAATAATGATAGAATCATGAGTCCTGAGGGCGAGATCTCTAGTGACACCAATTGTCGATTGAAGTCCTTCCCATTTTGAGAAACTGTCGAAAGTTGTGACCGGAGAACCTTTGCTGTTCCGTGCGGTATGGCAGCAAAGTTTTTGTCCACTTCCCGCTGATGTGTGGCCATCTGTACCAATTTATTATGATCCTCCCTTTCCCACCGTTTGGAAATAGGGAATTGCTATATGGAGTCAGCAATATCTGTGGAGTCTCCAAACAGCTCCGAAGGTGTTGATGCAGAGTATTCGGGATAGCATCTAGATACCGAAATAGTTGTTTTCCCCCGGTTCCATAAATCCAGGGGAACCACCACTTTGGTGCCCTTTGGGTCCTCCGGGTCTGAAACTGTAATCTCTTCCTTCCACACCCTCAATTCTATATTCAACCTGGTCAAAGTAGCCATACCCAGCAAAATTTTGAACTGCTTACCTTCCACCACTAAGAAAGGGAGTAAAATTAGTGCGTAATGGCTTGCGTCATCAGCAAATTTGATTTCCATTGCTTTGATGATGCCGTATACTGGTTGGCTCCCACTGCTGACTCTACTCAGGCAGATGTGACTTGGACTGATTTTCGGTCGGAGTTCTTTGGGCATTTGTTGTAATGCTGATGTGGTTATGAAATTTGGGAGGGCTCCGGTGTCTACCACAATATCGTGATACCCGCCGTATTCATTGAGTTTAAAATTTCTCGTCCTGTTAAGAATAAGAGCCACCGACAGGGTCTTATAATCTCTATACGACATAGAGGTTCTTGGTTCAACCGCCATGATGCTTGTCTTTGGTGGTTCTACCAACGCGACCTTTTCCCTCCTTGTGTGAATCTCGTCCTCTAATGCCTGTATGAGTGTTTGTTCGGGCAAATTGTGGGATGAGGCTAGCGTTTTGACGTGAGTCAGAGCGTAGGGCATTAAGTGCCGTACTAGCATTATTGCCGGTTTGGAGGAAGGAGGGAGAGCTTTGGGCGAAGAAATGGGTGATTCGTTGTCTTCTGATTTCTCTTTCCCCCCCCCCCCCTTGCTTCCTCACTTTCTTCGTCAGAATTCCCTGTTGGAGGTGACATCAGCAGATCTGTGGTTGGTCTTTCATCCAAGTATCGGTCGAACCATTCTTGATCTGTCTCAGTGGTTGAAGGATCTTTTTCCGGCTGGGGTTTCTTAAAATTTTTGAAACCACAAGGACATTTCTTTGGAGCTGGGGGAGGCGGATGATTCGGCTTTAGGCCCTGCCCTATGTCACCGTTCAGGGGGACTCCTCTGGGTGTGAAGGATAAAGGACCGGTAGCTTTACGGCTTTGGTCCCTTCGTTCTATCGATTGTTCGTCCCTTCTCTGAGAGGACGTTGTAGGTCCCAGTTGCCTACGATTGTCCCCTACTCCAACGTTCCAGGCTCCGGTAAGAAATGTCCGAGCATGATGAGCCTTTGGAGGCTCCATATCCCATCCCATTAGGTCATCATCATCACCACCCACTATGGTTTGCAGTTCCAGCTCTACCAGCTTTTGCAGCAGTTCTTGTTTTTGTTTATGCAGTTTCTGAGCCGGCGTCAAAGGTCGGGGAGTGCGAGCATTTGATCCTATGCGGAGAGCAGCCAATTCTACTGCCAAGGCGGCGAATTGAGTGCTCTGTTACTGGATGATATGTTCCTGTGTCAAAGTACTGGGTCCAAGTTCACCGAGTGATCGACGTTCCCGTGGATATAAAAGTTGCAGTGGCAGAGGATTAACGACTGTCTCCCCTTCGCCTGTGAACAACCCGTATTGCAGCATGTCTTTTGGGACTCTATTCTTCCGGAAACATTGCCCTTCTTTGTGCCCCATGAAACCACAAGCCTCACATTTTCAACCCTCAGTTGTATACTTCCCCTTTAGCTCATTTGATATATGAGCACGATCAAATTTAGAAAGTTGGATTTGTCTCAACTGGGATTGAGACATCTTGGTCGTTTCAGAGCGGTGAGTAGGTTTATAGGTGTCTTTAGTGACTGGCGTGCGGTCTTCTCCTCCGCCTCCTTGTCTGCGTTCTTGCTGCCTCCGGGTTCTCTTCGCACGTTCCTTCTCAAACTCTTTTTGCTTAATTGAGAGTTCTAGGTTGAGTTTCTTGTTGTCTATTTGTCTCCCTAGAGGTAATTAGCGACGAGAGTGTCTCGTTGTTAGATGGTATGTGTTACTTTCCTGCCAGTCAACGAAGAGAACGTCTCGTCGCTCAATGGCATGTTTGACTTTTTCACCATTTAGCACCGACATTGTGTCAACAGAAGATGTCGTTCTCTTTTTTTACTGTCTATCTGTCTCCCTAGAGGTAATTAGCGACGAGACTGTCTCGTCGCTGGATGGTATGTGTTACTTTTTTGCCAGTCGACGACAAAAAGGTTTCGTCGCTCAATAACATGTTTGACTTTTTCACCATTCAGCACCGACATTGTGTCAACACAAGATGTCGGGATCCATTTCTCCATCGCATTATTATTTGTCCCCTTTTTTTTATCTACGTTTGCCTTTGAACTTAACCATAATAACTGACCATCTTGCTCTCATATTATTCAACTTGTGTTTTTATGTTTCACATTTTTCATTTTTCATTCTCCATTTTCCTATTCGTCTCTATCCCATTGTTTTTATATGCTAGTTTATCAAAGCCTGTTACACGGGCAAAGGTCGTGTTGTGTGTGTTTAAGGTTGTATAGTGTTTTTTTACTCTATATATTTGGGAACAACTACAGGTGGGTTTTTTTATGAACTATACAAATGTAAATTATATAGGGGAATTACAACCATAGGGTGTTTTGATTTACAACACAAATATAGACAATTTTAAACCGAGATAATGTCTCGTGTAAGATGTCATTCTTTGCAAACAAACATGTTTTGAAGTTCATAATCATATTTAGTCTACTTCTCAACATGAATATTGTAATTGAGATTAAATGGGTTTATTGATGACTGAGTGTCACCTTTGTAATAACGTTCAATGGTGTGTTGCGCTAGCAATTTCAACTGACTAACAACACTTAACTAACCATTCTCCGCCCATATCTATGTGTACCTGTCATAAAACAAATGTTTATTTTTAGCTACACCTTTCATGTTGGTGTGTTTTGTTTTACAATATGATTTTGTTCACATAAATCAATCAATGCCTGTTACACAGACATGATTCGTGTCGTGTTTTGTTATGCTTGTTATATGGGCATGTATCGTCTGTTGTTTTATCACGCTTTGTTGAGCCTTACCAAAGTATTATACAAATATACGTTTCTGTGTTCAATAAGCAATTGTACGACATGCATTATATGGTATATTTCTCATTCGACCAATGGGCGACCACAATGTGTCGTCGTTGAACAGGAGCTTGATACCCCAAACATAGATACGAATTTACACCGTCACTAGAAGTACATTTCATCCACATTTTTGGCCATTCAGGTATCGTAATCAATATGAAAACAGAAAATTAAAGAGGGATATATAATATTCAACTTCAAAGAAAGAAATACAATGTATACTGCATATTGCGATAAAAGAAAAGTACATGTATTAACCTATCAATAAAAAACTAAAAAACAAAAAAAAAATCCACACTATTAGTAAAAAGTAATGCAAACGGCCCATTATCCATTTTACCGCCACTCCTAATTAAACCACCTCTCTAAAAAGTGCTTCATAAACACTTTTTTCCTCTAAGTCTTCGTCATGACTGGCTTCATCCTCTTGAATGTCGGCCTCTCGAAGGAGTTGGAGTAGATCCCGTGAGGTGGCACCTCGTCGCCATCGAAATGATTTCGCCATTTCATTATTATGACTTCCAACTCTTGCGTAAGCATGCTCTCCTCCCATTTGCCATCCTTTAATGACAATCCACATTGGATCATCGCCTTTCGTGCATATCCCATGCCATTTTTGTCATTCATTTCGTTCACCTCTCGTATGGAATCGCGTGCCAACTTTAAGAAAAAGACTTTCCCCGGTCCAACTAACTTACCAGACCATTTTTGGCCCCTAGGTAAGGACCACTTGTGGCTCTCAACCCCCTTCATCTTCCAATCTTCCCATTTCCTTGACCACACCTCTTTGATTTTAGAAATTACAAATGAATCGGCAGGTTGCACTAAATGCGTTGCACACGGAGGAAAAACTTGGAGTGTTGTTTTTTTTGCGCGTAAAACGGTGTTTAATTCCTCGGACAAATTGTGATCGCCACAATTGTCCACAAATATAACCTTTTCACGCCCATCGCGGTCTCCTTGATATGACCTCGGTTTTGCGATCCATTGCGGGAAGACCGTCTTGTCGTTCCAACCTTTCGGCCCGGTACGGTAACAAGCTCCTACAGAAGCGAGTGGGAAAAGATATTGAGTGAGGGAGGGAGAAAGAGGGCGACAATTGTATGGGGAGAAGTCAATATAAACAACATATCACCCCATATATAATTTTTTGGGTGTGGAGTACAAGGGAGAATAAGTTAGACAATAACGTCAATATTTTTAAGGAAAAATACACATAAGAAAAGAAAAACAACTGGTATGTCATTGTGGATGCCCTTGATCGGGTAATTACAGAGCTTTTTGGCGACAATTAACATAGGAGATTCAATTCGGGCGTTCACTCCGCCCGTGAGTCAAACCATCAAAGTCATCGACTCTCCACCTCCGATAACATCCGCGTATTTAACCACCTCATCCCCGCGAAAACCCAATGTCTATTTTTTATCCATATTTACAATCACGTGGGGGTGGACCATGTGTTTGATTAGATCCTCGCTGTAGCGACCTATAATGACAATAACACATAAAATTCTAAGAAAAACACAAGACAGGAAAGTATGATCGTAGGGGTAACTACTTTCATTCGCTTATTTGCATTTATACCCCTAGAAAACAAAATTTATAATAATATATGTAACATGTATTACAACATATAGCAATGAGTTGTACAAATGTTCAAAAAATTTACCCGATAAAAATCCTCTTTTTAATTCGCCCATGTGATACGCTACTGTTTTTTCGATGTATTCCTCCTACTCCGGGCTTAATTGTAAATTTTTTTTTGAGACCTCGTCACAATACTGTGTTTTTCGCAAAACCGTTGAGTCCATCGTTTTGTCATTTTCATTTTCATCTCCTTACCCTTTTTGTCGATGAATAGTCTCTTATTCTCCTCCTTCATACATTTAATGATATCAGCTGCCATGGTCCATACAATGGTTGCCGACATTTTCATACCCGCCTTCTTCAAGCGGTAAAACTCCTCCACCAACTCCGAGTGCACTGCTGTGACCCATGGAAATTCCTTCCTACCCCTACCCGGTAGTGCCTTTGTCACCACCACACTTCTTTTTCTAAATCCCGCAAACGACAAAGTATGTTTCGTCGCCCGTATGTCTCTCAATGTCGCAACCCGACCCTTCCACCACTGCCTTGCTTTTTCGTATTCTGCAACGAAAGGAAAGGAAAAAAAAAAAAAAAAACAAAAAAAGTGTCAGTCCTAATTCATAAAAAAAAAATTAGAAATATCATATAAAATTTGGTTCAACGACGACCTGCAGTCGTCGCTAAATTCAGCCACCAATGTTGGTCGTTGCTGGTTCAAGTATCTGGAGCCATTTAAAAATTCAGCGACTACAGATTGTTGTCGCTGATTTAGCAACGACTTGAAGATGTCGCAGTGTCAAACATACCACAAGTGAAAAAAAAAAAAAAAAATGTCAGTCCTAATTCATGTAAAAAAAAAAATATTACAAATAAAATTTGGTTCAACGACAACCCGCAGTCGTCGCTAAATTCAGCAACCAATGTTAGTCGTTGCTGGTTCAAGTATCTAGAGCCATTTCAAGATTCAGCGACGACAGATTGTCGTCACTGATTTAGCAACGAGTTGAAGACGCCGTAGTGTCAAACATACCACAAGTGACCTAAAAAAATATTAAACAAGAAGTGAGTGGGTGAATCATGGGAGGAGATAGAGTGAAGTAAGAGTTAGTAAAAAATACATACCAAATACCGTTTTTTTTTTTCGACATTGCTCGTGTGAGCCTCATCAATTGCTCTCGATCTGCTATTATTTGTTTTTGTTGAGCTGCTACCTGTTGAGTGAGTGCAACGATTATTAAAGGCAAATCCTCTCCTCTTGGTGGTGACGGTGGCCTAATAGGTGGCGGAACCCTTTGTATTTCCCATAGGCAAGGGCGTGGCAGTTTGACATTGCAAAAATTTTGCAATATCGTCGTACGAGCATCTCGGAGAGCAAGTACCTCAGGAGTTACTCGACAATATTTAAGGATGTTGTATAGCTGGGGATCCCACGGATGATGATGACATAGCAACTCCGGGACATTCACCCGAAAACTGTCCTCCCCACGAACAACCCACGCTAACCGTGGATTTTCCGGATCAAATTGCCTTATGTGGGCAAAGGTCGAGCCTCGGTCCTCAAGGGAGATAAACATCCATGTTGGATGTGCCGTGACATCGGGAGGGATGTCAAGAATTTGCGGAAAAGGATTCGCTTCCGGGTTAAGGGGCCGGGGTTCACCATACCTCCAATGTTTCAGCCATTCGGCAACCGGAATATAATGATCGGGTCGAGGCACGAAAGTGTCCATTTCCTCCCCTCCCGTGGGAGGAGGAAAATACCAATTGGGATGCTCCACCGAGTATGGAGGTTGAGGATGCGGAGGAGCCATTACAATGGCTCTCTCCCTATTCGGCGTGGGAGGCGCCCCGAACACCTCGTCGTCATCATCAAATTCTTCCTCACGTTGTTTTTCCTCACTATCCGGGGTTTGTTCGTCCTCGGTGGTGGGATCATCCTCGTTTTTCCACACCACGATGTCGGTGGGTTCCAAAATTTCAGGTTCGGGCTTGTCTTCCTGCGGTTCTTCACCATCCTCGATGCTCTCGTCGCTATCCGAAGACGAGGGGACGTATAATTTGTCATTGTCATCTTTCACTTTACGTTTACACTTTGCTATCCCCTTCTTCCAAGCTATCTTTCTCCGTGCTTCAATCCCCTCAACTTTCTCGACGGTCGCCTCTCCCCCCACTCCTTCCTCCTCCAAGGTCTCACAAAACCTTATGGATTTTTTTTTATTATCCTTCTTTTTCTACCTAATCTTCCCCTAACCTCACTCGACTCACCCTCTTCAACCGTCGCCTCCTTTCCCTTTCTTTTCTTTCCCAATTCTGTCTTCCCTTCCCTCTCATCACTCAATAATTTCTCTTCCCTAAAACCCCCACCTTTTTCTTCCTCGTCGCCCTCATCAAAAAGTATTAATTTTCTTTTTATTTTTTTACATTTTTTCTCTACCTTTTCCCGTGCCTAACTTCCCTCACCCTCTTCTACTGTCACCTCCTTCTCCCCCCCGTCTACACCCATTACCGTCTTTCCACCCTCCTCTAATGGAATTTTTTCTCCCCTACTCATCTCACTTTCTACCACCTCCCCCCTCCTCACATCTACCGATTCACCCCTTTCCTCCCTTCCCTCCTCCGGTAAAACCCCATCCTTTGCTACCTCATCCAAATTTGTCTCTTCCCTTCCTCCCCCAACCGGTGTCAATCCTTCCACCTCTACCTCTTCTCTCACCTCCCTTTCATGCTCCCTCCCCTCCGGCGGCTCCCTTCCCTCCTCCGGTAAAATCCCCTCCTTTGCTACCTCATCCAAATTTGTCTCATCCCTTCCTCCCCCAACCGGTGTCAATCCTTCCACCTCTACCTCTTCTCTCACCTCCCTTTCATGCTCTCTCCCCTCCGGCGGCACCCAACCGATTTGTAGCGAAGTGGCCGCCTCCCTTTCTCTCGCTAATTCCTCCGTGGTACCCCTTACTCTTATCACAATTTCCGGGGCATCTCTTTCCCTCTCTAACCCCATCGGTGTTTTCCTTTCCGTTGTGGGGTTTCCTCTCCCCACTCCATCCCTTTGTACCTCATCCCTTTGTACACTTGGCCGACGTCGTAGATTGCGCCGAGGTAATGGAGGGTATCGACGACAATACGACAAGACACTACGCTGTCGCCTATACGACTGGTTGCTGCACTCCATGTAAATCAGCCACACATGACAAAAATATGAAGAAAAAGAGGCGGCTACACAAAAGGATGAGAGTATACATGAGTTTGTCTTAAAATGACAGGTTGTACGTAAAAGAAACGCATGAGGTTTTAACGCATTATATGCGTTCAAAATATACTTACAGAATGTGTTGTTCGCGACGGCACGAAGTCGTCGCTAATCCAATCAATTTGAACATTCCAACAATGTGACGACAAAACGAAATTAGGGGTTGTCGCGGTTCACTTCTTAGAAGATTCCAAGAGTGGCAAAGACGTGCAAAATTCACTTACAGACTGTGTGGTCCGCGACAAAGGAAAGTCGTTGTGTCTCTATTTTTTTTGGATAATCCAACATTGCGACGACAAAAATGAATAAAAATATCACACGTTTTAATGATTCCGCGATTCCAACAATGAGACAAAGACAAAGCCTCGTCGACCATACGAAGGTTCATACTTATTGTACTAACTAAAGACAAAAAATTAAAATGTAGTCGGTATTCTAATTTGTCACTTTTATCGTTTTGTATGTAAATTATGTACAATATGCATGAAATTTTCAAAAGCACCCCCCCCCCTCCCTGTGTCGCACGCTCAGTGGGTGGCGAGGGGGGAAGATTCACTATACGATTTGTTGTGTTGGGTACTGTACGATTTACAGTACTAAAGCCACATCTTCATCAGGCACCGATAGTAATCGTACGGAAACGTTTACTGGCAGCATTGCTTTGTTCACTTCTGTAATAGTTCGTGTCAGCAATGGAATCTATCGCGCACGTGCTTTCTTTTGATTGGATGCACGTAGGTTCATGTTCTGACGGCGAGCATATCAAAGATTCCAAAAGCACAATATCATAACTTGTATCCGTACATTCAGCCGCAAAATTAAACTACGTGAATGTACAATTTGTACGTTCGTGTTTTGTATTTTTTGTAGTTATTTTGTCGTTCGTGTTTTGTCGTGGCGCCGCAAATTTTGGATGTCAGCGGATTGTGGAGTAGGCGTCACGACACATTCTTCAACAAAGAATTTTTTGGTGGTTTTGGTTGGATTTTATTCCCGCTTGTTCGAAGGCGTGTGGCAAATGTTTGATGGCGCGCGGCTCATACGTGACCTTTCCATGCGAAACGTTTTGGAATCACAGGATGAAGTGACCTTTTGCTTCGAAAACTCATAATCGGACGGTCGACGTTGTCGCCCAAAAGCTTGGAGATTCTTGACGAATCTCCAGTAATCATGTTATATTTAAAAAAGTACGGCCCTCTATTGTAATGAGCTAGATCTGTACGGAAATGCACTTTTTTATGTGAAAAACCCCATTTTTTGCCTGATGGAGGTTCACCCTAAATATGTACAGACGTCCACTTTTTACCAAATATATCATGATAATTTTTGTTGTTCCTGGAGCGATATATCAAGCCCTCCGACTTGTCGATATTGAATATATTGAATATCGTTTTTATCATTATTATTTTTAATTATTGACGGTGACCACGACCACAACAACGACCGCGACCGTACCGACCAGGTCACTTTAAAAGTATTTAAAGTTTCTTTTGACGGGCTTTGTCATCATCGTTGATGTCTAATTCGTACGGATTTCAACTTTTTTACAAAAATTACGTAGTTTTTTGTCATAATATGCGCACGGGACATTTATGGTCAGCAGTCAAGGTAAGGGTTTGTCCCCATTTGTTCAAGTAAGGGTTTTTTTCCGTCGTTTACACAGAAAATGGGACTTCCTACTTGAAAATATTACGCCGTACGAAAATAGGCAAAAACTCAAATACATTTTGCGTCATCTTAGAACTTAAAAGGTACAAAGATTTGGCAGTATTATCATCGCGACCCACTTCTTGCTCGTCTTCACACTTGCACTGAAATTAAACCGCGACCTACTTTTAATCAAAATACTACCCCATTGACGAATAGAAAGCCTGGGTTGCACGCGTCAAAAGTTTTCATTTGTTTTTTTGCAGTTGGGAGAATACACGAAAAAAAAAATTGTTTCTCCGTTTGCTTATGTTGTCCACTTGTGAGCGTCTAAAAATGTCATTTTGTAGATGTAGGCGATTGCTTATGTCGTTCATGTGTGGGCGTCAACAAATGACAGTTGGCGTCGACAATTGTCCCAGTATGTCAGGAGCTCTTTGCGGCGTACAAATGTCCACAGTTTGTTCAGAGATCTTTGGTGTCTACAAATGTCAGCAGATTGTTGGCATTTATAGGTGTCGCAAGTATTGGCGACGTTTACAACTGCCACATATTCAAAATAATGAACCCACAAGTAACGATTGACATAGGCACACTTTGAAAAGTACACTGTAAAATCAGCGGTAAATTCCAAAATAACGTTTCAAAATATCGGTTACATGGGGACACGCCCTAAGGAACTTTAAAATCGTATTTTGATTTTCGACGAGAGATTTACCATGGAAAAATATTCAAAATGAAACAATAAGATCAAATTATAAAATTATCCAATGTGGATTCTTATGTGGATGACCCCCCTACATAGAGGTACCGCGGGCGATCAGGGTCGGATGATTGCTACACCGCAAATTGTTATTAGCGTAGAAGTTATTTTAGCATATAAATTACCGTCATTACCGCTAATTGGGAATTTACATTTTTCAAAGAAATCATTTACTCTAATTAGAAATTAAGATTGTTTTTAAATAGTATGGATAACTCTATTTGAGAAATTGGGAAAACTTTGGGGAAGCCAAATAAGCTTTCATTACGCTAATAACGATTCACGATGTAGCTCTGACCTCTATTTTGCCCCTATGGAGCTAGACTCGGTTACTGAACCTCTTTGACCATATAGTCTATTACATGAATAGCTTGGACCAGCCAAGGTCAACACGATACATCGCAATCTGAGAAGGTAAACGCGCCCGAATAAGGTCAGCCCGGTTTATCGCAGTAGATTTCAAATCTAAAAGGACAAAACTAGTAATTATGATTTCATGACGAATTAGCTAATATTCTGTTCTTCCACAGGTGGATGACCGCTGTCCCAATCATCGCTCTCAAATATGTTTCGAAAAGTATGCAGTATTTGCCGCCGATGTACAACAAAGGCGTTACTTCGTCGCAAATACGTTGGATTTTGTCTTGCTGTTGTATCCACAACTTTAAGAAAACGTCACAAAAAATGGTTAAGTATTACGTCACCACAGCGAAATATGTGTCAATCTGTTCGGAAAGTACACCATGAATCGTTATTAGACTATAGAAATTATTAGTACCAATAATAAATTAGGGGAATTGCTAATCGCAGAGACGATTTTTGCTGCGCGCAGGTAATTGCCAGAAATTGTACATTCTAAGTACAATTTTGTACAGGCTACGTACCCTTAACTTCATATCAGACAGTCAATCCGTCGAACAACTTTGACTGGCAGAACATTGTACTGGCGGTTAAAAAAGTGTTGCGCTTGCAAACGTCAATCGTCATAAAAAAAGAAAAAATTCACACGTCCAGCGCAGGTTTACTGTAACCAAACTGCGGCAGCCACATATAAATAAAATGGCTGCGCGCAGGTAGTTTACTGCAAAAATGAAATCAACTCGCGAACCGTTACATTGAACTTGGTCACATATTAAAGGACGACGTACAACATGTGTAAACTTGCACGAAACCAAATAAACTTCGTACAAAATAAAAATGCGTACCTAACTACCCCTGTATTAATATCGATGAAAGTAAAATGATACATTGTCATGTCCACGGTGGACGTGACAACGAGTTGATTTCATTTTTGCGACTAACGTGAAATGATAAATTACCTACGCGCAACCATTTTATTTATATGTGGCTGCCGCAGTTTGGTTACAATAAACCTGCGCTGTCCGTGTGAATTTTTTCTTTTTTTTTGACGGTCGACGTTTGCAAGCGCGACACATTTTAAACTGCTAGTTCAATAATCCGCCAGTCAAAGTTGTTCAACGGATTGACCGTCAGATCTGAAATTAAAGGTACATAGCTTGTAAAAAATTGAGATTCAAATGTACTATTTGTGACATCTACCTGCGCGCAGCAAAAATGTTCTCTGCGATTAGCAATTCCTTTAATTAGTGTCATTGATTCTAATTTGTGTATAAATAGCATTATGAAAAAAATGTTTAATTGTAATTTCTCTATAACGCCGATTTAGGTATACAGAATCCGCCGTCATTACATATACGTTAAAATAGTTAGAAGTACAATATCTGACAATCCGTACCACGTCGCGTCCTTTCAGTGTAACGAATCCATAATTCTAATTTGGGTTTGCGAACGCGTTTGTCGCAAACTCGACTCCACGTTTATTCTAAGTGCAGTTCTGTATGCAACCGACATAAGTTAACTACAATTTCCGTACGGCTTTCGGTAATCAAGTATAGTTTTGTACCAGCAAACACATTCCGTACACCACACTATTCATAAAATAGATACGAAAATTCCATTGACGCAAATTCACAAGAACCGTAATTAACGTCACGGATAAAATAGAATCAGAACTGTATTTCGGGTATCAATGTCAAAATTATGGGGCGCCGATATAGAGTACATAAGTCTAATAACGATTCACGGTGTATAGTACACCGCGAATCGTAATTATAATAAATAATGCTAATTCGGTTGCCCTAAATTTTGACTCTTCGACCTTAAATAGAGTTAGTGATTCTAAATTTTTCATTATACTATTTAAATTAAGGTTAAACTAGTGTAAAATATTATAATATAGGTTTCGTTTTAAATAGTGTGGAGTACAAACGACGTCCGACCGTGCAAAATTGTACTTTTATAAGTAAAAAGGTAAAAATAACAATTTAATAGAATCTCGTTCGCACGTGAAATTGCACTAAACAAAAAAATAAATCATATCGTAAAAAAAGTTGTTCGCATAACTCTCGTCCGTCAACACCATCGTCGTCAGTGTGAAGATTAACTGACATTGAAGGCGACAAATGGTACTAGCGTCGTAATGGCATCAAACTATACAGACTAACAGTTACGTCTACGTAGTTTAGTGTTCGTAATTACAGTGAGGATAATTATCGCCGACATAACCCAATATAGAGTACTTAAATAAATTAGAGTAAACTTCCTCTGTGAAAAAGTTCTTTCACACAAATTAGCGTTCATAACTCTAATTGTTTTTGTTGATATATGAGTATTTTCTAGGTCTTTATTAGGATAGAAAAAGCGCAGAGGCAGTCTGCCTCTGACTCCCTTCTCCAAGCCTCCACACTTGTTGTAGTCACTGAAGGCTGGAAAGGGAGCTACAGCCATGGCTTCCTAAGCTCTCCAAAGAGACAGGTGTAGATAAATGGTAGGTTTACTAAAATGGATATTGACGGATCCATGATTTGATCTTGGATCCTATCGTCCGTCAAGATTTCGATAGCCGATAGCTTTGTCCATTAAGCTTAGGACTAGTGCTACTACATATAGGGTTTGTTATGTATTTAAATAGTTAGAAGAAGACTAGTTCATTTAAAGAGAAATATAAACGTAGTGCATAGTTACATTATAGATTAGTACAGAGTACGGTTTTATATATTGTATGAAACGGATATCGCGCATTTGTTTCGAACACGAAACAAATATTGCGCGGCTATTTTCAACAGCTAAAATTATAGCCGGATTTGATCGGACAGCCACGATAGGCGCCGCGAACGCGAGATATGTACTTTTAACGTTTTACGGCCATCACCACATCAAGTGACACGTGGAACGTCAACATTGGATTGCGGCAACTCCGGAGATTACAGGAACAAATAGGGATATGACGTGTTTCGACATTTCAGCCATATCGTACGATGGTCGTACAGAAACTACATCGGCACCTGTACTTTCTTGTACAGTACAGTAAAGTGATTGGTGCTGTACGTCAGTAGATTGTGTCTTAGAGAGAGAATAGGACTTAGAATTTCTTGGGTAGGTAGTCGCCTCTCCCAGAGAGCATCTTGTATAAAAGGCAAACTTTGGCCAACCATAACAATTAATTTACTTGACCATTTTGAGTGATTTTTTTTGCTGCGGACTCAGGGGAGTCCTATCTACACAGTGGTTTAGTCGGTCAGAGTTGTTTTCTACCAGGGTGGCTGCATTTCTAAGGGAAAGTTAAAGTGGGTGAATGTGTTCAAAACTCATATTCTACCTTTGCATTCTGTGGTGGAACCGAGCACACAGAAAGTCTTATTTCAAAACGGTGAAGCTACAATAGGGTTTTGATTGTCAAAGGGTCAATAATTTAGGTTTATATCAAGTGGGAGTCGGCACTATCTAGATTAGCTTCTTTTGGATTTGTGATTTCTGTGGGCGATGGAGCACACAAAGTTTCAGTTTTTTCTTGTTTTTTTACTCTATTTTCTTCTTAACTCTAATTACAATTTGTGGTGTACACTACTCTATAGTACTGTTTGTAGAATTTTGTGAGACGTTTAACTAGTTAGTTTTATAAACTGTGAGTTGTTTTTGGGATACTCTGGAGCTCATATCTTTTAGATTTTTTTTGTAGATCTGCCTCTAATTTTTAGAAGTTGTATTTTCTAATATATAGTGCATATTAGTGCAGTTTGAACTGCTTTTATTTATTGTGGAGTTGTTTGTGTTGTCTGAAACGCAAGTTTTTTGGGGTAATATGTGGGTGTTTTTCGTGAGTAATCTATGGCTGAAATAGGCTATGGACAACAGAACCTTCATAAAATATTGCTCAGGGGAGAAAATTTAAAGATTCATTTTGTTATCGACTTAAGGGAGTCTTCTCTTCACAGGGGTGAAGGTGGTCTGGGTTTTTTTCGCCAGGGTGGTAGTTATTATTGTTGAAACTCAAAGGGGTTAGAGTTATCCTATGAGCTTCGTGTGAACTGCACATTCTAAGGACCTATAGAGGTCTTATAATTGTAGTATTTTATGTCAAACTGACTTCTAAGATCCTGTTTCATTTTGTTAATTTTTTCTAAAGACTTGCTTAAGACTAACAAATCATCCACATAAATAGCAATATATGTATTACCCTTTACCCATACGCAAACAATTATATGGAATGAGTTGAATTAATTATGATATACCTCAAACTGGTCAAAAACTTTGTGGCCTCCATTAGCCCATTGAGTATACAACGTATAAATGACTTCTAGGATAATGCTTGCCCATTTTTTTTCCCACTGAATAAATGCCACATTGGCACACAAACATTTTGACCACCCTCACCACCGGGAGGGCCTGACTCCCTTGAGCCGAACTCTGAAAGAATCACTGAATTTTCTCCCAAAGTAGTAAGTTATTAATGGTCAAAGATGACCTTTATAGTTAGAAGCTTTCTCAAAGAGAGGTGGCTAAATTTCACTAAGTCTTAGTCTCCCTACTCAGAACTACCTACTACTGAACCCTAGACCAATAAGAAGATTGTACAGCATAAGAAGGTACATTGGCCGATGTACTTCTTGTACTGTCATTTTACGACATGGCCTTCAAGGTGAAGCCGAGATCCATGGTTCCTTCTCGTATATTCTCCGCTGTCTAATAATGTGGTGCCACGTGGCATCGCTAACATTATCTCAAAAAGCCGCCAAATTTCTATTTCGGGTTGGCAACTGCAACGACGACCGGTCCATAAAATATATTTACACTGTTCAAATTCGCGTCCTTGCATGAATTGTTTCACATGCGCCTCATTTTCCGTTTCATTTGTAAATGAATTTATCTGTCGCATAATTGTTTGTTTATATATCAAACCCAATATGCGTATTGTTTTACAACGACTTAACGGATAAAGCGGCAAGCTATTCTGGAATATAGAGCACCCAGGATCAAACCGGGCCAGTCCAACTTTTTGGTAAAATGTCTTCTATTCCAGTCTCAACCTTTTGATCAAGGAGGCAACGATGGTTTTTTGTGATCCTCTCTTTCTCTTTAGAGTCTAATTAAAATAGAGAAGTGAACCATTAATTACCCCTTTTCAACACTCCCTTTAATTCCTAGTAACTTTTGAATTTTAGTCCACAAATATAGTTGGAAAAATTTACTAAAGATAAGGGAATCTTTTTTTATCAGATTTATGAACCAATTTAATGATTTTATTTTCAACCTTCTCTGAAAAAGCTTAGTCTAATATCAATATGCTTAGCTTTAAAGTGATGTTTCGGATTAGCTGCAATAGAGATAATAACTAGATTATCACAAAAAATATTCTGAGTTCCGGACTTCATGAACCCAAGTTCTTCTAGAAGAAATTTCACTCACATTTATTCTTTGGCGGCACCACAAGAAGCCATGTACTCAGCCTCAATAGTGGAATATGAAATTCAAGGGGCTCTATAGCCGCCAAGAATACACAGCTCAACATAAGCCTATAGTGTAGCCCAAACTTACTTTGGTTTGACAAAGAATAGCAACCACCTAGGCAAGCAATAATTCTAACCGACTTCATTCGGTGAAGGCAAAACTCCCCTAAGTCCGCCTTGAGAAGAATCAGTGAAATTGCTCACCCGAGCGAAATGCTATGGATGATCAAAGTGAGCAAATATATACACAAGCTCTCTGGGAGAGAGGTACTATAAACCTTTGTGAGTTTT
Organism: Zygnema cylindricum; assembly: GCA_037447655.1. Taxonomy (NCBI): domain Eukaryota; kingdom Viridiplantae; phylum Streptophyta; class Zygnematophyceae; order Zygnematales; family Zygnemataceae; genus Zygnema; species Zygnema cylindricum. The sequence continues at coordinate 212,981 of JBBHKE010003572.1, read as the reverse complement.
AAAGTCCTACTCACAACCCCTTTTTTGTGACCTGACTACCAATTAGAATACTATAACGTACATTTTGTACAAGAGAAGGTACACTAGCCGTGGTACGATCTCTATGGCTTTTGTACAACACCAATGAAATCAATGTACCTTCTATGTTCGACGCTATGGATTTTTTGCATCTTCCTCTGCAGACCTCTATAGAATACCTCTATAGAATAGACCTGCCATGTATACCTCTATAGAATAGACATGCCATGTGTGAATCTGTCTGCTCTTTGGCATAAGCCGCCAAAAGAGCCATTTCGGTATGCCGACGCTAACATGAACCTTCCGCTCGCAATTTTCCAATCGATGTCGTCCGTTTGATTCTAGCGTCGCGCAGAATGTTCTTTGTGGCTGTTTGAACTTTGCGGCGGTCGTACTTTGCCTGTTGTGTGTTCACCATTTAGAAAGCTCGACGTTAAATGAAATAGCCACAAAGCTCGACGTTAAATGAAATAGCCGCGCGTGATCTGTTTTAATTATTATCGCACCATATACGTGTATCGATTCTTCTACGACTCAATGGATAAGGCCACCAACTATGTTGGACTCCATAGAACGTAAGATCAATTCCATGTCGGTTAAAAACATTTTGTTAAGTACTCCTCCTCTCTCTCTCCTTAGTTTCCAATTTGTCTGCTAAGAGACAACCATGGTTGCTCTCCGCCTAACTCTCTCTCTCCTATATAGAATATATGATATAAACTAGTGCCTTGAGAATTACTTTTTGACGTGGCATGATGTTGCCGTGGGTTTAAAAACATAAGACAACAAGCTAGTACATTTCTAAGTTTGAGCATGAGGCATATTGTACTTCAGTTTTTATCACTTAGTTTTTTTTTTTTTTGTACGTCTTTAGGTTTTATCAGTACCGAGCAAAGTTTATGGGGAAAATGATAGAAATAAATCTTTATTTTGGCATATAGAGAACCACCCCAAGTCCTTGACTCTTGAAAATTTGTGGACTCGTGGGAAATTGTGGACTCTGTTACTTGATTCGATATTGTGAAACTTTTGAAATAAATTTTTCGTTGAACCGTAAAAAAGTGCCCAAAATTGCACTACAAGATAACAATCCCACTCAATTTTAACTTTTAAGGCAATATTGTTTTACATTGAACTACTTTTAGGGTTTGTCTCCATGTACTTGAAACTTAGCTAAATTACTTTGTTTTTTAGCGCAGATCCGGCGGACTTGGATTTTGGGTGTCCCTATGTGTAACAAAATAATTGTTACTTAAAGGTGTGACGGTTATATACGCTGACAATGGCCGTGACGGTTGTCAGCGGGAACAATTTGTAATGACGCACCGGATTGTTCAAAATTGTTTGTGACATCGCATATATTTTTGTGACATTTGTAAACTCTTTCCTTTTCAACCATTTGTCTATGGATGCTGCCCATGGCTAAAGAAGTGTCGTTTCTGCTGCCTTCCTTGTACGGTTACCTTTTTGGCAATTAGCACGTGCTTTGAAACGTTATTTCCAAGCGTTTTTTTCATTCTTGTGTAAATAAATAAAGATAATAAAGAAAATCAAATAAAGACAATAATAGTAATTATAATAATGATAATTTGGTTTAGAATTACGTATTTGCACAGTAGATTAAGTGTGGCGTAAAAAAAAAAATATTAAGCACAATAATTAGAAATTATTTTTGGTAATTTTGAGCCTATAAAAACGTGGTAAATATTTCAGATGAAACAACATAATAAAATAGACTTATTATCGCCCTTTGTCCGGGTTAAAAAACATAACAATAATAATGATGGGTTTTCATTTTTTTTAAGGCAAAAACAGTGCTTGAATTTCTTTAGAAGTGGTCGGAAAACGCCACTTCAACTATTTTCTCCAGCTTCCCACCGGTTAGCGTGAAGCCGCCTCGTGAAAGGAAGATGAATAGTGAAGTTTGCAAAGGCTTGAATGTGAGGCTACGTGAGAGTGGCGACGTGTGCAAGTTGTTGGGGCGCCCTCGGAGATTCCTCTTGATTTCGTGAAATGGCATTGTAATGGAATGAAAAAATCAGTACACCGCGAATTGTGATTAGAGTTCTGTACGCTAATTCCGTCACCCAAATTTTGACATGCATTACATCCTAGATTTGACGATGACGCAAAATGTACTACTTTTTTCTATTTTTTTGTACGGTTGAAACTTACGCGGTACGGCTCTAGGTTTTACAGCAAAACGACAAGAAAAATTCCTTACTTTGGCACATGGAGACGCATCCTTATTCGGAACCTTTGTGGAGTTGATCCTTGGTCTTGATTGGTAGAGCCCAATGATGAACGTAATCTGTGCCGTACACCTGTAAGATTTGAGCACACTACCGCCAACCGCTAAAACTATTACACCGCCAATCGCTAATAGAGTATATAAGCCAATTTGGTGCCTTTTTTCAAAAAAAAAACCTGAAATACAATTAATAACGCTATTTAAGTAGGTGGACCATAATCTGCCACGTCGCAGGTACTAAATTAGAATAAATAACGCTAATTTTTTTTTGACGCTGTTTAATCCTTAACTCTAATAGCCATTGGCGGTGTACTTTAGCACGTGTCGTGCTCCCAAATTGCCATCTAGTCAAACAAGAATACAAGACCGTCTATTTAAAGTCAAAGTAAAGTAACAATCACCTAAAACGATTTGATTTGTAAATTACAGTACACCGCAAATCGTTATTAGCGTTGTGTACACTAATTCCGTCCCACATTTTTTTCTTTTTATTCTCCATTAGTGTAGTTCATTCTATTTTTTTCTTTATTCTATTTAGGGTTATTTTCAGTGCATTGTCTCTTTAATAGAGCTATGTACGGTCAGTGTCAGACCGTACATAAATGTACCTCTTAGAGTTAAAAATTACAATAAATTGGTTTTAGTAACCGCAGACGCATGAGAATGTGCGATCTAAAAAGGAAATAAAACCAGGTTGTAAAAAATCTTGTTCCCACATATTCGTCCGACAGCCGTGTTTCGACCGTGTGAATGTACGATTTGTGTACGATTTGTCAGATTTTGTAGGAAGACCTATATTAGTGTAAGCATGTTTGCGACCGACCTTTTTTTTTTCAAAGATCCAAATTACCATAATCAAACAATTAGAATGTATGATTTTTTCAAAAAAAATCAAATTCATAAATAGCGTGCACCACTGTAATTATTATTATACGCTAATCAAACTCCTACGCTAATAATGATTGGCGGTGTAGCTTCACCACAAGCGAAACTCCGATACAAAGTAGGGTACTCATTTCAGTAACTTTTCAAAATCCTTTGATGTGTAACGTACCTCGTTCGTCGTGTTTCTGTGCCTTACACGTCACCCTCCGCCTCGTCCTCTCTCGCTCCTCCCCCCCCTCGTACTTCCCCTTCCTGGCCGCCAACGTCACACTGCCGCGGCTGGCGCTGGCCGGGCTGCTGCTTTTGGCGGCTAGTGCTGGAAACTTCGCGGAAGCTTACTCGCATCGCTGGGTGTCGGACGTCCACGAGCTCATGCATCGGCCGGGCGAGACTGTACGTCACGTCACGGGATACGGTACGGATCGGAACTGATGGGGATAGGTAGCACGGGACAGGCTAAATGATTTGGTTGAACTGTACGGAACGAAAAAGATATTGGACATTCAAATGGTACGGACATGAGAATGGTACGGTACAGGGTGTATGCACCAAATGGTACGGTACGCGATTTTTGAATGGTACGCTACCGTTCAGGAGAATCGTACAGAAACATTGATGTCACATCATGAGAGGATCGATAATAAATTTTGAGCTTTCTTACAAACAATTATAGCAGCATAAGCATTCAGATTATAAAACATTAAATCAACATTGTGTTGGGATATTGTCGTTTCGCGGTATTTCCGCGAAGCGTCATACCAACATTTAATTGTTGACATGAAGTACCACGTCATCATACGAAACGTACGATGTAAGTTTCGTGGTACTATTTTTTGAAGCGTCCGCGAACGAAACATACTATTTCGTTTCGCGTGACTTTTGTCTTCATGTACAAGTGTTTCAATTTGCGTGCAGGTGTGTTCGTGAAGCGACACGTGTTTAAGTCAACGTTTGGAGTTTTGTTGTTTCAAAGGAAGAAGCGTGTGCGCCTTCCTTCGTGGAACTTTCATTGAAGAGTGCACAGTCAGCTAGGGACAGACTTCGTCGCTACGCTAAGTTATGCTTGTCTTATCTTGTTGTCTCTTAGTGTAGAGTAGCGAGTATATATAGGCAGCAGTGTACATGTGCAGAGTATCGAATTAATCAAATTGTATTAATAGATCTTACATTATTGAATCATAGAGGATTTGATATTGGAGTAGAGATTATTTAAAGAGAAGAGTGAAGAGAGAAGAGAGAAGAGAGATGATGTAAAAAGGCTTTGGCCAAAAACACATATAAACCTTTTTGGCTGAATTTTCTTTTTATCTATGAGCTTCCGCTGTGTATGAAATCAGTGTATCTTTGTGAATTCTCTGTGAGTTAATTTTGTGATTATTTATTTCAAAGATCCTACAATTGGTATCGGAGCTAGTGTCTTTTTTTTTGGATATAGAGAGAGCGTATGGGGAGGAAGAAGAATAGAAATACTCCTTCCCCCATGACGACTTCTAACAGACAGAAAGAGTTGAGTCTTTTCGGTACTCAGTTTGAGGAGAACCGGAACATAGAGGAGAAATTTGAAAAAATGTTTGATACATTAATGAGATATGTAGATTCACGATTTCAAACTCAATCTAGTGAGCAAAGAGAATTTACTTCATTTCAGGCTGCCGATCCATTTAGTGGAGGAGTAAATGAAGAAGAGAGAAGAGAGAGAATGAGGAAAGGAAAATCAAAAATAGAGGAGGATTCAGATTTTGAAGAAGCATTGGAAAACGAAGATGATTATAATATGTCGGGGAAATCCGTGGCCTTTAATGGCACCAATTATGCGGTATGGAGGAAGTTTATCTCAAATCAACTTATTCTCAAGAGGCTTTGGAGAATTGTCAATGGAGAGGAGAAGATGCCGACCGAGAGCAAGGCTCGTGCTCAATGGAGGTTGAAAGATATCGCGGCAACGACCGGCTTAATGAAAAATTGTACTTCCTCCGTTCTTGATCATTTCCTCGCTCACGGCACGGCCCATGAGTGTTGGCAAACACTTGAGGAGCAATATGAGAAGGGTGTTGAAAATAAGGGTCAATATGTTTACACCGATTTTATGAACTTCAAAATCAAACCAGATGAATTAATGGACGATGCCGTAAAACGCTTCAATATTATACTCGAGCAATTACTCAACAATGGCCGAGTTATCTTGGATGCGGATAAATTGAGTGTCTTTCTAAATGCTCTACCGGATAAGCTTTCACATCTTAAATCTATCCTACGAGCAAAGGCGGATAACACCTTTGGAATCACCGTCAATTTTATTAAAATGTCGGAGGGAGCTTCAACGACCTCTTCAAGTGGAGGAGGAGTTCTTAACTCCACCGATGCCGAAACCCCGGATCTAAATTTTGTCGGTGGAAGAGGTGGTGGTAAAGGAGGTGGTCCGAAAGGTGGTGGTGGCGGTCGAGGTATTAAGAAAGAGCAAGGCCGCCCGCCGAAGGTTCCTACGGATCTTTCAAATGTGACTTGTTATCGGTGTAACCGACTTGGGCATTTGTCATCCTCTTGCCCGGATAAAGATAAACAATGTTATTCTTGTGGGAAGTGGGGGCACACGAGCCCCCAATGTCACGCAAGGAATGGAGATTCTCGAGGTGGAAGAGGAGGTAGAGGAGGAGATAGAGGCGGCCGAGGTGGAGGCCGCGGCAGTGACCGTGGCTATGGAAATGTAAATTATTTTACTTATGGTAATGATTCCGGTGATGATTTCCCGATTCTCAACCTTACTATCGATTCGGTAAAGAGTGGAGAAAATTTGGAGAAAGAGTGGATTATCGATACGGGTGCATCTCATCACGTTTGTACGGATGCCACCCTATTTGATGATATGCGGGAACTTACGGTTCCAAAATTTATTACGGTTGCGAGCGGCCATGTCATTTCGGTTGGCACGGTCGGTACGGTCCGGCTTGATCTCTTATCATGGGATGTTGATGGGAGAGAAAGATCAACGGAATATCGACTCCAAAACACTCTCTATATTCCGGATGGTTCCGTGAATTTATTAAGCGTTCCACAAATTCAAAAGAGTGGTGGAAGCTTACTCGCGAGAGGAGATCAATCAATTGAAATTTGGAATGAGAAAGGGAATGTTATTGGTGAAGGAGAAGTGACGGATGCGAATCATAGTCGGCTATTGTGGAGGAGGCCGAAATCTAAAATTCCCACCGTAGGAATTTCACATCAAATTTCGGAATTAAAAGGTGATCTTACATTATGGCATCACCGGATGTGTCACACATCCGAGGTAAGTTTGAAGAAAATGATTCGTCATTCTTCGGTGAGGGGCTTGGATCTCGCATCCGGTGAGAATATTAACGGATGTGGAGGATGTAGTCAAGGACGTCAAATTCGGAAATCTCATCCGCGTAAAGACATTAAGCATCGTGCTCAAAATCTTTTAGAGGTTGTCCCCATTGATCTTTGTGGGCACATTAAACCCGAAACAATTGGAGGTAACAAATACATTTTGGTGATTGTTGATGATTTCTCTCGGAAATCATGGGTTTATTTATTTAAGAAGAAATCGGATGCCTTCGAAAAATTTAAAGAGTGGCATGTAATGGCCGAAAGGCAAATTGATAAGAAATTAAAATCCATTCGTTCCGACAATGGAGGAGAGTTTGTTGTCTTTGAAGGGTATTGTAAGGAGTGGGGGATAAGGCACCAATTCACGGCGTCTTATTCTCTGGAGTCAAATGGAGTGGCCGAGAGGAAGAATCGTACCTTACAAGAAATGGTCCGTGCGATGGTTCATAGCTTCGGACGAGAGATGTTTTTGTGGGGAGATGCGATTCTTACGGCGAATTATATTTGTAACTGAAGACTCACTTCAGTTTCCGGAAGGAAAACACCGGAGGAGTTATGGAGTGGGAGAAAGCCAACAGTTTATCATTTAAGAATTTGGGGATGTCATACTACGGTTTATGTGGAATCAATTAAGAGGAAGGGGAAATTTGCTCCAAGGTGTTGGCCGGGAATTTTTGTTGGTTATAGCGCGAAAGGGAATTTGTACCGAGTGTATGATCCGGCTCGTCACACCATGGAGGAATCTCGGAATGTGGATTTTCATGAGGATCTTAAATCCGCCATGAAATCCGTAGGGAAATTTAAGGAAAATTTGGATTTTTATGAGGAGATTGAAATTGAGAGTTTTCCGTTCATTGGGGATTCGGAATCCGATGTGGAACCGAATGAGAAAATTAAAAAAAAGAATTTGAAGAAATCGGTTGAAGTTGAATTTGAAAGAAAGAGTAACGGATCTTTGGATTCCCGAGTGCCTTCGAACATTCGGAAATCTCAAAGCTCTAAATCGAGTTCTAAATCGAGTGAGAAGGAAATCGAAATTGAATCCGAGGAAGAGAAAGAGGAAAAGGAGGAGGAGCAAGCTATTAGGAGGAGCTCTCGGATTACAAAGGGGAAGAAACCGGAGACACTCACTTACGATCGATAAGGGGAAAATGCATCGAATTCGCATTATTTTCTTTCCGATGCTAAGGAGACGGAGTTTCTTTTGTAGCAACCACTTACGGAAAATATGACCGGCGACCCTCAATCTTATGTCGAGGCTAAGAGGTCGATTGATTGGGAGAGTAAGTGGAAACCAACGTGGGAGAAAGAATTTAAGTCGGTGGTTGATAATCGAACTTTTGAGGAAGTGAAATTACCAGAGGGGAAAAAGGCGATTGATGCAAAGTGGGTCTTTAAAACCAAAACTGGAGCGTCGGGTGAAATATTTAAGTACAAGGCGAGGCTTGTTTGTAAGGGGTTCCAACAACATGAGGGAATCGATTTTGAGGAGACTTATGCTCCTGTGGTGAAGTTCGACTCACTACGGATTATTATTGCAATTGCAGCGATGGGGAAGAAGCACGTCCATCAAATGGACGTTGAAACCGCGTTTTTAAATGGTGAGTTGGAGGAAGAGGTATATATGAAGGTACCGGAAGGTGTCTCTCCTTTGCAGGAAGGAAATGTATGGCGTTTGCGAAAGTCATTATATGGTTTGAAACAAGCACCACGCACTTGGTATTTGAGACTTCATCAAGTACTATTGAAGTTTGGATTTGTACGGACTACGTCCGATTCAGGAGTTTACGTGAAAGGTGAAGGAGTTGATCAAATCATCTTTTCCGTTTATGTGGATGATTTCTTGATGGCATGCGACAAGTTGGAGCACATTAATGAGTTGAAACGTTATCTTGGATTACATTTCAAAGTAACGGATCTTGGAGAGGTACGATATATTTTGGGGATTGAAGTGATACGTGACAAGGAGGGGAACATTAAATTGAGTCAAGCTCAATATTGCAAGGAGATTTTGGAGAGATTTGGTATGTCTGACGTGAAACCGCTTTCTACACCGTTGGATGCAAACCTACACATTCGTAAGTTTGAAGAGGACTTAGGAGGAGAAGTTTGAATGCTTACACATCCAAACGTAGGTTGCCACATCTTTCGCCAAAGCGCA
>JBBHKE010003572.1:166716-204311 GCA_037447655.1 Zygnema cylindricum | reverse complement strand
TAAACTGAAACCTCTTATTCCACGGCACTTAACCACTGAATAAGGGAAATTTAAAGAGTGGCATGTAATGGCCGAAAGGCAAATTGATAAAAAGTTAAAATCCATTCGTTCCGACAATAGAGGAGAGTTTGTTTTTTTTGAGGGGTATTGTAAGGAGTGGGGAATAAGTCACCAATTCACGGCACCTTATTCTCCAAAGTCAAATGGAGTGGCGGAGAGAAAGAATAGTACCTTACAAGAAATGGTCCGAGCGATGGTTCATAGATCCGGACAAGAGATGTTTTTGTGGGGAGATGCGATTCTTACGGCGAATTATATTTGTAACCGAAGATTCACTTCGGTTTCCGGAAGCAAAACACCGGAGGTGTTATGGAGTGGAAGAAAACCGACGGTTCATCACTTGAAAATTTGGGGATGTCATGCGATAGTCTATGTGGAGTCAATCAAGAGGAAGGGGAAATTTGCGCCGAGGAGTTGGCCCGGAATTTTTGTTGGCTATAGTGCAAAGGGAATTTATATTGAGTATTCGATCCGGCTCGTCATACTGTGGAGGAATCTCGGAATGTCAATTTTCATGAGGATCTCAAATCTGCCATGAATTCCGTTGGGAAATTTCAAGTAAATTTGGATTTTTATGAGGAGGATGAACTTGAGAATTTTCCGAATATTAGAGATTCGGAATCCGATAAGGAACCGATTCTTAATTCTCGGAAAAAGAAATTGGAAAAATCAGATGATGTTGAATTTGAAAAGAAGAGTCATGAAACTTCGGATTCTCGAGTGCCTTCGGACATTCAGAAATCACAAAGCCCTAAATCGAGTTCTAAATCAAGTGAGAAGGAAATTGAATCCGAGGAGGAGAAAGAAGATGAATCTATTTTAAGGAGGAGCTCTTGGATTACGAAGGGGAAGAAACCAGAAAAACTTTCTTATGATCGAAAAGGAGAGAATACATCAAATTCTCATTATTTCCTTTCCAATGCTAAGGAGACCGGGTTTCTTTTGTAGCAATCACTTACGGAGAATATGAGCGGCGACCCTCAATCTTATGGCGAGGCGAGGAGTTCGGCCGATTGGGAAAGTAAGTGGAATCCGGCGTGGGAAAAAGAATTTAAATCGGTGGTTGATAATCGAACTTTTGAGGAAGTAAAATTACTGGAGGGGGAAAAGGCATTTGCCGCAAAGTGGATTTTTAAGACGAAGACTGGAGCTTCGGGTGAAATTATTAAGTATAAGGCGCGGCTCGTTTGTAAGGGCTTCCAACAACGTGAGGGAATGTATTTTAATGAAACTTATGCCCCCGTGGTGAAGTTTGACTCACTACGCATTATTATGGCACTCGCAACATCAGGGAAGAAGGAAGTTCATCAAATGGACGTTGAAACTGCGTTTTTGAAAAGAGAATTGGAGGAAGAGGTATACATGAAGGTACCAGAAGGCATGACTCCTTCGCAGGAAGGAAATGTATGGCGTCATCGAAAATTACTGTACGGGTTGAAGTAGGCACCACGCACGTGGTATTTGCGACTCCATCAAGTACTATTGAAGTTTAGTTTTGTACGGACTACGTCTGATTCCGGATTTTACGTAAAAGGTAAAGGAGTTGACCAAATTATATTTTCTGTTTATGTTGATGATTTCTTAATGATATGCGACAGGTTGGAGCCCATTAATAAGTTAAAACGTTACCTTCGATTACATTTCAAAGTAACGGATCTTGGAGAAGTACGATATATTTTGAGGATCGAAGTGATTCGCAACAAAGAAGGAAATATCAAATTAAGTCAAGCACAATATTGTAAGGAGATTCTAGAGCGGTTTTCAATAAACGACGTGAAACCACTTTCTACGCCGTTAGATGCAAATGTTCATATTCGTAAGTTCGAAGAAGAAGATTCTGTCAACGTACCTTATCGAGAGGCGATCGGTTCACTAATGTACATGAGCGTTGGTACTCGTCCGGATATTTCCGTCGCCGTGTCAATCGTCAGCCGTTATTCTCACGAGCCCAAAAAGGGACATTGGGAGGTCGTACAACGAATCTTTCAACATTTGGTAGGGACAATTAACTTTGGACTTACGTTTACTTCAAGTACATAATCTTTGGAGTGCTTTCGATATTGTGACGCAGATTGGGGCGGAGATTTTGATTCTGGTAAATCAACGTCGGGTTACGCTTTTATTTTTGGAGGGGCCGCAATTTCGTGGAGTTTTAGGTTACAACCTACTGTTGCGTTGAGTTTTACATAATCCGAATATATGGCCGCGTGTCATGAATCAAAGGCCTCTATTAGGATTAAGGAGATTTTACTTGAGTTGGAAGTTACGATTGGTTGTATTAAGATTTACTTTGACAACATGAGATTTATGGCGCTAGCGAAAAATCCAGTGTTTCACAAAAAGACGAAACGCATTCGGATTGAGTGGCACTTTGTCAGAGATTTGGTTGCGGCAAACGAGATTTCGTTTTCATACGTGCTAACAAAAGAGGAGGCAGCAGATTTGCTGACGAAGGCTGCCACGCATGTTGTATTTGAAAGAGGACGACGGAAACTTGGATTATTTTGTGTTTGCCGATTCCGACAATAAGAGGGGGATTGTTGGATATTGACGTATCGCCAGTATATCGTGAAACGACATACCAACAACGACATACCAACGTTATTTTTTTGATGTGGAGTGTCGCGTCATCGTACGATTTGTACGATGTTGTTTCGTGTCGACATTTGTGGCGTCCGCGAACAAAATGTACAATTGCGGTTCGCGTCACTTTTGTTTGAGTGCGCAGGTGTATTTTTGTGTGTGTAGGTGTTATGATTTCGTTCGTACAAAAGCGCACGCACGAAACTTCTCTTTTGGAGTTTCGCGTTTTGGAGGAGAAGGCGTGTACGCCTTCGTTCGCGGAAACTGCCTTCCAGTGTTTTCTGCCAGGAAGGAGACAAAAGTTTGCCGCAATGCTAGCTTTGGTTGTTAGCCTTGTAAGCTAGTTAGAGAAGGTATATAGAGACAAAAGTTTGCCGCAATGTTAGCTTTAGTTTTTAACCTTGTAAGCTTGTTAGAGAAGGTATGTAGTCTGTAGATTACTGCTGCAGAAATTAATCTTTTTGAGTAAGAGATTGAAAGAGAGAGAAGAGAGGTGAAAGATGAGATTTTGTAAAAAGGCTTTTGGCCAAAAACACTTATAAAACCTTTTAGGCTGAATTCTTTTTATCTATGAGCTTCCGCTGTGTATGAAATTTGTGAATTTTCGTGAAGTCGTTTTTGTGATTATTTATTCTAAGATCCTACAAATAATGTGGTACTTTGTCGGTCGTGTATGTTCGTTTGTGTCGCGATCTTTGAAAAACTTAACCTTATAATACTTTAATTGTTTTTCTATCCTTTCCAGGTTTCAACGGAGGTCGGAGTCACTTGCTCGGGTGTAGCAGTGTTTATTACGTGTGGCAAAGGGGTGATACGTGTCTAGGTGTGATTCAGAAGTTTTGTGGATGGAGAACGACATTACATTGGACACTATGTATGGGCACAAATGCAGGAATTTGTGTGGGATCAGGCTACGATTAGTTGCCAGGAAGAACTGTTTGTGTGCCTGATTGCATTAATCATTTGGGTCAAAGAGTAGCTCCCTGTTATGGTTGAAGAAACTAGGCACAATGCAATGTAGGATAAGGCACAATGTAATGTAGGATAAATTACCTATATAAACTATTATCTGCGAAAATTCACAATTCACATTTTTTAGCGCAGTGGTGTCAGAAACTGTTTTGGATGAGCACAGTAGGCACAATGTCAGTCATTGTATTTCCAAAAAGCCAAAGTCCATAAAGTAATATTTCTTTAGGTTGAGTAATAAATATAACGACAGCATTAATAAAATAAAATAAAAAATCTTATGTAGTGTTTTTTGTAGAACAATGAATACTCAGTCCATTAAGATTTAAATAATCTTTATTATTATGTCAAATGGTAGAATACGACAGCGTTCAATACACCTCAAATGAATTTCGACAGTTTATCTTGTGTTGTGTCTCCCTCTTCAGATGGATGAGTATATTTTTTTTCAAACTCGTAAAATGCGTAGTTGAGAATGTGTGGTGTGGAAAGGACTTTTCACATCGTGTGTTGGTTTGCACATTATTGTATTTGTTAGCGCGTTATTCAATTTTGAACTTATTCCAATTTGTTTCGCTGTCATATACATACTTTTTTGTAACGTTCCAAATCGATCTTTAACTCATAATAATAATGCATAGATTCGAGGTCTTGGGAACGAAACACGTTCTTACTTGTTTGCAAAGAAAAATATCTTCCTAAGAAGTTTAATTGGCCGTATTTTTTTGGAATGTTGCGCTTTTGTCGTAATGTGTCACTTTGAGCCTATGCAAGGGGCGATTCACCTTCTCATCTTTTGTAAGCATTGTTCACAAAAAAACGTGGTATTTGCATATTTTATGGACCTATAATTTTTCAAATAAAACCACTGTTCCAATTCATCTTTAAATGACAATTCAATCTTAAACAAACGAATTCCAAGAATTAAAAGGGGAAAAATCTTGCTTTACATATCACATGTAGCTTTACACGTTCATTTGATTTTTTTTATTTGGTGGGTTTATTAAATTTTCGCATTATGTAAACTATGTTTTTTTTCTTGGTGGTGTTGTTGTCGTAGAGAATCATTTGCAATATTTTCATGAATCTTTGGTATGTGATTATGATGAATATGATATTGACAAAAATGAACTGACAGGTGAGTTTTTAACTAAATTTGAGATTATCTTACTTATCATTCTGTGGTATAGTAGATGAATATGGCCACCAAGCTTAGCACCAGCTGCAAATGGGCGGATTCATAATTCTTATATTCCCGCCAGTGGCCAATATACATTATATCCATGCGGCGGAAAATCGTAATTCCGCGTGTCAATTTTAGAGGACGCCACTTGTAGATCTCTGCGATGTTAGGGTTTCCGACAGTTTGTGACAGTGTCACGTTTCTTACATGTATTGAAAGCAATGACTGCGGCCAGTGGAAGATTCGCTGCGTACGGAGCTCCACCTAAGGTGTAGCGAAGTACCTAAAAGCCCTTGCATAGGCGCAAACGGCCACAGCGTGGTAATGCGACACGTGTCTAAGCGACGTTCCCTCGATTCGCACATAACCTCCCAAAACAGGAGCAGATCTTTATGTGATTCCTTCATACCACTATCCTGTCCTATCCCGTCTTGTCTTATAAGCGTTAAGGATTTATCAGCGTAAAATTTGATTATTTTTGGCCAGAAAAAGTAGCCATCGAATTAGTGTTAATACCACGAATGAAAATTTACGGTGCACACCAGTTGGAAGCGTGCGAGCGGATCTTCTACTGAAGTGTCCAAAATCTGGAATTTACTCGTCGTATTGTCCCGAGAAAAAACGGTTTTACAGGAAGCTGTCAAAATGTAACAGCTGACGGAAAAACCGACTGAACGAGCCGACGGCCGTCTGTCGGCCGTCACCGACTATCATAAGGAGAGGGGATAGCCTGGAAATTGCCGGACCTCCTAGAAGTTCCTTTCCGAACCAGAAATGTTATCCTTTCCACAGTATTCATAATCAGGCTGTTCCTCCATCAGGAATTGTCAGTAGTGGTACGGAGATATTTACTGGTCATCTTCAGGCCAAATTGGCATGCCAGTATATTTATCGCTGACGTGTCTACTATTTGTGGAACCAAGCGCCACGTGGGTTTGTTTTTGGTTGTTAAAATATTTTTCTGGCGTACGAAATTGAATGTAAAATTTGGGCAGGTGTACAATCTCATCTACTAACAAAAAAGTACAATGAACCTTAAAACTCGGCAAACCGCTTACCACAAAAAAAGTCAACGTGAGGACGACAAGATATCGACCTGCAAAGATTCTCTGGTGGATTCTGTTAGGTTACTATCCACCCTGTCAGAAGTCACATGGCCTCCATGCCATGTGCACGAGCCCTGTGGAGCCATTGGCTGCCCATCCTGGCACGTGCGATTGTACGGAATATAGATGCCCATGGTAGCTGCTCCTTGAAATTGATGGATGAAGGGATTGATTCTCACGTGAGGAAACAAACTAAATTGAGCGGTCAACGTTCACGCTTGGAAGCTTGGAGTATCTTTACAGTTTGTACATAGAAACGTTTAAAAAAAAATACAATGCACAATACGGAATGGTACAACAGGGTACCGATTTCACTAAATTACAACAATGGATGGCTATTAGTTTAAATAAAAAAAGGGAATTGCAAATCGCAGAGACGATTTTTGCTGCGCGCAGGTAGCTGTCAGAAATTGTACATTTGAAGTACAGTTTCGTACAAGCTACGTACCTTTAAGTTCAGATTTGACGGTCAATCCGTCGAACAACTTTGACTGGCGAAATATTGTAACGGCGGTTAAAAAATTGTCGCGCTTGCGAACGTCGACCGTCATAAAAAAAAAAACAATTCACACGGCCGGCACAGGTTTACGGTAACAAAACTGAGGCAGCCACATATAAATAAAATGGCTGCGCGCAGGTACACCGCGCATCGTTATTAGTGTCAACGACACTAATTTGGGATCTTAAAATTTTGATTATTTTCCTCAAATAGAATACATGATTTTAATTTTTCCTTGACGTTAATTAAGGTACCGTACAAAATAGCGTAAAGGACGAATTACAATTATATCTAAATAGTGTGGTGTACGGTCAATGTCAGACCGTACATAAAGGTACCTTTTCAAGTGAAAAAATTACAAAAAATGAGTTAAATCAGACGCGCACGCATAGGATCGTGCGCTAAAAAAACGGGATTGTTCTGACACGTAAATTAGTCTTACATGTACGGATATTTAAGTTTCACGACGGCGTACGATTTTTGATATTTTGTACGGATGCATATATTAATGTATATAATCATACAACGAATATTCCATTTTTGCTGTTCCCAAAATAGCATAAACGCCAAAATTAGAATACACCTTTTTTTTTTTTTTTAAAAAAAAAAACTTAATTAGCGTCAATGACAGTATATTTACTTCCACACTATTTAAACTTTGACACTAATAACGATGCGCGGTGTAGTTACTCACTTCACGTGAGCTCTACTATGAAAGACCGACATTTGACTTAAACCGCAAAAATGGAATCTAATCGCGAACCGTTACGCTGAACTTGGACACAAATTAAAGGACGACGTACAACATGTATAAACTCGCACGAAACGAAATAAACTTCGTACAAAATATGAAAGCGTACCCGCGTATAAATATCAATGAAACTAAAATGACGCGTCGTCACGCACGACCAAATGAAACCACACTATTTACCAATCAACATTCTTACATTGAATAAGTACTTCACATTGATTCACATTGTCGGTGTTTGCTTTCACAGTGGAGCTCACGTGAAGTGAGTAATTACCTTCGCGCAGCCATTTTATTTATATGTGGTTGCCTCAGTTTTGTTACCGTAAACCTGTGACGGCCGTGTGAATAGTTTTTTTTTTATGACGGTCGACGTTCGCAAGCGCGACGCTTTTTTAACCGCCGTTACAATATTTCGCCAGTCAAAGTTGTTCGACGGATTGACCGTCAAATCTAAACTTAAAGGTACGTAGCTTGTACGAAACAGTACGTCAAATGTACAATTTCTGACAACTACCTGTGCGCAGCAAAAATCGTCTCTGCGATTACTAATTCCCTAAAAAAATGGTGTTATTAAGGCTAGGGAATTGCTAATCGCAGAGACGATTTTTGCTGCGCGCAGTAAGTTGTCAGAAATTGTACATTTGAACTACAATTTCGTACAAGCTACGTACCTTTAATTTCAGATCTGACAGTCAATCCGTCGAACAACTTTGACTGGCGGATTATTGTACCGGCGGTAAAAAAAGTGTCGCGCATGCAAACGTCGACCGTAATAAAAAAAATAAAATATCACACGGCAAGCGCAAGTTTACTGTTACCAAACTGCAACAGCCACATATAAATAAAAAGGCTGCGTGCAGGTAGTTTATCACTTCACGTTAGCCGCAAAAATGAAATCAACTCGTTGTCATGTCTATAGTGGATGTGATGACGTGTCATTATAGTTTCATCGATATTTATACGCGGGTAGTCAGGTACTCATTTTTATTTTGTACGAAGTTTATTTGGTTTCGTGCGAATTTACACATGTTGCACGTCGTCCTTTAATATGTGTCTAAGTTCAATGTAACGGTTCGCGAGTTGATTTCATTTTTGCAATAAAGTACTTGCGCGCAGCCAATTTTATTTATATGTGGCAGCCGCAGTTTGGTTACAGTAAACCTGCGCCGGCCGTGTGAAATTTTGTTTTTGTATGACGGTCGACGTTTGCAAGCGCGACACTTTTTTAACCGCCGGTACAATATTTCGCCAGTCAAAGTTGTTCGACGGATTGACCGTCATATCTAAAATTAAAGGTACGTAGCCTGTAAGAAATTGTACTTCAAATGCACAATTTCTGACAACTATCTGCGCGTTGCAAAGATCGTCTCTGCGATTAGCAATTTCCTCAAGGCTATTATCGATTTCACTACCAGAAACCAAAGTACGTAAACACTACACTAGTTAAAATTCATAACGCTAATTTATCCAAACATATAATCCAAACAGTTTCCTTTCCAGTAAACTAACTCTAACCATTTGAGAGCAGGTCGCTTATTTGCCCTTCCCAGGATTTAATAATATGCATCGATTCTGAGAAAAAGAATAGAAAAAGAAAAGTAAAGGGGAGAATGGCCTTCCCATTATAGTCGATAAATTGAGTGTTCAAAACGAACACATTTTGTATTAAGCCTAGCAATAGATTTAGAGTGGACCTGTTACACCAAGTCCACAAGATAATCGAAGCTGTAAGAGACAAAAAGAACAACTAGTGACAGCCAATGATTGAAGTACTTGACTGCAAAATTAGAACAAAATAATATTCCATTCCTGCAGTCTAAAATAAAGGAACCGCTCATCGACAACAAATACTGTGAAGGTGTACTTTAACGTAGGCTTGACGTGTGAAATCTACGGGACAAAAACAATCACAATGATTACAAAGTGTGTCAGGATAGTACACCGCATTGTTCAAAAGTAGGTGAAAGTAGGCCCATACAATATGCCTATTGTACGCAGAACATACAATATGACTTTAAGACCCATATTGAACTGGTCGCAAAATGAAAAAGAAAAGTAACATGGTTCAGTTGCACATTGTTCGATAGAGAATTAAACGTCATCGGACGGTCGCTGATCAAAGTAGCGATCTAAGAAGATCACATGAAAAGCCCATAACACAACTTGTGCCTTCCAAAGACCTACCATAAAACGCCTACTTTTGAACTATGGTGCACCGTGAATCGTTGTTAGTAGTGTTGGGTATCGAGGACCATTTGCCGATATTCGATATATATATTGAATTTCAGGTACCCGATAATCGATATATCGCTTCGATATATCGAATTTCAAATTATCGCGATATATTGGCAATATATCGCCAATATATTGTATTGCCGATATATCGAAGCTTCTTAAAAAAAATAAAAAATCTTGCTATTCAATTCTTGGAAGAAGACAAGGACAGTTGTCGAAGTGGTGGAGGATTTTTTTTTTTTTCACGGAAACTACGAATCGGAATCTGTAAATGGATTAATTGAGAACCTAATTAATTGAGAATTGATTAGCGGAGGTGATAGATTTACGTGCCGCTGCAGCGAGAACTAGTGCTACTGCAGATGCTAGTACTAGCTACTGCTGCTGCCAGTAGTACTAACTGCTGGCAGTGCTACTGCAGCAAGTAGTACTAGCTACTGCTACTCCAATTAATAATAATAAGAATAAGATTTTACAATTTGTACACTTCAAAATATAATTAATAATAATAAGAATAAAATTTCACATTTTATACACTTTAAAAAATAATAAATAAAAATAATAATTAAAACTCACATTTTGTACATTTCATAAAATGATTAATAAAAATAAGAATAAAATATCACATTTTATACACTTCATAAAATATTGAATAAAAATAATGATAAGAATTCTCATTTTGTACACTTTAAAAATTAATTAAATAAAAATAATAATAAAAAAAAATGCCTGAAACGAACTGTCTGCAATTTTTTTTTCTTATCATACTTTGACTAAATTAGTGTGGGTTTCAAGTTTTCATATGTGAAGTTCTGTACCGTAGTACATACTAAATAAGTAAATATATGAATTAGTTTAACAGTATTAGTACTTTTTCGTCGGTTACATTTTGCGGCGTTACCTTTTAAGTCACGGAACGAAAATCACGTCGTACGTCGCGTTCAGAAAATTTGTTGTTATCGCTAAAACAACATATTAAATAGAAATTTTATTTTACAAAATACAATATATCGCGATATATATCGCGATAATTTATGTTGGTCGCGGTACGATATATCGAGAACTTTCCTCGATCGATATTCGATATATCGAATATCGAAATTATCGCGATATGAAACTACCCGATACCCTACACTACACCGTGAATCGCTATTAGCGTGTTGGACGCTAATTGAGGTACCCTGTTTTTTTCGGCAAAATCTCAAATATAATTAAACATTCTAAATGTTTCTACACGTTATTTGAGGTAGCCCATTAAATAGGATTCATGACTCTAATAAAGTGCCATTATAAATAGTGTGGTGTACGGTCTGTCAGATACGTGATTTTTTGTACTTTTTCAAGTAGAAAAGTACAGAAAAGATATTCACGCTGCCCCGTAGTCGCGCTAACATGTAATTGCGTAAATATTTTCCGGCATTCGCGGATGTCAAAAAAACGCGACGGCGTACGATTTGAACAATTTTGTTTATCCACATATTGTAGTGTGGAGATATTCTGCACCGAAAAAATTTACAAAGCAGTTTACAAATTAGAGTGTATGAAAAATTAGAATAAAAATTATTTCGAAAAAAAACGACATTCCCAATTAGCGTAAATAACGGTAATTGTTTCATTACGCTATCTATTTCATTACGCTAATAGCGATTCACGGTGTAGCTGTTAGTATGGAGGATACGCGCGAATCGCGGGAACGTCACGTATACACGTGTCGCATTACGACGATGTCGCCGTTTGCGCTTACGTTAGGCCTTCGAGGTGCCTCGCTACGCGTTAGCTGGACTTCTGTCCGCAGCGAATCTTCCACTGGCCGCAGTCATTGCTTTCAATACATGTAAGAAACGTGACACTGTCACAAACTGTCGGAAACTCTAACATCGCAGAGATCTACAAGTGGCGTCCTCTAAAATTGACACGCGGAATTACGATTTTCCGCGCGCATGGATATAATGTATATTGGCCACTGGCGGGAATATGCCGCTCGAAGCGATGCACGAAAACTCCACACGGACAACGACGGTTAGGCCGTACATGGCGTGAAAATGCTCCGGAGATACAAAACAGGCCGATGCCACTCCGTACGGCGCACTCAAATCGCGCCGATCTTCGAATCGAGTTAATCTCGCTGCGCCCTCGTCGAGTGAATCTTGGTGAGTAAAATCTTGTTCCGTACGGCGCATTTTGTCGTGGTACATCAATGCACAATGTACAATCAAGACTAAATTTACCGAAACGAAGTCAAAAAGTGACCTGCAACATTCGATCACATAATATGGGGCGACGTGGCATTCTAACAATCCCAAAATGACGTCATCTTTCTAAAATGGAACAACTACAGTACAGTAATCTACAAGCGTTGACCCGGTGAGGTTCGTTCGTACAATATGCTATCTGGCTTGAAGGATAAAAAGTAGTGTTGTGTATCCGTAAAAAACTTATCGCGATAACACTGATACCGATAGTTATCGGTTATCGAACGGTCAGAGGTTCCGATATATCGGTCTGAGACCAACAAATTCCATATCGGCGATAACTTAAAAAATATATAGTATGCATACAATAGTACTTTATAGCATACTGTATTATTTTATTGACTTTATATAGCGTGGCATGCCACGTATAAAAATCTGTTCCGTTCCCGTTTAACTTCGATTTGTTACGGGCAGCGCAGCACATAAACGTTGGTCGGATAACTAAACAGTAATTTCACAGAAACGTACGGAATTTTACTGGCAAACTGGTGAACATGGAACTTGAAAAGGACGGCGGACACAGTTCAATGGACGCAAAATAACATTCTGCGCGCCGCCGAATCGAACTGACGACTTGGAATGAGAAAACACGAGCGGACGGGCCAGCGTGAGCGCCGGCATCCCGGAATGGCTCTTTTGGCAGCTTATGCCAAAAAAGCCGACAGATTGACACGTGGCAGGTCCCCAGTGGATCTCAAGGAATAAAGGGACAAAGCCATGGCGTCGATTGTGAAAGGTACATCGTTTTTACTAGATCCGTATAAGAACCGTACAGATAATCATGGCGGCTACTGTACTTTCTGTCCGGGCAATAAGACGTACAGCTGAGTGTACTAGCCGTACATTTATCTGTACGTCTCGTACATATATCGCCAATAGTTATCGCTATCGGCATTATCGCCGATAATTACCCGATATTATCGACTACTTATCGGCAATAAAACCGATGTCGATATATCGTACCAATATATCGATTATCGGATACCCGAAAAAAGGCCTATATCGGTTATCGACAAATCCTTACCGATACACAACACTAATAAAAAGGCACTCGAATTTCTAACAGAAAAATGTAAATTATTTTGTTTTGATAATTTGACAAAATACATAAATAATGTTGCCAAAGAAGCAAGACTCCAGTATGATGAAATTGACACAACCAGGAAAAGTAAGAACAAACAAGAAAGCGAAATAACAAGTGAAGACAAATGAGAGAAGTCAAAATAGTCATAGTGAGATTTGAAAAGTTTGACTTTGGAGTGGACCAATGATGCATTCGTAAAGCTCTCGATATAAGACGACAAAACTACACCGTCTATACTCTATAGCTATTAGCATATTACACCGCCAATTGTTATTAGCGTTATGAACGCTATATCGGCACCCCCAAATTTTGACCCCAAAACCTAAAATAGAATTAATAACACTATTTTATTTTTTACATTAGTTAACGTTCTGGTAAATTAGCGTTAATAATTCTAATTTATGATATTCTTGAATAGTGTGGCGTACGGACGTGTCAGCCGTACACAAAGGTACTTTTTTAAGTAAAAAAGTACGAAACATGGATTAAAATAATCGTGATCGCACTTAAAACTGCAATCGAATAAAAAGGCGGAATGAGATCGTACGTATTTTAGTGTAGAGATATTGATTGCCTATAAATTACAGTGGCAGAAAACCCAAATTGGAGTTATGAATAAATAAGAATAATAGTCGTGGGCGACCCGGTGCTTTGCCCTTTGGTCAGTTCACTGAAACGTCACTTAGCGCGATTCAACAATGAGGGTAACCTTCCATCAGGCATTCCCAGTAATCGTATGAACACGTTTACTGGCAGTAATATTTGTAACACCCTTCCATCAGGTCGTGCCTGTGAATGAGGTGTTAGATTGCGATTGGTACCACGTAGGACCTGTTGAGTCGCCCGGGAATAATCATAAATTCCAAAAGGACAAAATCGCAGCTATGTATATGTACGGGCAGACGCCGATTAAAATATCTAGTAGCGTCACGCCAATGTACAATCTGAACGTTCTTAGGGTTGTTGTGGTATCAACGGCCACGAAAACCGTTGCAAAATTAAAGTTTGTACAAATGTCCAAGAATGTACCATTTGAACGTAAATCGTTGTATCGCACATTTATGAAGGAGACGTCACAAGATGTCTTACAACCAAGTTTTTTTTGTCGTCGAACAGGCTGGCTATACAACCAAGATTTTTTGTCGTCAAACAGGATGGCTTTGATGTCACACGGTACACTCCATTTGCCACATTTAAGTTTATTGCTTCACGTTTGTCGTGGATCGACTCTGACTTTACAAGTGGACCAAAACACGCGTCCAGTAATCACAAACTCTCCTTCGAGGACAGTCGAGGAGACTAGCTACGTACTGGAAACAAGAAGCGTTTGCGTCGAAAATTGAAAATCAGACGGTGGTATTTTTCTCCAAGAAGTCTAGAGAATCTCAACGAATTTTTAGTAAACATCTTTTGTAAAAAAAATAAAAATTGCAGTACGACCTAGTACGGAAGGGAAATTTCTCTAGTAAACAACCCCACTTTTCGCTTGATGGAAGGTTACCCTGAATCTAACATTTTTTTCAGTGCCCGAGATGAATGATTGCGACAGCCGCTCCAAGGTGCGCCTGTTATTATGCAACCGCTCGACTTGTTGCACGTGTACTGTAGCGTATAGTACTATACGGTAGTTTTAGGAAAGAAAAACAAAATGAATAGGTTAGGAGGAATTCACAAAAACTGCCCGTGAAAAATTGAGAAACTTTTTCAAAAAAAATACCGGCATGCTTATGTCTTTTTTCTCTTCTCCTCGTTTTTATTCCGTCTGTCCATTCTAACCGCGCTACCGCATCTTACGCGTCAGAAAACCTGACCCGAGTCACGTCCATTGGCGCATAAATCAAGAACTCGATTGTCTTTTCAACATTTCGGCTGTTTGTCGCCCGCCTCCCATTTCTTCTCCTCCCTCTCCCTCTCTCTCTCCATCTCTTTCTTCTTCTCCTCGCCCCTCTCCCTCTCCCTCTCTCTCTCCGATAAGATCAAGTCTGCAGACAGACCTTTTGATTACGATCTGTGATTGATTCCTGAGCTCCGATTGAATCATCTGTCCGCCTAAAATACTCGCCTGCGTGCGGGTGACGTTATTTGTTGCTTAAAGCTCGTCGGAAAGCCTGCCAACCTTCGGAAAAAAATTTTTCTTTGTTCATCTGTTTGAACGTGGATTTCTTCATGTTTTTTCTTTTGTTGATATATATATATATATTTTTTTTTGGTTTCCTATTCTGCATTTGTGTTTTTCTTTTTTACTTTTTCGGTTACAGGCGGGCACGGTTAGTCGCGAAAAATCAAAATTCGATTAATTTTTTTTTTCGTAAACGACTGTCGGTTAACGGTTGACAAATTTGGAGCGTGACAAAACTCGGTCAGGCACCGGTTACTCAGATTTAAAAAAAAAAAAAAAAACGGTCGATTTCGGGTATGATTTTTTTTGACTTTTGCGACCTCTGGTGTAGTATATTCTAGAGTGTTGTGTATCGGTAAGGATTTGTATCGGTAAAGTATTATTTTAAATTTGTCGACGTTTAAGTGCTGCCCTGTCCGTAATAATTAACAGTTATATAGATACGGAACTGATTGTTATACGTTGCATGCCAAGCTATATAATGTAAATATTGTAATACAATATATTATAAAGTACTATAGTATGCGTAATATATATTTTTAAGTTATCGCCGATATGGAATTTGTTGGTCTCTGAGCGATATATTGGAACCTCTAACCGTTCAATAACCGATGACTATCGGTATCAGTGTTATCGCGATAAGTTTTTTACCGATACACAACACTATAGTAGTATATTCCCTCTCTATCTCCCTCCCTCTCCCCGTCCTCCTATCCCTCCTCTTTACCTCTCCCTCTTTTCCTCTTCCTCTCTATCTTTCTCTTCCTCTCTCCCTCTCCCTCCCTCTCCTCTCTCCCTCTCCCTCTCCCTCTCCCTTTCCCTCTCCCTCTCCCTATCCCTCTCCCTCTCCCTCTCCCTTTCCCTCTCCCTCTCCCTATCCCTCTTCCCCTTCCTCTCCCTCTCCCTCTCCCTCTCCCTCTCCCCCTCCTTCCGGTCATGGCCGGAGCCAAAGTGACGTGTTCCCGTCTTCTTTAGGTGACACGCGGCATTCTCTACGTGAAGGGCGAATGGCTTCTCGGAAGTTGCCGACTGGTACCACCAAGGATCGTACGGCCTGGTGCTGCCACGTGGCAAAAAATTAGGTTAATTTTCGAGTGGAAGATTGGGGATTTTTTGACTCTAAAGGGTATATGTTAGAAGTTTTTTGTCGTTATCTGCAACAACATTGTGATGACGTGGAATATCAATTAGAAGTTGTTGAAGTGGAGACTATGAAGGTGAGGTGCTCAAAGGGGGATTATATTTTTTTTGTTTTTTTTGTGCTTTTGGAAATTATAAACTTTGGGATGTTCTTTTTATTTTGGGGAATTATAAAATATGGGATTTTTTTTTTGTTTTGGAAAATTTTAGAATATGGATTTTTTTTGTGGTTTGGTACTTTTATAAAATTTGGGTTTTCTTTCTGATTTTGGAAGTTATAAATTTTTGGGATTTACTTGTGGTTTGGGAAATTATAGATATGGATCAAATGCTCTAAGTAATGGGTGTTTATATATAAATAATGGGTGTTTATATGTATATATATATGAATATATTTAATTATATATTTATAGATAATGTTTTTATGGTGGGGCTATATGTACGGAATTAGTTGTGTAGAGGGAACTTTATGAGAAAATGTGGGCTGCTTGTATTTTTATACATAGGAAATTATTCATGTTTTGGGAAGTTTACATGCAGATTTTTTACTTGTGTTATGAGGGGATTATAAATCTGAATTGCTTGTATTACGAAGTAATTTATACATAAGAAATTACTCATGTTTTACGTACAAAAACAAAAAATATACAGAATATGGAATTTTACATGCAAAACTATGCATATGAAATCATACATACGGATATACTCGCTGAGAGAAAGTGAGTGAGAGAAAGAGGGAGAGAGAGATAGATGGAGAGCAAAAGAGAGAGAGGGAGAGAGCGAGAGAGAGAGGGGGAGAATATGCTTAAAGGAATTTGTATTATGAGGGAATTATACCGTTGGGATAACTTATAGGAGGTGGATTGGCGGAAGCCATGAAATTGTACACAAGAGAAGGATCAATACATTGGAGAGAGGAATTGATTTGTATTTGGGATGATTTCATTAAGTGAGAAGAGTCACTTATATACAAAATATACAATTGCCAATTACTATGAAGTCTGAGCGCTCTACGGTGTGCTGTAACAAAAAGGATCATAGTCTAGGTTTTAATAAATGTATGTAGGACAAAAAGGAAGACTGGACCGTCGCCCAAAGGACTGGACATACGGTCAAAGGACGTGTACGTAAAAAAAAACTAGACCGACGTATGTAATAAAAGGTACACAAGATTGGACCGACGTATGGAAGTACGGACATGACCAAAAATGAGTCGTCCGGATAAGACGGTCAACAAGACTTGACCAACGTAAAAAAATTACAGACAGGACAAAAATAAACTGACGCTAAATATCCCTTAACTCCCCCCCTCAAGCGAAAACTAGGAAGTAGATTGAGATGAAAACAAAGGGAATTTAGCTAGGAGGAGAAGGAAGACGAAGCCCAAGGAGAGAAGATGCTGCTCAAAGTGAGGACGATAAAGAGCCTTGGTGAGACAATCGCCCACCTGGTCGGCGGATTCGACATAAAGAAACAGGAGACTGCCATTTTCGACCCGCTCCCGAGAGTAATGATACTGAATGTCGACGTGCTTCGTCCGCTTGTGGTGAACAGGATTGCGGATCAAAGCAAGAGCTCCTTGGGAATCGGAAAAGATAAGAGTAGGGGCTGAAGGGGGAAATCCAAGATTGGAAAGTAGAGTCCGAAGCCAGACTCCTTCCCTGGCGACGTGACAAGCAGCCATATATTCCCCCTCAGTGCTGGAGCATGCAGTGGTAGGGTGCTTTCTGCATGACCAAGAGATAAGACCATTGCCCAAAAAGAAGCACGAGCTAGTGGTGGAACGGCGGGAAAGCTCATCTTGTGCCCAATTTGAATCAACAAAACCTGTAAAAGTACTAGAGCCAGAGGAAGAATATGTAAGACAAAGAGTTTTAGTGCCCTGTAGATAACGAAAGACACGTTTGGCTGCGGCAAGATGATCAAGAGAAGGACGTTGAAGGAATTGAATGAGTTTAGTGACAGCTGTGGCAATGTTAGGGCGGGTGGCCTGCATGGCGTACATAAGGGCCCCGACCATCGAGCGATAAGTGGCATGGAGGGAGGGGGAGAGAAGGGAGTCAGTGGAACGGAGGAGAAGGGCATTGGCATCTAAAGGAGTGGAAAAGGAGGAGCACTCTGCCATGCCAAGGCGTTCTAAAAGATTAGAGATAAAGGTCTCCTGAGAGAGAGAGGGTGCGAGCAGAGCGATTATGAGAAACTTGAATGCCCAAATAATAAGTAAGCTCACCTAGATCGGCCATGTCAAAATAGGTCTGAAAGAGAGATTTGACAGTGGAGATTTCAGAGAGGGAAGGACCCACAAGAAGGAGATCGTGGACAAAGATGGCAACAATGATCAAGGAGGTGCCAAAGCCACTAGAGTAAATGCTAAAATCGGCATCAATTCGGGTAAATCCTTCTTTCTGCATAATGGCATCTGTGGTATGGTTCCATACACTTGGGGATTGCTTTAATCCATATATTGTTTTAATGAGATGGCAAACAAGATGTTCAGATCCAGGGGAAATATAGCCTTCAGGCTGATGCATGTAAATGTCCTCAAACAAGATTCCATTTAAGAAGGCATTTTTAACATCCATCTGATGAACATGGATAATCATGTTCAGCAGCTAAAGCAAGTAAAGTGCGGATAGATGTCAACCGGGCAACAGTAGCAAAGGTTTCAGTGAAATCTATACCTTCGATTTGGGAAAAGCCCTTCGCCACCAAGCGAGCTTTGTATTTGTCCACGGATCCATCCGCTTTTTGTTTTACACGAAAGACCCATTTCGAACCGGGTGCCTTTCTTCTAGGGGAAGGGGAACAAGATTCCATGTTTTGTTGGAAAACAAGGCATTGAATTCAACATCAACAATGATTTTTCAAAGGGAGGCATCAAGTCGTTTTAAGGCAGCTTTGAGAGAGAGAGGGGCTGAAATAAGAGAGGCAGAGGCCCCAGCCGAGTAAACGTAAGCTAGAGAGGCATGGTCTATGGAAGTAATAAGCCGAGAGGGGGGAACTCTAGAGCGTGCTGGGTTTCGGCGAGATAAAAGAGAAGGCTCAGGAAGAGAGGAAGGCTCAAGCTCGGAAAGTGAAGGTTGAAGAGGAGCAAAAGGCCCAGGAAAAGGTGAGTGGGAAAAAATTGTGGGAGAAAGAGTGTCAAAAAGAGGATCATCTTGTGAAAGAGGGGGAGAGGAGGAATTATCTTCAGAATGTGACAGGATGAAGAGGAAAGGCAGCTGAGTGGTTGGTAGGAGTGATGGGAGCAGTTGGGAAAACAACGGGGGTAGGAGAAGATGGAGGAAGAGGGGGACTTGTAGATGACGAGGGGAAAAATATGGGAGGATTAAGAGGAGAGGGGTGGGAAGGTGTAAGGTAGGTGAATTCAGATGGCTGAAGAGATTGAAGGGGAAGGTTTGGGGGAAAAGGGTCATAGAGGGTGAGGGAAGGAAAGTCACATTATAGGGGAAAAGGGGAAGGGAAGGGCAAACGAGACAAGGTTTGGAGAAGTGGCGTTTTGTTGAAAGTTACTTCTCTGGTTGTGATGACGCGATGCTGAGAATGACTCTAGATGCGGTACGCTTTGCAATTTGGAGCGTACCCAACGAAAATGCCACAAAATGCGTGAGCGCCCAATTTGCCGTCTGATTGGAGGAGGTCTCCATACCACGTTTCACAACCAAAGATTCTATAGTTGCGTATATCTGGTTTGACATAGGACCATGCTTCCATTGGAGTAAATATTGGTAAATCGTTAGTGGGACAAAGATTGCGTAAGTAATTTGCGCAAACGACAGCCTCTGCCCAAAATTCATAAGGCAAATTTGCATAGTACAACATGGAGCGTGACATGTCATGTAATGTTTGATTGTACCTTTCTGCAATGTCGTTTTGTTGTGGCGTCCGAGGCGCCGTTAAATGACGTGAGATTCCATATTGCATGAGAAATTCCGAAAACTGGTTGGACAAAAATTCGCCACCGTTGTCACTACGCAAGACCTTGATTCGTTTGTTGTGAAAATTTTCTTCCAACGCCTTAAATTCATGAAATCGGGCAAAATTGTCAGATTTATGACAGATTAGATATACGTGTGAAAAACGAGGGGCGTGGTCACTATTCATGAAATCGGGCAAAATCGTCAGATTTATGACAGATTAGATATACGTGTGAAAAACGAGTGGCGTGGTCAATGAAAGTGACAAAATAAAGGGATCCACTGAAGCTACGAGTGCGCATGGGACCACAGACGTCCGTGTGTACAAGTGCAAGTGGTTTAGTGATGACGGTAGTGCTACTGGGAAATGAGTGACGTGACATTTTTCCTTGCACGCAACCGTGACAAAAATCGAAAGATTTGCTAGAGAATGAATTTAGTCCAGTTACAAGATTTGGCAAAGTACGCAAACTTTTGCTATTTAAATGACCATATCTTAAATGCCAAAGTGGAAAACTTTTGACGCTAGCACTTAAAGCAAATATTTTTGGTCTACTATAAGATTGTAGGACGTACATAGAATCTCGTGCTACGCCAAAACTTACAGTACTATTGTCTTTTCTATCAAAAAACGTTACTCTATCATTATTAAATTCACCTTTTAAGCCATCAAAAGTGGCGACTTTGACAGAAAATATATTCCTAGCTACACCAAGAACAAAGAGTACGTCGCGAATGTGAATAGACACATTAGGGACGTTGACGTCGCCAGAATGAGTAGCCAGCAGAATGCGGTCGTCTCCTAAACGAATCTGCATAGGAGATGATAAAGGAGAAAGGTTAGTGAACCAATCAGATCGCGGTGAAAGGTGGTGACTAGCACCACTATCTATAAGCCAATCGTCAGGGTTTGAGATAGAAAAGCATACCCTTGTGGAAATTGAGTATCCAAAGGGACAGAATTTGGGATATGATGGGCAACATTGCCATATCCAAATTCTGGTGAGGGAGGGAGGACAAAAGGGGAAGCTACTGGAGTGGGATAATTAGAGGGAACATGTGGGGGGGAAGCAGTCGACTAAGCAAGGTTAACGGGGTTTGAAGAGGCATAGTGCGCTGCGGCGTTAGAAGATTGTGGAAGGGATGGAGAAGGGGAATAATGGTGAGGATAAGGAAAATTTGGAGGGAAAGAAAGGTGCGGAGGGAGTGGGGGGGTGGGAAGAACTGGTGGGTTGGCATGAGCAGCGTTGGCATTCCCTCCAGTTTTAGGGTGTTTGGAAGCCTCGGCTACTTTCCGCCTCGCCAATTTTGGAGAGTCTTCAATGGAATGTCCTTTTGTTTTGCAGTAAGCGCAAAACAAATGGTGCACCCCCCCAGAGTTAGTCTTCTTATTTTCAGCAATAAAGGCATTTGCATGAGAGAGAGAAAGGGGAAAAAGTTTCAAGGAGTCCTCCCAAAAGGGTTGAAGAGAGGACCTCGTCGGAAAGATGCACGCCTATCATGGTGCATATTCCGGCCGACGATTCGACTATGCTAATCCAATCTTGCATAGATTTCGACGGCTTTTTCATGGAGTTAAAAAACGCTCGTTTTTGAATTCGGCGAGCGGCCCATCCGGTTTGAATGTAAGCTGCTTGAAGATGACTCCAAGCCTCAGCGTAAAAGGAGGCATCGCGAATAAGACGAGTGCGCTCGATAGTAAGTGACATCACTAGACGTGCGTGGGCATCCTCATCCTTTTGTTTCTATGTAGCTATTGCCAACTCTTTTGTAGCTTTAACTGCTGGTGTATCAGTAAAGGAAAGGATAGGAGGTTTTGTAATTCCTATAAAATGCTCCCAAATCTTCTCGTGTTTTAAAAAATGCATGGCTGAAAATGACCAATCATAGAAGTTTTGGCCATCAAACTTCTAGATACTATTAGAAGTGGCATGGCTAGGCCCATAACCTATTGGAGGTGGATTGGCGGAAGCCATGAAATTGTACACAAGAGAAAGATCAATACATTGGAGAGAGGAATTGATTTGTATTTGGGATGATTTCATTAAGTGAGAAGAGTCACTTATATACAAAATATACAATTGCTAATTACTATGGAGTCTAAGCGCTCTACGGTGTGCTGTAACAAAAAGGATCATAGTCTAGATTCTAATAAATGTATGTAGGACAAAAAGGAAGACTGGACCGTCGCCCAAAGGACTGGACTGACGGTCAAATGACTTGTACGTAAGAAAAGATTAGACTGAGGTATGTAATAAAAGGTACACAAGACTGGACCGACGTATGAAAGTACGAACAGGACCAAAAGTGAGTTGTCCGGATAAGACGGTCAACAAGACTTGACCGACGTAAGAAAAGTATGGACATGACAAAAATAAACTGACGCTAAATGTCCCGCAACATTACTTTTAGTTTGAGGGAATACATATGTGTGTGAATATAAATATATATATATATATATATATATATATATATATATATATATTTATTAAAAGGGAAATTTACCTACGTTAAGGTGGTGAGAAGCTCATCAATCTGATTTTTATAAGATGGTAAATTTTTTTATGCCTTGTTTTTTTATTTTTCTATTCATTACATGTTGTAAATGCTTATTTTAACATGTTTTAACAATGTTTTAACATTTTTTTCTGGAAGTTGTTTTTATTTTCTTTTCCAAGTTAATGCATAAAATACATATCTATGAATATTTTGTGCAAGTATATATATATATATATATATTAATAAATTCTTATTCCTAACAAATTTTCTTTTTTAAACTTGTTTTGTTCCAGTTTGTTGAAGTTTTATGCTCTAAAAATAGAAAACTTGAGGAGCTCCAAAATTCAACTTCTCGATCGCAAATAACCCGTTTGGAACCTAATGGAAATTGAAGTTTTGAAGAAGAAAGTGACGAAAAAAGTGACGAGGAAAGTGATGAGGAAAGTGACGAAAAAAGTTTGAAGAAGAGGGAAAAAGACAAACATGAGTCCACGAAGGAGAAGAGTGGTAAAGAATCAGAAGAAGCTTTGGGTGAAAACGTGAAGGCAATGAGAGGGGGAGAGGGAGAGGGAGGGGGAGAGAAGAGTGAGGAATCTCGTGGAATCATTTTAGGAATATCGACCAAGGGTTATGATAAGGCAAAACGGAGAAAAACGGAAAAATAATGTCAAATTCCGTTAACCGTTAGCCATAACGGAAGATTTTTATTGGAGGAAGGAAATAATCGAGATTTGACTTTATATATGCATTCGGAATCGGAAAAAAACTTAGGAAAAACTAGAGATAAGAATATGGAAAAGACTATGGAAAAGAAGAATACGGAAAAAAATATGGAAAAAGATATGGAAAACAAAATGGAAAAGAGTATGGATAAATACATAGATAAGAGAAAAAATAAAAACATGGACAAAAATACAAGTATCTAAACTAAAAATGACTTAGTATCGACACTTTTGGATACTACAAGCTTTACGGCGGCTTAAAAAAAACGTCGATTTTGATCATTTTATTGTTCTACATAATTTTTTTGGATAAAACTTGGTTTTTGATATACGATTGTTGAAAAAATGTATCGGTACGCCAAGCGTCAAATATCTTATGGAATATCTGTTGCTAGCCCTTGCTACCCCTATTCTCAGTAGAAAAGATATCAACAACACGATATCAACGGTGCGGGGGAAGAGTTGTAGAACGTCGACAGGGGCACGCAGCAACCAAGGTTAGGTGTTAAGATTCGTCGCATCGAGGGATAGAATGGACAATCTTGTTAAAAAAGAATGATAAACTGAGCAGGATTTGAACTTGGGACCTTTCACTGTAGGTCCAAACACTGCGCCACTAGCTCAGATTCCACAAAGATACCACCTCGGATTTCTTGGCTGGTGAGTTGATGTTTTATTGTGGGTGCACCCTCTCACTTTTTCCCTACATAAACTTCAACAATATATCCCCAAAATTTTGGAGCCGAGCATTCGAATTGCGACATTTCCCGAACTTGAAGCGATCCAACGGAAGGGACGCCTCGAATAGAGAACCTCCGAAACAAAATTCATTCTTCCTTCCCGTTGTACTTACTCTCACATGCTCACTACACAAGTCATATTACGAACTAAATGTGTAAAATAAAGGCTAAAAATGTTTGTGAAATGAACAAATTAAAAACATTTGATATATGGAGGCATCCAATGCTTATAAACAAAACATGGATTCAAGCATACAAATGACAACATTGAAAAATGAGCACATTCCTTGGCCCAATTTTATGCATATCGGACTTTTAACAGGGTAATGTTTCTTAAAGAAGAGTATTTTATCACATTATTTGCTGCAAACATTGGAAGGTCTTTCCTATCGGAGAAGTCAAATCACGATCCATCGGCTCTAGTGAAGTGTGGATCCTCGGTGACTCCAAGGACGGTCACTGAGACGGGAGGAGTGGGTTGGCAAATTGGCGGTGTGGATATAGAGAATTGGGGTGTGGATACCAAAATTGGGGTTTGGACATCTTCCTCGGGCACAATAGCACTAACTTTCTCAAGTACAAACCGTTAAAAACAGGATCGCTCACAGTTTACACATCATACACAACAAAAGCTTTCAAAACATAAACATAGTGTGACAAAAAACACTCTTCACATCGGTCAAATATAACAAAATTGAGCCGAAGGGCTTTCTCCATACAAAGCTCTCAATCTCCCTGCTAATTCACTACACCCCCTTACTCTTATTGAAATAACTCTCTTCTCCACCCCGTTACTCTTCCTGAAATAACTCTCTTCGCCACGTTGAATAATGATCCTACCACCTCCTAATATACTTCCAAAGGACCACTAACTGCCAGCCACTAAAATCACCAACTAAAAACAGACACAAGGGCGCCAAAGTCCTCAAGCGAAAAAGCGATTAACAAGACATCCTTGCGCCGAAACAAAATGGCGCGCACTAAAATGAACAAGACACGTACAACCACTAAATAACATAGTGTGGTCGTACGAGAAAACATCAAACAAACGAAACAAAGATAATGACACAAAAAATATTCCATGTACCGGTAGGTACTGAGACGTCGTGCTTTAAACGAAAGAAAGGTACTCACATGCAAATCGCGATACCGAATTCAAAATCGAATCGCGCCAAGCGAACCAAAACATTGCCAATTTTGCATAGAATCGATTCTTCACATTGGACCTTACACGCTTCGCTTCAGCCTGAGCATACATGCACTTCCCCTGCAAGGTACGAATGGCCATATTGTACCAACGTCCCGAATCTACAGCAAAAAGGGTGCGGTTCGCGATAGCATGCGCTGTGCAACCGTGTTTATCGCCCTTCAGGCTGCAAACATATCAAAAAGGGGAGTGAGTACTTAAGAAGAGGGAGAAGGAGAGAGGTGGAGTTACAAAAGGGAGCTAATTTTTAAAAAGAGGGAGAAGGAGATAGGTGGAGTTGGAAAAGAGGGCGTAATGAAACGAGAATGTTGTACGAGAGGTGGATTGGGAGAAGGAGATAAGAGTGTATGATGCTCACGTGAACTTAGCCGGGGGGACGAGAGCATTGAGGTTGTTAGCCGCATTGATGATGCTCATCTACAATGAGAGGACAAAATTAGAACACGTATATGGCCAACACCTAGTAAATCCTACCTCAAACAGAGCGTGCGGGTGTTTCCCCTCCTAACACAGCTTGGAAGCAGAGTGACTTCTTGGTCCTAATTGGCGGTATATGAGGAAAGCTTTACCTAAAACCTGGCGGCCGTCGAGTTGACTTCTTGTGTGGCCGACACTTTGGCCACTAGCAGAGAAGGGAGAGCAACTGCCATGGGGAAACGCAGAGTTGCAGCACACAACGTTTTCACACATAGTTTCACTCGTTATCCTCGTGGATAACAGTCTAGTATTTTAAGCCAAGCCAAAAAATTTAAGCTGCATTTCGTGCCTCATGACAAATTGCAAAAACGAAAAGTAGAAACGCTGCAATAGAATTCTGGTTCTAATTTCTTTTCCGATTCTTGCTCACCAATGCGACACGTTAGCATCAGGAATTCTCACATTGAGGATATCTCATTGAAAGACTTCTCGCGTGCCCTACATTGCCACTTATTGGAGGTGGATTGGCGAACTCCATGAATTCATACACAAGAGAAAAGATCAATGCTTTGATGTGATAAATTAAATTGAATTGGGGATGATTATTTCCTATACATACAAATCACATAGTGCTAATTACTGTGGAGTCTAAGTACGCTTTAGTGCGCTGTAACAAGTTTATTCTTATCTAGATTATAATAAATGCATTATACATTCTAAAGAATTCATTTAGAGCGACAATGTACAATGTGAGTGAGACCTAAATTAATGAAGTAGGTTTCGGACTACAACGATGAAATAAAAGTACAGAGATAAGGCCAAAATATAAAAATGGATAAAACGTAGAAAACATAAAGAGACGTGAGACAAAAAATTCAGGACGAAAAGGTACCGACGCGGAAAGGACTTGTGCGTAGAACGCGAAGAGAACGAACTAAGGGGACCTACACATAAATGACTTGTAGCCAAGGGCATGTCTCCATGTACTTGTAGCTTACGAACTTACGTTGTATTTTAGCGCAAAATCTCTTGACACGGTTGTCAAGTGTCCCAATGTGTAACAGCGAAATTATTACTTAAGGTGTGACGATTGTATTCGTCGACAATGCACGCGACGATTGCCGTTGTCTACAATTTGTGATGACGCACACTATTTTTTGTAACTGCTTCTGACGTTGCATGTCTTTTTGTGACATTTTTTACGTAACGCCTTCCAGCCTGTGTCGTTTTATGGTTGAAGAAGATGCCATTTGCCTTTGCGTCTACGGTTGACATGAAATGGCATCGGAATCTTGAGATCCCTGCAAAAAAAAATAAGTACCAGACGCAAACGGACAAAACATAGCGAATCGTGTACTTTTACTCGTCGTTTGAAATCGTTTGAAATTCTTGAAATTTTTTGACACGCGCGAGTATGTTCCTGTTTGTTTAGCTTGATACTTTAATTTAATAGACATCGCCGATGTGTTTTAAAATAAAGTTTGAAGATGATGTTTCTTGTCGTGGTCGTGAACAAAAGACGACAAATTGTAGTGCATTCTAAGTTCGATGATGACGCAGTGTACTTCTACTTTTTTCGGCTTCTTTGTACGGTTGTCAGTAAAGCGGTACGAAAATCTTTACTTTAACACACGGAAACACCCCCTAAGACATCATCAAAAAGACAGAGTAGACCGACGCTAATTAACCTAGGGAATTGCTAATCGCAGAGACGATTTTTGCTGCGCGCAGATAGTTGTCAAAAATTGTACATTTGAAGTACAATTTGGTACAGGCTACGTACCTTTAATTTCAGATCTGACGGTCAATCCGTCGAACAACTTTGACTGGCGGAATATTGTACCGGCGGTTAAAAAAGTGTCGCGCTTGCAAACGTCGACCGTCATAAAAAAAAAAAAAAATTCACACGGCCGGCGCAGGTTTACTGTAGCCAAACTGCGGCAGCCACATATAAATAAAATGGCTGCGCGCAGGTACACCGTCGATCGCATTTAGTGTATTGAACACTAATTCGGCGCCCCTAAATTTTGAGGGTTTTACCTAAAATAGGGTAAAGGATACTAATTTTTCCTGTACGCTAATTACGAGATGAACAATTAGTGTACACCATTTTAATTTATGTATATTTTTATTAGTGTGGAATACGGAACATGTCGGTTCGTATAAAAATGTACTTTTTTATCATACTAGTACGGATATTTTAATAAAATCTCTGCTATCGCACGAAAAACTGCCCTGTGAATTAAAGAATTTCATATTTGTACCTGTTTTAGTGTACATTTGTTTGTCGCGTATTGTCTACACCCTAAAAAACCGAAATTAGAGTTTGGAATTAATTAGAGTGAAAGTATGCGACAGTGTACGAATTGTCAGAATCTGTACTTTTACCTATATTAACGTAGATATCCTCTCGACAAATCAGCTGTACCCATATTGGCGTACGTTGAAAAATTAGTGTATAACTTTTTTTTCGAAATTTTTCTAAGTCAAAATTAGTGTACATGACACTAAATTATTCTACACACTAATAATTTCTATACACTAAATGCGATCGACGGTGTAGTTTATCACTTCACGTTAGCCGCAAAAATGAAATCAACTCGTTGTCACGTCCACCGTGGACGTGACGACGTGTCATTTTTGTTTCATCGATATTTATACGCGGGTAGTCGGGTACGTTGATGTCCAATTCGTACGGATTTCAACTTTTTTACGAAAACTACGTAGCACTCGTTGATTATATACTTTTCGTAAAATTCGTGTAGATTTCACTGTACGGGCATCTGCGAAAGCGTACGAAACCGTAATCCTAGAGAATCTTAAATATATCATAACATGTACGAAAACATAACAGAAATGTACGATACTTTACGGAAAGTGTACCCTAAAAAACCTAATATAACGGAAAATCTAAGGCAGCCGTACTGAAACATAAAGGAGCGCACGGCAATGTAGCCTAAAAATCCTAGAATAGTAAAATCCCCCCTTTAATAACCCTAAAAAGTACGGTAATGCACAAACATTGTAACAGAATGTACGAAAAATGTAGCGCACATGTACGGATATACACGAGAATGTACGAAAATGTACCCTACACACCCTAAAAGAAACAACCCTAAAACGTACACAAATTACGGACACTGTACGAAAATGTACGACAAATGTGACGCAGATGTACAACATTAAACGGGAATGTACGGGAATGCCCTACAAACCCTAAACAATTAACCGTAATAGTACGGAAAATACGGACAACGTACGTACATTTATGACAAGTGTGAGGGTAGTTATACAGAAAATACGTATGTACAAAAATGTATCCTAAAAATCTAAGAATCCCCTTAAATAACCTTAAAAAGTACGGAAATGTACGGATAATGTAAATAAGTGTACAAAAAATGTACGGGTACGCATTTAATTGACTTTTCAAAATAGTATAATGCGTACCGTACGTAGTATTCGTTATTTTATACCGTGCGTAATATGCGCACGGGACATCTATGGTCGGGTACGCATTTTTATTTTGTACGAAGCTTATTTGGTTTCGTGCGAGTTTACACATGTTGTACGTCGTCCTTTAATATGTGTCCAAGTTCAATGTAACGGTTCGCGAGTTGATTTCATTTTTGCAGTAAACTATCTGCGCGCAGCCATTTTATTTATATGTGGCTGCCGCAGTTTGGTTACAGTAAACCTGCGCCGACCGTGTGAAATTATATTTTTTTATGACGGTCGACGTTTGCAAGCGCGACACTTTTTTAACCGCCGGTACAAAATCCCGCCAGTCAAAGTTGTTCGACGGATTGACCGTCAGATCTGAAATTAAAGGTACGTAGCCTGTACCAAATTGTACTTCAAATGTACAATTTTTGACAACAACCTGCGCGCAGCAAAAATAGTCTCTGCGATTAGCAATTCCCTTAACCTATAACATCATCGGCCAACCGGTCAACTCTTCATGAAGAATCACAACTAAAAACGTTCAGTTCTCCGTTCTAAACAACTTTGCTTGGGAGAGCGATTTATTTGCTGGCGTCAGCTTTATCTGCAGCGGAAATCATCTCGCCGGCGGTCCGCTCGAAGCCGAGATACCATCCGTACAGTGCACGGTTCGGCTGTCTGTTCTCCAGCCGTACTTGTACAACGTAGCCGTCGGTTGTCCACGTCAACACGTCCTACGTCACCACCACGTGGCCGTTGGGGATCCCTTGGAATAGAGGACCCGCCGGCCGATGCTGACATCAGCAATACCAGGGCAGCTAATGCCGCTGCCATGTGTGAAATATGATTATGATCTATCCCTTTCAACTCTCTCTGTTTTTCTCTCTCTTTCTTTCTCTTCTGCAATCCACACTTTCTTTTCCCTTTCTCCCTCCCTTTATCTCCTCCTTTCGTCGTTCTACATTTCAATTTATCTGGTATCTTTGAAAACGTCTTTTCTCCTTTTATCTTTTTTACAAAGTTTTTTTAAGGTGCTCGCTTTTTGCTCTCTGTATCGCCGCGTGACCTTCTGTGACTCTTCGAAACGGAGGGATTGGCGCTAAAAGTCACGTTTGGAACATTTTGTCACGCTTCTAGTTCATAAGAGTAAGTAAAACTTGGTTTTTGATATACAATTGTTAAAAAAATGCATCGGTACATGAGGTGTCTGTTTATCTTATAGAATAGATATTCTTAGTCGTATTCCCATTGTAAAAGATATCCACACTATTCCCATTGTAAAAGATATCCACATTATTCACATTGTAAAAGATATTCCTATAGGAGTAGGTAGGTAAATTAGTGTGATGTCTATTACTTAGCGTTAATGTTTTGTTAAGTTTGAATCCAAATTAGCATTAATAAGATTTTTTTCCCTTACACTAATAATTTTTTTTTGCAGTAAAAGTGATTCCTGATGTTCTTCATTAAGTGTGGAAAATAATAGAATGAAAGTTGTAATAAGCGTTTTTATTTTTGATATTGTTACGTCGACATTACAATCGTTGAATTTAGCAAGTGGACTTGTCAAATTTACCTTGTTGAGAATGAGTCCATGAATATGCAATTTGTTTTGCTGATTTTTTTTTCTATTATTATTATAACATGAATGATTTTTTTACGAGGAATCAATTAGCCCATCCATTTTGACTCCAACTGACTTTGGACTCAGAGTATCTAATGTACTCAATATGAACGTATATTTTAATTTAAGAACATTACGTATGCCTTTATTTTCATTTACTTGGTCAAAATCCATTTATGGTGAAATTCCACTATCAGATTTATTCTGTGATGATGCCGTTCAGTTCCGCCGAATTTTCTAAACTAGACTATGTTCCGTCCAAAAATCAGCGATGACAATGGTTGAAAAAAGTCAACGTCCAATAATATGTCTAAAACATTTCACTTGATATATTAATGATTAATGATGGTCAAAGAATTTGGAACAAAAAAAAAGAAAAAAAAGAACACAAAATAACGAACGATGCCTTATAAGAGAAGTCATGAATTGATCACTATGGTACAAAACAAAACTCATACACAATTGCACCCATCTCTTACGATTAATTTGAAGGGGAGATATCTTTGTCGATTTTATTATTTACAAAAGGTTAACCATCAATCATTGCCTAGAAATTTGTAGATTTAGGATCCCTTCAACCTTGTAGTTACATAGGTGGATCCTTTTTTACGTGGTCAAAATTGTGTGACTTTATGACGGTCGACATTTGCAAGCGCGACACTTTTTTAACCGCCGGTACAAAATCCCGCCAGTCAAAGTTGTTCGACGGATTGACCGTCAGATCTGAAATTAAAGGTACGTAGCCTGTACCAAATTGTACTTCAAATGTACAATTTTTGACAACAACCTGCGCGCAGCAAAAATAGTCTCTGCGATTAGCAATTCCCTATTTAATATCTAGCCAGTGAATCGTATCGAAACGGGATCGATTAATAGGGAACATGATGCATGTCAGAGCCTCAGAGGTCGCAAAAGTAAAAAAAAATCATACCCAAAACCGACCGTTTTTTTTTTTCAAAATCTGAGTAACCGACGCCCGACCGAGTTTTGTCACGCTCCAAAATTGTTAACCGTTAACCGACAGTCGTTTACGAAAAAAAAATTTAACCGAATCTTGATTTTTCGCGACTAACCGTGCCCGCCCGTAACCGAAAAAGTACAAAATTAATCAATGTACGACGTAATAAGCCAATAATTACGATTTGTCGCGTTGCCTAAGATTTGCGAAATGAATAGTGTACTATTGTGTCAGATTTCCGACGCTTTGTCGCGTTGCCTAAGATTTGCGAAATGAATATTGTACTAAAGTGTCATATTTGCGACGCTTTGTCGCGTTCCCTAAGATTTTCGAAATGAATAGTGTACTAGCGTGTCAGATTTGCGACGCTTTGTCGCGTTCCCTTTGATTTGCGAAATAAATAGCATATTACAGTACCGTGTCAGATTTGCGACGCGAATCATGATGTCACGTACTTCCACGATGCCAAAGAGTACAAAGTACAAGAATGTTGGATTATAGGGACAGTACAAAATTTTCATTTTTTTTGGTTTTTTGGTTGACCGACCGTAACCGACCGTTTTTTTTTCCTGGTGAATCAACCGACCGTAACCGCCCGACCCCCAAAATTTGGCAACCGAATCAGTTCCGGATCCAGCGCGGGCGGTCGGTTAACGGTCGGTCACGGTTTCGGTTGAACGTTTGCGACCTCTGATGCATGTATCAAAAAGAACTTCACCCAAATGTTTGCCAATTTTCTACACCCAAATTTCTCAATCGTTAGGGTACGTCTCCATGTACTTGAAACTTAGAGAATTTACTTTGTTTTTTAGCGCAGATTCGGCGGACCCGGATTTCGGGTGTCCCTATGCGTACCAAACGAAGTTGTCACTTAAGGGCGTGACGATTGTATACGTCGACAATGCCCGTGACGGCCGTCGACCGTGTAAAATGTGTGATAACGCACGTTATTTTCTGTAACTGCTTGTGACGTCACATGACTTTTCGTGACACTGTAGACGTAATGCCAGCCAGCCTGTGTCGTTTCACGGTTGAAGAAGATGCACTTTGCCTTTGCGTCTCTTGTCCCGCTCGACGTGAAATGGCATCGGATCTTGAGACCTCTGGCGAAATAAAATACGTATCAGGCGCAAACGGACAAATCCAAACAAGTTATGTACTTTGCTTTATCGTACCTGAACAAAAACGGACAAAACATAGCGGATCGTGCACTTTTCGTCGTCGCTTGAATTCCTTTTATAACTTTTTTTTTAACTTTACACGTGCGACTACGTGTTTCTATTTGTTTTTTGAAAACTCTTTGTTTTAAAACACATCTTCCCGATGTATTAAATAAAAGTTTGAAGATGACGTTTTTTGGCGTGGTCGTGGGTCGAAGAACAAAAAACGACAACATGTAGTACACCTTAAATTCGATGATGACGCCAAATGTACTTCTCATTTTTTCTATTATTTTGTATGGTTGAAACTTACGCGGTACGGCTCTAAGTTTTACAGGAAAACGACAGAAAAAAACCCTTACGTAGACACATGGAGACACACCCTAACTGTACGGCTGAATTGAAATTAGCTTCCTCATTGTACTCTTTCCCTCATGCTTCTTGCAAGTGATAGAAAAAAGAGTACGAACTTGCGCCTAATAAAAGAATGTCACCGAAAACTGGATGGCGCGCACTGAAATGAACGAAACAATTATGGCGCACTAAATAACATCAAACACCGTACCGGACAATACGCAACGGACGAACGACGAAACAAAACAATCCACACGACGCCAAACTGCAACTAAACAAAGAACCAAAACCAAAGCCTGAAACTAAAACATAACGTTAGACGTGACGTAACATACTTCTTTCCACAGCGAACCATAACAACAAGTTGTTCCTCAACGTTGTTTTATATAGTTGGCTTTTGGCGGCCTCGCAATCAACCTTGATGTCGTTTTTAGCAGATTTCAACTTCTACAAGTTTATTCCCTCCAATAATTGACTCGACGGTTATTTAAATATGCAAGAATAGATGGAGATCATTATGTCACGATTTATCCTAATCCATTTTGAGTTTTGAAAGTTTAAACAACGTTGTTGAGTTTTTGTGCTTGAAAAACACTTACCAGTAGAAAGCATGTAAGTTTTGGAAGAAATGCATTATGTTTTATAAGGTTAGGTCTCTAGTAAACATAAAGAACATGTAAGGGTACTTTCGCATGTAACCGAAACTTTAGTCTTGATACTTTGTTTTTAGCGAAGATTCTCCGTACAGCTTTCAGAGCATTCGTATCATAGTTCAAAAGTAGGCGTTTTTATGGTAGGCCTTTGGTCGGCGCCTTTATCGTAAGTTGTGTTATGGGCTTTTCATGTGATATTCTTAGATCGCTACTTTGATCAGCGACCGTCTAATCGTCCGAATCTGACGGTGTAAATATTTTTTTTTTGTCCGAATGTTTGAATTGGTCCAATTTTTGGTGCGAATGTTTTAATTGGTTCGAATAGGTCCGAATACAATATGGGTCTTAAGGTCATATTGTATTTTGCATACAATAAGCATATTGTATGGGCCTACTTTCACCTACTTTTGAACAATGATTCGTATGTAAAGAAATTAAATCGTAACTTTAAATTGTGACGGATGTAGACGTGGGTGTAATTTGTGACGATTGTAGACGAGTACAAAACTCGCGACAATTGATGACGTTTACAAAATAGAGACGGTTGTAGACGTCTAGCTAATTGTGACATTGTAGATGTTTAGGGTTTGTGCCATTTTGACGTCACGCGTTCTTATGGTAGCGTCGACGTCACTAATTCTAAAACATTCCGCCATGGTTTCCCGATTTTCTTTTTTTCGTTCTTTCTCACTCTACTTGCCATCAAAATAAGGTAAAAGGCAGCCAAAATAATTATTTTTTATAGATCTTTCATTTGATACCTTTTTGCCTTTTTACATTGCAAGAATTGTGAGATAGACGCGTTAGTGGGAGAGGGAGAGAGAAAGAGGCGCTTTCACGGACTTCGCTTTTGCGAAATGGCGTCCTTGGTCGAAACCCCCTCCACAGCCCTTGAACGGAAAAAAAGGCATGGAAAAAAGTCACGCAGGCTAGAAACGTGGAGTGGTTTTTTTTTTGGTACTCCGCGCACAAAAATTGTAAAACCATTTTGACACGTGCGACAGCATCTGCCTATTCGCTCACCTCACGTAACTACATTTAAAATCACCTCGCGAGGTGATTTGATATAAAGTTTGAAGATGAGTTGAAAGGACGCAAAATTGGGTCGAAACGCACGAGACAACAAACTACATCGCACTAGACGACAGACTGTAGTACATATAAAGTTTGAAGGTAACACGCAACTGGTACGGTGGTAATTTCAATTTTTTGGTACGGCTGCGGATTCTCACGTTTTTTTCTAAGTTATGGAGGAAAACGACAGAAAATAAATGTAACTTTAGCACATGCAAAAGTACCCTAAGTTTTGGGAGACCTTAAAATAGTTAACCGATTTGCAGATCGAAGATTTATTTTCACCGCATACTTTTCTAGATTGCCGCAAACTCCGGGATGCGTCAAGTAACAACCATTATAAAAATAGATACACCAACATGGATT
Source organism: Zygnema cylindricum (assembly GCA_037447655.1). Taxonomy (NCBI): domain Eukaryota; kingdom Viridiplantae; phylum Streptophyta; class Zygnematophyceae; order Zygnematales; family Zygnemataceae; genus Zygnema; species Zygnema cylindricum. Next base: position 169,198 of record JBBHKE010003572.1, on the reverse strand, counting down.
CGAACCAGTGCCCTTACATATACATGCGAACGCTCTATCACTGTCACCCAAACACAATTATTATAAACAGTTTTGATTATATGTATTGCCATATTTTACCCCCGTAACCGGCATTCACGTGGCAATTCGACATACTTAGCATTCACGAACCCTTTTTGGAGTGGCAATATCAGGATACATTCAAAGGAGATGTTTGCGAGATTACTCATAAAACCGTTGCGATAAGTGTTTCTCAACATTGATTTTCAAAATTGCGGTCGTCTTTTCGTTTGCTCTCGATGTACCTTCTATATAGATATTTGTAGCCCGTTGTATGCGAATGTACAGTTTCTCCTCTTTACTTGTGATTGAAATCACTTCATTGTTTTTTCCCAAGTTTTCGAGTAGAACTTCATATGAAACCGATGTCTACGTGGATGAATTTTCTTGTTAATTTACTTTTATCCATTCTTCTTTGTTTTCTGAAACATATCCACAAAACGTCCGTATACCTACATAAAGTTGTCGTTATTGAAAACTTGTTTTTTGTGCTATGGGAAATTTTGGGCTCTTGAATGGCCAGTGAAGAGGAGGAAATGTGATCGAACGGTGTTCCGAAAAAGTGAAAAGCCAAGGAGAAGTTATGTATGTACATCATCGATTTAAGTTGTTGCCCAAAATCCCCAATAAAACGTAAGTGTGAAATTCATGTCGTTTTTATATGGTTGTGCACTATTTGGTTACTGTCTCGTGTCATGAGCTTTTAACCCCTTTCCCCTACACTTTGTGATTTTCCCATGTTAGAAATTGTTGTATGAAAATTGACTTTTAGGGACTTTTCCAAAAACTTGATTTAAGGCAGAAAGTATTATAAAGCGTTTCGATCTGTAATAGTTTGGTGAGGTCCTTCTTCTTAAAGAAAGTCACTTTTTTGAACGACACTATTTTGTGTGTATGTTTTGCATGTCGACATATGTCCTCGTCCATCTCCTAAATCAAAACCTATACGTTCTTCGATAATGTATATATTTATAATAGGCGTTCTTGCCTGGTAAATATGCTTTACCACCCCGTGGTTATTATAAAAGTTAATATATTAATGATAAAGTGGGCTTAGGAGATTAGTGAACAATGCACCTTCTAAAGCTTCCTAGGGCTCTTTATTTTATATTTGGGTTTGAAGTAGTTTTTAGTTCATGAAAGGTAAAAGGGGGTAGTACGAGTCGAACGGGATGTGGTTTTTGTCTTGGTATAGGAATCAATGTTGTAATATTGTAGTGGAAAGGATTGGGATTTTAGTATGATTGACATGTTTGGTGTTGCACTACGAGGTAGTAATGAAGTTGGTTGGAGGCACTTGGGGATAAATAGTTTAAAAAAAACTTTTTTTTTACGTGTAAAATATGTTGGGGAATCACGCTTTATGCTCAAGAAGAAAGTGGTGGAAAGTTGTATATATGACAAAAAATGAATGTGTCTGTGGAGTGTTGTGATATACACGCCTTTGTTATTCAATTCCCTTATCCTTCGATCGGCTATTGCGGTTATGGATCGTCGACGTGTTCCGGAACTCCCTCAGCGTGCTCTCCCGAAATGGGGGGACTTACGGGGTTGCTTTTTGTAGATATTTAATTGAGTTGTGGTTGGGGTTGTTGTTTTGGTTTAGTGAGTTGCCGTGCTTTTCATTTTGAGTTTGGGTGCTTTTATTTTCCTTGCCATTTTTACGTGTTCACGTCGCTCTCTTTGTTTTATTATCATACTTGTAGTTTTTCAGTTTTGGCCATGCCACCCCTTTTGTACCCCCAGACTCAGATGGTTTACCATCGTGCTTTTTAATTTATCCTGTCCCCTCTAATCAAGAATTATGGCGATTGTTAACGGTGATTATACATTTGTCTTTGTATGTTTCATAAAGTTAGATCTCCATCACTTATGTTTTTCTTATAAATATGAATGTACCATGCTTCTGTTCTTTTAAAAAAAACTAATATGGTATATCAATCATAGTCTAAATGTACGAAAACCATTGGAAACGCTATATGTGGCAAGCTTGTAAAGGACTTTTACATTAATGCAAACAACTTTGTAGAACCAGAAATATTTTGTGAACTATGATACCAATGCGCATCCGCTACATTTCTCTATCCCTTTTTTGTTAAGTCAACTCTTCCGTGTTTTGTTAAGTCAACTCCTCCACGCCTACGCGTAACCATAGTATCAAGTGTTTTATAAAGACCAAGATGTTTCAACAAACGTAATTACATTTTCAGGAAATGTTCGAACGGTGTATATCGCAAAGGTTACCAAAAGCATGTAAATCTGATACTAACTATATGGTATAATCAAAAAAAATTTTCTTGTCTTCGTACCATGTAAGTATAAATATTCTTTTTGTATTCATTACCTCTAGATTGAAATATTTTGTATGTTTCTGTTTACATATTAGTGGCAATTGTTAGCGGTATTAAGAACTAATCTCCCCTGTCCTATTTAATTTTTCGTG
>JBBHKE010003572.1:0-166706 GCA_037447655.1 Zygnema cylindricum | reverse complement strand
TTTTTTAAAATCTAATATGCGCGTACGTATGCTGGCACGCGATTTTTATACCCAAGTTCGAGTAGCGGTTTTTTGTGCAAGCGTGTGTAAGGGGATGTTGGCGGAGAAAACGTCACACTTATATTTTATACAAGCGTACACCCTTCAGCGCTTGAAAGTCAATTTCTTCGTTCGACACACATCATTGTGCGGGTGTATGTTGTAGAACTTTGATGCTTGAGAATGAAGTACACTGAAAAACGACAAGGCAAATATATTTGTGATATTGTACAAAACAGAGGTTAATCGCAACTATACATAAGGTAAAGTGACGTTTGCTTCTTTTAATGGCATTTACAACTAAGATTATACCACAATTAATTCACACTGCAAAAGAGGCGGTTGTAGGGGAATGTGTGCGAACGTGTTTTTTGGCGATGAGCTTGAACCCATATTTTTAGCGCACGGTCGTATGCATGCGCGTATAATCTAAAATTTTTTTTAAAAAAATTCAACTCAAAATGTACATTTATGTACGGTCTGACATAGACTGTACACCATACTAATTACATATTAATGTACTTTTGGACTTCACGCTATTTTGTACGGTACCTCAATTAACGTCAAAGAAATTTTTAAATCATGTATACTAATTGCGGAAAAGCATTTAAATTTTAAAAACCCAACTTAGTGACTTTGACACTAATAACGATTCGCGGTGTACATAGGTGACATTACAGTACAGTAGTACTGTATCTAAATACTGAAACCGTTAGTCTACTATCCGTAAAAAATAGTGTTGTGTATCGAAGGCCCCATTTTAAATTCGATATATACCTAGTTTTAGGTTTTCGATACTTGATGTATCGCCTCTATATATTGAGAAGCTCAATATCGCAATATTTAACGCATGTATATTTTGATGTCACGATATTTCTTTATCGCAAAATATAGAGGTGAGGTTTGGCCATTTTTTTTCAAAAGCCCCTCCCCCCAACGTCGTGGCGAGCCCTAACGGGGGGAGGGGGAACAAAACAATACCGTGCTATTTACCGTAGGATATAACGTATTAAACTGTACGGACTCCACCTCCTACCAAATATATCACGATAATTTTTGTTTGTCTCGGAGCGATATATAGAGCGAAAATGATTGTTCAATATTCAATATATTGAATATCGAATTTATCGCGATAAATTTTTACCCGATACACAACACTTGTAAAAAAAACTAGCAGACAAATCTACACTGTACTCTATAGAATAGGTTTGATAGCCTATTCCCACCGAATCATTTGTAATTTTTTGCCCATTCCGATGATTTTCTGATAACTCATCGGAAAACGGGTCTTGTTTACACCAAAATTTTGGCAAGTAACTCCGATTGAAGGTGTCGTGTGACACGTCACACGCTTCGACGTCATCAAACATAGACGCCAAAAAAAGCCTGCAATTTTTCAAACTTACTAGTACTTACTAATACACGCGAAAAAAAAACGAAATAGCCGTTCAGATGTTGTTTTTGCTACAACAAATTTTCGAGTTACCGTTGGCATGTTTCACATAAACACGCTACTTTTACCCGACTTCAATATCCCCCAATATTTTGAGGAAGTTAGGGTACTTTCGCATGTAACCGAAACTTAGTCTTGTTACTTTGTTTTTTAACAAAGATTCTTTGTACAACTTTCAGAGAAATCGTATGTAAAAAATTGAAATCGTAACTTTAGATTGTGACGGATGTAGACGTGGGTGTAATTTGTGACGATTGTAGACGCGTACAAAACTCGCGACAATTGATGACGTTTACAAAATAGAGACGGTTATATATGTCTAGCTACTTGTAACATTGTAGATGATTACGGTTTGTGGCATTTTGACGTCACTCGTACTTATGATAGCGTCGACGTCACTATTTCCAAAACATTACGCCATGGTTTCCCGATTTTGTTTTTTCGTCCGTTCTCACTCTACTTGCCACCAAAATAAGCTAAAAGTCAGCCAAAATAAATATTTTTTATAGATCTTTCATTTGATACGTTTCTTGCCTTTTTTCATTGCAAGAATTGTGAGATGGACGCGTTAGTGGGAGTGGGAGAGAGAGAGAGAGGCGCTTTCAAGTACTTCGCTTTTGCGAAATGGCGTCCGTTGGTCAAGACCCCCTCCATGGCCCCTGTACGAAAAAAAGCGCACGGAAAAAAGTCACGCACAGGTTGGAAATGTAGTTGGAAACTTGAAGTGGGTTTTTTTTTTGGTACTCCGCGCACAAAAAATTTCAAAAATTTTGACACGTGCGACAACATCTGCCTATTCGCTCACCTCATGTAACTATATTTAAAATCACCTCGCGAGGTGATTTTATATAAAGTTTGAAGATGAGCTGAAGGGACGCCGAATTGGGTCGAAACGCGCTAGACGACAAACTACATCGCGCTAGACGATAAACTGTAGTACATATAAAGTTTTAAGGTAACGCAACTTGTACGGTGGTAATTTCATTTTTTTGGTACGGTTGCGGATTCTCGCGTTTTTTTCTAAGTTATGGAGGAAAACGACAGAAAAAAACTGTAACTTTAGCACATGCTTAGTGTGTACGGTTTTCCGAAATTTTCCGGAAACAAAAAAGTCGGTGCTCGAAAATCCGTACATTCTCGAACGCCCGTCTGTTGCGGAAGTGATTTTTTTTCTGGTGGGAACAGGCTATGGGTACTTTCGCATGTGCTAAAGTTACAGTTATTTTCTGTCGTTTTCCTCCATAACTTAGAAAAAAATGAGAAAATCCGCAGCCGTACCCAAAAAATGAAATTGACACCGTTCAAGTTGCGTTACCTTACAACTTTAAATGTACTGCAATTTGTCGTCTAGCGCGAAGCAGTTTGTCATCTAGCGCATTTCGACCCAATTTCGCGTCCTTCCAGCTCATCTTCAAACTTTATATAAAATCACATCGCGAGGTGATTTTAAATAAAGTTCCACGAGGTAAACGAATCGGCAGACGCTGTCGCACGTGCCGGAAGTTTTTTACAAATTTTGAGCGTGAAGTACCAAAAAAAAAACCCACCGCACGTTTCCAGCCTGTGCGTGACTTTTTTCCGTGCGCTTTTTCCGTACAAGGGCCGTGGAGGGGGTTTCGACCAACCGACGCCATTTCGCAAAAGCGAAGTCCGTGAAAGCGCCTCTCTCTCTCTCTCTCCCCTTCTCCCACTAACGCGTCTATCTCGCAATTCTTGCAATGAAAAAAGGCAAAAAAGGTATCAAATGAAAGATCTATAAAAAATATTTATTTTGGCTGTCTTTTAGCTTATTTTGGTGGCAAGTAGAGTGAGAACGGACGAAAAAACAAAATCGGGAAACCATGGCGGAATGTTTTGGAATTTGTGACGTCGACGCTATCATAAGTACGCGTGACGTCAAAATGTCACGATCCCTAGACATCTACAATGTCACAAGTTGCTAGACGTCTACAACCGTCTCTATTTTGTAAACGTCATCAATTGTCGCGAGTTTTGTACGCGTCTACAATCGTCACAAATTACACCCACGTCTACATCCGTCACAATCTAAAGTTACGATTTCATTTCTTTACATACGAATGCTCTAAAATCTGTACGGAGAATCTTCCCTAAAAGACAAAGTAATATGACTAAGTTTAGGCTACATGCGAAAGTACCCTACGACAAAGAAAATTTCGGACCTCCAAACAGAATATACGCAAGATTAGCGGCGAATGCGCATCACAACTGCAGATTACGCAACTTTCCTCTGCATGGAGGGGAGCCCTAAATGTGTTGAAAACTTCGAAGGAAAGGGGACCTTCGACGAATCCTGGGGTGACTTTCTCGCCTCCCGCTACGAGACCACCGGAGGAGGCACCTGCTGTCATCCCCTCCCTGCCAGGCCTGCGGTAAGTACCTGCCGGTCTCCTTTTCCCTATGTGAACGGAAAATACTAAAGCGGACATGTAATCGCCAAACATGTACCTTGCGTTTAAGCTACACAGATGGAGTTGTAAAATGTAGACTCTTCCTGCATCTCATGTGATGCATATATGTGTCTTCTTCAATAACCTCCGAAAGAGTCCAACTGTCGGTCGTGTTGGAGGAAACGATTCGCCTGGCGAACGATTTTTCCGGCGAGGAACGACAAAGGAGACTGTCTAGGTTTTGCTGTTCGGATGACTTAGTGGTTTGTTGACCTTTTTTGGACAGTTGTCATACACTCCTTGCTTGGCTGAGTTTCCTCGTTCAAACTTGTCCTTCTCAGAGTCCTCAGAAGAAGCCTCATATATCTCTGTAACTTTGCTTTAAGTCATTGGCCCTGTGTCATTGCCCGGCGGTTATGAGTGCGTGAGAGAGATACCGAGGTAGGGGGAGGGAGCTTACGTCTTAGGGAACTCAAGACCCTCACATTTGGAGAATCCATGCAGGATCTTTGCCATAAGCATTTGCTTTACCTTTTTGGATTTCATCTGCTTGAATGTAGTAGCGTTCACTTAGTGACTGAAGGCAGTAAGTATTCACACGTGGGAAGTGATGTTATATCCTCCAATCAACTACACCGCCAATCGTTATTAGCGTGTAAGTTTTTTTAGCGTATACGAATAATTAGCGTGGTTTACGCTAATTGTGAATTTGAAAATTTTCGAAGAAATCGTCTATTCTAATTAGGAATTAGGGTTTTTTTTTAAATAGTGTGGATAATTCTATTTGAGAATAAAAAAAATAAAAAGCGGGACGGAATTAGCGTACACAACGCTAATAACGATTGGCGGTGTAGAGGACAGTCTTTGCTGCAATTTTCTTGGAAGTTGGGGTGCAGTGAAGATGGTAAAATTCCTCTCAAGTAGTTTTACTGTCGGGAAACTAAGATGCTATGGCTTCCATTTTCTGTTAGTGACACAGTTTATCATAAAGTCTGTGCAGAACTGGATTCTAAAACTTGGTGAAAAAGAAAATTTGAAATCTCAACGGTTGTTGAGAGAGGTGACGCTGAATTTCTTACAATTAGCATTGTGAAGTAATGCAATATTGATCGAGTACCTTACTTTTTTTGTCAGTCTGAAGTCTTGAGTCTTGGTGAAAAATCAAAATGAAAACGTGTCTGGTTTGGTTATCCTCAAGGTACAGGTTAGTTTTTTCGAGGCAAAAATGTGGCTCACTATAGTTGGTTTGCCTTAGGATGCCACTAAGTTGTTGAGCCCAAGGCGAGATGGAAAGATAATTTCGTTTGTTCAAAACCAAATTTTGTACTTCTTAAGCCTATCATTTGTTTGTTTGGTCTTCATCTTTCAAGTGACATCCATCATTTTGAGTCCGCATATGTTGTATTATTCATTGACTATTGTGGGAATATGTGAGCGCCTGCTTGTTTGTGGCAGAATATTGAAAATTATGTTTTTATTTTTATTTTTATAATAACCAGTGAGATGTGTGTTGTTTGCAGATGGATGTGGTCACCGACAAAAAGCCATTAAATGGAATTGATGGGACAATCAACCTTCTCGGAAAAGACAACGGTATGTCTATGGGCAACTTTACTCTGTGATGACAACCAGATATATGAGCTGGCAAAAGCACTTCAAAATTGTTTCATTTTGCGAGATGCTATGAATTATGGACCATTAAACTTTCAACTATTTGAAGTCAACATGAAATGATGTACGTTGTATTGAAAGTCGTTACTTTCCTCTGTCATATCTTACATTCACTTTCTTATTACATAGTGAGGATAATGCAGTTAACCACTTGAGGTTAAAAATAATCGGGCATTTTACGAACGTAAGTGGACACATTTTCTTGCCTGCCTCACCACCACCTGGAAACATTATTATAGGAACTTGTAATGTAACATAACTCGTGGAAGATGTTCCTAACATCATGTGTGGCTTGTTTTTATTTTAAAGAAGAAACAAGACAATGTTTGTAACTGTTTAAGTCAAACTTATGAACGACATGAAGACAAAGCAATACATTCAAAGGCTTCTCGTTTTCACCTTCCAGCACAGGACAGGACAGGAGTCTATAGTGTGACCACTAAGCATTTTTTTTTTTTTTAATAAACAGCTGTCATAATCAAGAAGTTGTTTTCCATCAGATAAAATTCCACTTTGATCTAAATTAGAAATTAGAAATAGGATTGAATGGAGATTTACTGTATTTGGTGACACAAATACTCCCTCTTAAGTATTCAGGTATCAATCTGGATAGTCTTTGTAAAAAAAATTGCTGACTGATGATTAAGCTATATAAATCCCAAAACCATTTGCAACATATAATTAAGCTCATGAATAGTTGGAGTCCAAACGTAAATCTAACTCGTGCTTTATGAAAGAATCAAGTTGTTGAATGGAAATCAACTATCATCTTATCTATTCTATTGAGTTTTAACTTATGTGTACATAGCATTAGATCTCAGCATGACTGTAAACTTCCTTTATTTTACGTGTCTTATCTCTACCCAGGTTTGGGCTTAAGTGGGCCGTGAGTTTTACAGTCTATTTGTTTGAATTTTTTTGAATGTTTGATTTACCCAAAAATAGATATTGGACTATCAGTGACTTTATTATGTGTCTTTGAAGTACTTGGTTGTTCTGCCCATGCAGCCTGCATTGTATAAACCTTGTGGAAGTTTTCGGATAGAACCATATTGAGCGCTATAAACCATCTCGTATCCATTTTAGTGTTGCTTTTGCCCCGGAGTAACTCCATTGAGGAGCTTGGCGTGGTAGTGATTGGCGAGTGGCTTTCCCTACAACATGGCACGAGACTGTGTACTCCTATTTTCAATTGTCAATTATCATACACCATAAATTCAAGATTGTTGTGGTTTTCATTCTTTATCACATTTCTCCGGAAAGTGTTCAGTCACATCCAGCTAGCAGTAGTCTATTGCAAATGACTGGCTGCTTGAACTGGATGCTTTTAGTTGGTATAAACTTAGTGGCATTTGAACAAGTCAACTGAGCTGATTATAGTGACCATACGATGGGTCAATTACTGTCAGTCTGGTTGAACTGATCATTGGGTTATCAAAGCAGGAAGCTTTTTCTCGCAGACGACCAATGGTTGCTCAGGGATGGCCAAATATACCGTTAGGTAGAAATTTGTGGAATATCTGGTCATCTGAACTGCCCATGTCTTCTCTTCTGCCACTGTCCAAGTTGAGAATTTTTGTCCGGTCAAGGCACATTGCCACTACGGTTAGCACGATCTCTACTCTCCTTATGCCTCCTCAATCTCAGTATCAAGATCTACCATCAAGAAAGCAGTTCCAGCCGTTGTTGTACTTTCGACAATTTCAAAGTAATCCTCCAGCCTTTACCAGATTTGGTAAGCTACCTGTACGGTCCTCGGTAGGTTGTCACCTTCAAAACATCAAGAGAATACATTTGCTCATTTATTTGAAGCCAAAAACCTATGCCGCCTGAAAAATAACACAGTGAGCTTCGTTAAGCTTTGCTGTCCTCCACTTTGGAGCCTCTCTTTACTTGGGATGTTAATAAAGTTCTTCTTTGTGCTTGCTGTGGATTCACCTGCTTGTGGGATTGAATGCTCATGATGGAGGCTGGAAGTAAGAACATAAGTGGTAGTTCTATTTCTCGTACTACCATTGTTTGTCTCAAAGAAATTGCGTTGGACTTTGCTTATAACTAATAGGGGCATGAAGGTTGCTGATATGTGTACAGATGCGAATGGCGTTGGAGAGGAGAAAAATTCTGCTGTAACTAGCCGTGAGAAGTTTTTACAAGTTTACTCTGTTTTAAAGGCGGAGATATTAGCCGATAGTGAGAGTTTTAAGCACACATTGGAGTCAAGGGCGTGGACTGAGAAGGTCTGTCTTTCTGACCTTTTTTGGTCGAGGGACCGGTTTTGGTGAAGGTCTTTGCAGATACTAGCCAAATTGCGTGGCTTTAGTGTTTATTACAGCTAATCATTTCTGATTCTTGCTATGGCAAACTTATCGGTTTGAATTGCATTATGTTTGGATTCATTACACTTGAAACCGTCAGAATTTTTCCTGGTTGTACCTGGTCGTTTGCATCGATTTGTTTTGGTAGCTGTTTGTTTCTAGGATGCTTGAGTTTGTCCTCTTTAGTGATGAATATTGAATCCAAAAATCTGCTTACAGCATGGTTCGGTCCTTGAAACAAGGAACTGTATGTATGTACAATACACACAAACAGCAGACTGGCCTGCCTGTGTGTCTGTCTATGCAGGCAGTCTTTTTTTTTTTTGTATGTATGTTGAAAAATACAGCAGGACCAACTCCTGTCGTAAGTCTCACCTAACCTGAACAGTCTGCTAGAGTTACAGGTAGCATTAAACCAAATACTTTTTGGTCTAATGGCATGGATTGGATCAGCACAAGGAGTTGCTCAAACTTTAGAGTTCTCTTGGTCGGAATGTACACGTGTCGAATAAGTGTATTTAATGTTTGGTCGAGCAATTAGCGCAGAAGCTCTTAAGTACTCTTCTTATTTCTGTTAAAGTCACTGTGACTGTGGTGGCATATTCTTTGTCATTGGGACGGAGGGTGGTTGAAGGAGCTCAGAACATGGATCACAACGTTCCAGGAGGTGAAACTGCACAAAACCTGCCTTTCTATAGGAAACAGTTGTTTGCACTTTTAGCTTCTTTGCTTCTTTTGCTCCTTCGCTTCTTTTCTCTTTGCTTCTTTGCATCTTTTAGCTTCTTTTAGCTTCTTTCCGCAAGTAAACTTGCCAATGGTCAATACGCAAAATGCTTTCCTTTATGTTCTCCTAGTACATTCATTGGAGTTAATGGTTGCAAGATATCAAAGTACACATATTAGGGTTGACAGCTGTGTATGTGCTGGAGGGATCACAGGAAAGCTGAATCGAGGACTGTCGGTGGTTGATAGCGCTCGGCTGCTTAAAGAAGGGGGCTCCCTCACTGAGAACGAAATTTTCAAGGCTTGTGCCCTTGGATGGTGCATTGAATGGGTCAGTTTTTTTATCACTGTCAGGACGTTAAAGGCTATCCTTTTGTCTCTCACCAGGAATTAGGGCAAAATAGCATTGATTCTCTCTCTCTCTCTCCCTTTCTCTCTCCCTTTCTCTCTCCCTCCCTCTCTCTCTCTCCCTCTCTCTTTCCCTCTCTCTCTTTCTATCTCGCTCTTTCTTTCTCACTTTTTCTATTTTCTTGTAGCTGGTTGTTGGGCTAATGTTCATGTTTGTTTGATTTTACATTTTGAGCATATACCAGGCTGCTTATGCGAGGCATTTACGCACGTGAAGTCGATCTTTTTGATACAACAACTGTGAGAGAGATTCCATTGCCATAAATATGAGTTTGCCCAGATTCTCTTATCCCTCTGCTTAAAATAGAAGTGGCTGGAACACGTTGTTGGGATTACTTATACGAAGGTTGTTATTTGTTGCAGCTCCAAGGCTATTTTCTGGTCATGGATGACATCATGGATCATTCAATCACTAGGCGTGGACAGCCTTGCTGGTATAAGATGCCAAAGGTAACAATTAATGGAGAAGATTTCAAGTAGCAACATAAAACAAAGACAACATGTACCGAAATGAATGCTCCATTCCTTCCTGCAATGCATTCGAATGTCCTTTTCAATGACCCTGCATGTCTGTTATCACATCTTAACAAAGATCATCAATTCAAGTTCTTTTGTGTCTTTGGATACACGGCTATTTAGTAATTTATTTGCTGTAATTATGGACATGTGCATAAGCATGCTAAAGTGCCTCCTAAGGCCCTGCAATACTAACTTTTCTTTTGTACCAATCAGGTCCTATTCTTGCCGCCTTATCTTTTGTAGTGATCAGATCCGTTTTAATGCCTGAGAAAACCAGCATGTCGATGTTGCATTGTTAATGTGGTCTATGCACATTAGCTCTGCTCCATCAATTGTTAGGGGATTTCTGTTATTTTGATCTCGGGAACTCTTGATCAAACGTCCACAATAGCCTGTGAACCGAACAACTATCTTGTTTCTTTTCCAAATATGCAGTACACGTTTCATTCCATTTAGTCTGGAGCAGGGAATAGTGTGTGTATTAGAGCACTCAATACCAAATGCACACAAGAATCTTCCACTTTTTGCGTTAGTAGTTAGTCTTATCCGCGCTACTTGTTTTTTTGCGGGTGTCCACAACTTGCACACTTGAAAACTTGTTTTAGATTAATAAACTACGGACTTGTAACATTGCAATCTCTGGTTTTGAACCGACAAACTTGTGAGGGAGCGAGGGGGAGAGGGAGCGAGGGAGCGTGGGAGAGAGGGAGAGAGGGAGTGTGGGAGGGAGAGAGGGAGAGAGGGAGCGTGGGAGGGAGAGAGGGATAGAGGGAAAGAGGGAGCGCGGGATTGAAAGAGGGAAAGAGGGAAAGAGGGAAGGAGGGAGCGTGGAAGTGAGGGAGAGAGGGAGCGAGGGAATATAGCTGTAAAGCAGAAAGGTTTGAATTTCAGACACTTCTTTTCTTGACTATTGTACTTTTATCGCCGCTGTTCCTGTGAGCCTCTGAGAAACAACATTGATTTAACACATCATGAGACATAACAGAGATTGTCCTTTTGGAGGGGCCGTTCAGGTGGGTCTCATAGCCATCAACGATGGTATCTTGCTGAGCTCCCATATCTTTCTCATCCTCAAACACCACTTCAAGTCAGAGCCCTACTATGCCGATCTCCTCGATCTCTTTAACGAGGTGAGACTTACACCCCACCTTTATAAACTTCTTAAGGACGGTGATGAAATCAAATGCTTCTTCTGTGTACGACACCAGCCTGGTCTCAGTACTTCTAAAGAGAAGTTGAAAAAACGGTCTTATAAGCACCTTCGTTTCGAGACAATGACACAATACTTCTCGTGGAAACCCTGACACCTATGTTGTTTTTTACGTTTTAAAGGTTCTTGGGTTTTAACAAGTTTGAAGAAGTTGGGCTTGGCACTACAGGTCAGTTATCAAACTGCGTCAGGTCAAATGTTGGACTTGATCACAACCCCAGAAGGGGAGGTAGATATCTCAAAGTACACCATCTCCACGTGAGCAATCCACTTACCTTCAGTCCTCTTGCACTGGGCATTATAGTTAAAAAGCTCTGCTCATCTTAATTTGTCTTGACCACACAAATTCATATTTTTTTGGCATTTAAGGTTTGGTTTGTTTCAGTCTATGCATTTCCGATTCTCGTACAGATGAGCATTAATGGGAGCCACATTGAAATTTTGAAAACTCTGCTCTCTTGACTTCAACTCTTGTGAATCACGTTGTTTTACCTAAAAGAAAATGTGGTATCCTATGGTAAATTACATTTCAGGTAATTTGATGTAGATGGGAATCTACTGTGGTTTTACTGTGATGGATACTATATCAAGTCCAGAGGGCACAAAAAGGGGGACGCAAAGCTAGCTTGGTATCTACTAATTACGGTTAATGTTATCGTGTCACTCTCTCATGCTGCATTCTGGTTTGGATACTGTGACAATGTTAGTTTTTGCAAAGAAGGTCAAGAAAGGAAATGAAGTTGAGGTAGTTTTTTGTGAAGAAAGTCAAGAAAGGAAATGAAGTTGAGGTTATTGGGCAAGTTTTTGTTCTCCAATGGAATTCTTTGTGCAGGTATAACAAAATTGTCCAGTATAAGACTGCCTACTACTCGTTCTATTTGCCTGTAAGTTCTGTCAGTCTGGTGACGTCAGTGAGGAGAAGGCTTTGGCTGCATTTTTTTAGCGCAACAGTTTTATGCTAGATTATCTTACAAGACATCACAAAAACTACAAGTTTAAAAGACTTCTCGGAAACTACAAGTTTAAAAGACTTCTCGGGTGGAAGACTCAGAAGCCTCTAGCTTATTTGTCTGATGTCCATGAAAGTACACCGTGAATTGTCATTGGAGTAAAGAAATTAAAAGCATGGGGTTTATATTAATGTTAACAATTCCAATTAAGTTCTAAACAGCTGTTTTTGAACCGTTTGAAGATTTAGTGTTAAGAACAAAAAACTAGTATTTTTAACACTATTTTCAAGCGAGAGGGCCAAAAAAAGGGTACCGAAGTAGTGTTATTACGCTATTAACGATTCATGGTGTAGCGAAGGCGCTACCGAGGGTTTGAAGGTTGTCAGTAGATAGCTGGACGAGCAAATCAAAAGTATTGGTCTTTGCCACCTCATTTGGCACATGCTTTTCCTTGTCTGGCAGATGGGTTTCTGTAAATGTATCTTAAACCATAGTTTTAGTGTGTGAAAAGGTATGGAAAGGCTATATATGGTTGCTCCATGCTCTACGCGTATTATACTCGAAAAACATGTACTATTCGCGTATAATACGGAGTAACTAGATATAGCATTAACATTCATTTTTGTGCTTTTGAACTAAGTTAATGTGGAATGGCTGGGTAATAGGTGGCATGTGCAATGATGTTGGTCGGGGAAAAAGACGAAAGCCAGTTTGAAGCCGCCAAGGGTATCCTTGTACAGATGGGAACATATTTTCAAGTGCAGGTATTGCCGTCTCTCCCTTCTTTCAACATCAACGCATGTGTTCCATGCAAGAACTTTGCTGCATTAACTGTCGTGATTCTGAGTATGCCATAGGATACCTTATTTTGGTGTGTTCTTCCCTCATGTCAAGGGAAGGTCAAAACGAACAAGCTCCATCAAGTTATTGCAGTCATCTCCTACCCTCCCTAGCTTGAAGTTTCACATGGCCCTGTTTGACCCTCCTAGACCATAGTATTTCTGCCCTGCTAATAGTCCATGAAGTCATTTGCAGCACAAGTTTATTTTCTCTCTCCTTTGCGAGGTTGTAATGGATTGGACTGTCAAAGGTCATAAAAAGATTCTCAAATAATACTCTCTTTCTGTCTTGAGGGGTTCAGGATGACTTTCTGGACTGCTTTGGCGACCCAGCTGTCATTGGCAAGGTGAAGTTCGCTTTTGAGAGACAAGGGACTTATGGTTCTGTTTTTTCCTAACATATATTGGAGGAGGATGCCCAAGCAAAAAACTTGGGAAATCTGTTTTTACTCCAGGATTTGCAGTTCTATGTAGCGTAATGATAAATGCTTCATTTATGAGTTAATGAAGCTAAATGTTTTTGGTCTTTTGCTTTTGGCTTGCTTTTCATCCACCGATTCAGGATTCCTTTTTCACGATTTGTTGCGATTCAGGATTTGGTTATTCAGGACTTTTTGCTCTTCAGGATTGATTTATTCAGGATTTATTGCAATTATTTTTTCAGGGTTTACTGCAATTCAGGATTTATGAAGTTTGTGAATGCAGGTTGGAACTGACATAGAGGACACGAAGTGCTCGTGGCTCGTGGTTCAAGCACTGCAGCGCGCTTCAAGTGAACAGCAAGAACTCCTGAAGGTGCCAAGCTCATGCCAATTGTTATGTTATGTCTTATGACAAATGCTATGTGAGATGTTATGACAAATGTGATGTCAAATGTTATGACAGATGTTATGACAAATGTCATGACAAATGTTATGACAAATGTCATGACAAATGCTATGTCAGATGTTATGACAAATGTTACGTCAAATGTTGTCAATTGTTAGGACAATTGTTATGTCAAATGTTATGACAAATTGTGGCAAATGTTATGTCAAAAGTTATGATTAATGTTATGTTAAATGTTGTGACAAATGTTATGACAAATGTTATGTCAAATGTTATGACAGAATGTTTTGACAAAATTTGGCTTTGCATGATCAGTCTTGATTTGGCGAAGTCATTCTTTTTGATGTTTAATAAAACACAGTATCAACAGCTAAGCATTGCTGAATCTCGTTGTGGTTTTGGCGTTACATTTGTTAATTCGGCTTCATTTGTTAACAACTGCCGCATGCAGAGAATTTATGGAAAAGCAGACACAGCTTATGTGGCACAAGTGAAGCAACTTTACAATGACCTAAAGCTGAAGGTTGGTTTGTTCGTCCCTTTCTGCTGAAATGAGTCTAAACGAATCATGTTCCAGTTTTTGCAACACTTCATGGTCTGTGCAGTCTATATTCTTCTGTATTCTGTTGATGGCAACAGTTTTATTTCCTTCTAGGTTGCCTGCAATCAAATGGAGCTGAGGAAAACATCGACACTATTAGTGTTGATCTAAATTCTTTATGGAATGGATTCATCCCACAATAACAAATGTCATTTGTAACTTATTTAAATGCCATAGGTTGTGGATTCTACGGAGCTGACCATTTGAACTCATTTGTTAATAATCCTCAGGAGGTGTTCGAAGAGTACGAGGCACAGAGTTACATGGAGCTGAGGCAAGCAATTGCTCGTCAGACAAGCCCGGCATACCAAGTAGGTCTCACCATGCCATTTTCCTACTTATATTTTCTCTCAAGCTTTTCCTCGACACCGTAGTATGTTATGACACCGTATTATGTTATGTCAAATGATGTGCTTTACGAAGATTTGCTCATAGTATTCTGGAACATGGGAATCCTGAATATAGAACAGTAATTCAAAGCACTTCACAGCCTTCCTAACAGCGCCAGTCACATCTATTACTGTGTTGATTTGACAAATGCTGAGGATTAGCTTCACTACACCAATCACCGCTATTAGATTTTGTGATTCATTGGCATTATTGGATTAGAAAAACATTTTTTGATTGAAAAAGCATTACCCTGAATGGTGTTTGCAGGCTGTTTTTTTGGCATTTTTGGGAAAAATTTACAAGAGACAAAAATGAGAAGGTGCAAGATGATGTGTTGTCCAGAGCTCCTAGTGGCGTCGCAATTAGACTTTTGACTTCCTCTCCCTCTCCCTCTCCCTCTCCCTCTCCTCCTCTCCCTCTCCCTCTCCCTCTCCCTCCCTCCCTCCCTCGCTCCCTCTCTCTCTCTCCCCCTCTCTTCATTTCTTTAGACTATGCAATTAGCTTAGGTGGCTTTGTTCATTCATGCCGAGTGTAAAAGTTTGGGTAGTCATTTATTGGGTAGTCATCTCTAAATGTGGTCAGTCCAAAGGGCAGTGACAGGCATGGAGTCAGCAGGCGCCTGTCGTTGAAAAGAGGGCGCCAGTCCTCAGAATGTACTGTACGGATTGTGTCCCATAGCAGGATTAAACTCGCTTTATTTAAGATAAGGTGGATAAGGGTATTGAATAGGAAAATTTTGTTTTTAGGTTTTGTAGCTTGAAAAGTTTTTGATTTTTTTTTTTGGGAACCACGCATTTTCTTAAAGATAAAATGAAGAGGGCAAGAAGAGATGTGGAAGCTTCCATTTTGTAATGGAAGCTTGCGAGCCCACTGTTTTTTGGATCTTTATGAACCTTTGAAATGTTTCTGTTTGAAAAGTGAATGTTGCGCATCGGCAACCCCCTTCCCCCAGCAGTCCAGTAATCCCCCTTCCCCCCCCTCTCCTCCCCCCCCCCCACTTCCCCTTGGGCATCGGCAGTACCAATTACATTTTTGGTTCTCTCTCCTGGCAGCAGCATTCATTCCCCCCTTTTCCGGCTTCGACGATCAGACATTCCTTCTTGTCATGGCATGTCCCTTTCTGTGGGCATAAGCCCTACCATACCATTTGAGTGATTCTTTCCGGAAGCCTAATCTCTTTTCTCTCACCACACCTCAAATGCAATACATTTACATCGTACAAACCTGTGAACATGATTGGATGTCCGTACATGTAAACGTATTTTTCATTAAGAAAGAATAGCGGTAAACAATTTGAGTAGACAGGAACACAGAAAGTGGACATCAAAGACGAAACTGAAAATTGGACAGTGGATGGAAGCAAAGGAAGGTTTCAGAAAAAATGTGAAAGAAACTAACACACAGACAAAGGGCACGCCAACAAAAAAGCAACCAGCAGAAAAGCAACAATAGAATAGTGTACTAAGACAAACTGTTCCTAACAAAACCTCAATGTAGCTAATGAGCTACTAAAAGCAACCCCCCAGCCCCCAAGCTCTAAGGTAGTTCCGGAGCGTGCTGACGACCCGTAACAGCAATAGCCAATCGAAGGTGGATGGAAGCACGCAATCATCGTGAAACCACAAATACACGTTTGCAATAAAAAGGACGGAACTCCCGCAAGAGCACCAAACAACCAACTATCTTGACCGCCATCAGAATAAAGTCATTCATGGCATCATGGTGTACATAATCGTCACACACAGACTCAGCCTTAGCCACCTTAGCCAGAGCCAAGGTCAAGTGGATGGAGGTCAAGCTTGAACCCAAGAGCCATGTCTTGAGTAACTTTGAAGGATGGATCTGTCTAGTGTGATTACAGTATTACTCCGAAGTCCCAAAAAGAGCACCAATGATGAGAAGATTTTGGAGGTGAAACCAAAGGTACCACCTGCTGGAAGTATACCAATGGCAAATTCCTTTTCATACTCAAGGGGTGCCAGGGTAAACCGTACGATTTGGGGTGAAACTGTACATACCATTACTGAAAAAACGATCTACTCTCAAAATGAGGATAAAACGTTGTAGTGTTCCAACCCTACCAAGCATGCATGTCATCATCAATCCACAAACTAGAAAAGAAGAAACCATCATCATTATCTTGCAATTTTGATGTTTTTTAACCCTAAAAAACCTGAAGCAACAATGACAACACTAGATTTCCAAAGTAACCAATGAAAAGATCCATGTTTCACCAATGTACAAAACCATAATATCAAACATAGAGGCATGATGAGAAGTAGAAGTAATATAAATCAGTAAAACTTGTGGACTGGATATTATTAAGGTACAAATGCTGCTTTCATAGTAGACCTTGAAGCGGATGACTTTGATAACTTGAACTATAAGATACCGATTTCGATCAAGAAAAAAAAAATTAACAGATTAATGACAACCCTCCCGATCCTCCCTTTGTACCGCTTCTAATCTCCCAAAAAAATTATAGATGATGCTCATCCGTCCATTCAGAAGACGCCCCATCCTGCACACTACTCGCCGTATCCTCATCTTCCGACAGTGGCCCGTAGCTGACACTTCTCGATAATCTGGACTTGCGAGAAGAGGATGACATGATGGGAACCATATAAGGGGGAGTAGAGGGAGACACCAAAGGGGGAGTAGAGGGAGACACCAAAGGGGAGGAAGAAGGTGCATTCGAGGCAGAGTCAGAAGACGAGGAAACCTCCCGATAGGGAGAATCAAAAGCGAGGAGTCTTCGAGTCTCGGTGACTATCTTTGCTCTTCTGAAAAAACTAGGGCTTGCAAGCCAGTATATACAAAGAAGAACAACAACGAGCAATGACGACTCAGACGGCTCCGAAAGAGGTTTATGTGTCCCAAAAACAACGGGAATCACCAGTCCACTTTCCTTCTTCACCTTGAAATGCAAACGGTTATCTGCTTCCTCTGGTTTTCCAAGAATCAATATGGAAGGAGCAGCAGCAACTCCGTTAACCTTTCCGTTAACCACATGCCTCACCCGGGTAACCTTCTGATGTCCCCGATTTGTTGGAGTACTTGAAGAATGTTCTAAACGAGCCGCTTTCATCTGTAACAGTCCATTAGGACTTGCCGTGACCTGAAATCGAGCTTTCCTCGGTCGTTCTTCGTCAAAGGAGTCATCATCGGAAGAGTCGGGTTCTTTGACTATTCCTCTCTTTCGAAACTTTTCCAGCGCAGGACTTGACAAGAGGATAACGGGGGAAGAAGGGCTCCCGACAGACGAGACAACCGTCCCATAAGAGGGAGGAGCACTTATACTCGGAGGATAAGTGACTGCAAAGCTTCCAGAGGTGGCAGAATTCACAGAGTTTCTTGGAGAGGTCTGAGGGGGAGTACCAGCAGGAGTACGAAGGAGAGGAGACCCAATAGGTGAAAGAGAGGCAAAAGGGGATTGTGTAGAATGGGTTGACGGTGTATCCCTTCCAGGAGTTGTGATGGGCGAAAAAATGGATGGTGAAGGACTGGTGCTGGGAATCCTAAGAGTGAGTGCTCTCTCTTTAATTAGCCCACTGTCTTTGAATATACTCTCCCTTCCAATGTCGGTTGGCCTCCTCCTCCTTTGCTCGACTTCTTGTTTCTGTTTTTTCTCCTCCAACCTCTTCCGTCGGGCCTCTGCCTCCGCCTGTTTCTGTATCTTCTCTGCTTCGGCCCTTTTTCGACGCTCGTTCTCCGCTTTGGCTTTCTTAAAGAGCTCAATGAAGTCATGAAGAATACTGAAAACTGTAAATTCGAAAGATAAAACTGAATCAGTCTTCACCATTTTGTTACATCGCAAACACAGCCGACGCATCCCTCTCCCTCTCCCTCCCCTTCTCCCTCTCCCTAAACTATCTGGACACCATATCGCAACAGTTGAGCTGAAATTCAACTTTTTAATGTTAAACCAGAGTGAGAATCCTGGGTTATTGTGTAACTATACCAGTCTGTTCTGGGTTTTTTTGCTCGACTACACTTTTCTCTTCTCACACAATCAAAATCCAAAAGCCCTTGTGTAATGAACTTTATAAAGACAGCACAGCTCATTCCCAATCGACATGGCCAAAATTGGTAAATGAGAGGGATACTCACTATCATTGCATGACGTCTTTGGATCAACTCCAAAGTACTTTGCCAAGGCAATCGAGGATTCACCCTGCCCAGCCATAAGAAAAGAACTCAAGACTCGAAAAAACTCGGGACTCGAAAGAAACCAGGACTCAGACGAACTCATGACTCAAAAGAACCCAGGACTCAGAGGAACTCAGGAGTGGGAACAGAATAACAGCCAATGAAAGGGAAAAACATGCAGATAGACATTTAGAAGGTTGCAAAAAGCTGTGAAGCAAAATTTGGACAACCAACATGGGCACACCAATTGTAATCCAACAAAATTTTGCTCCCTCATTGCAACATCAATAGTTTCTCAGTATTCTGCAATATTCATAGTCAGGCAAAGTTGCCAACTGCTGATAAAAAACCAATAAACAAAAAACCGATTCTCACCAAGCCGGTCATACTTGTTCGAAGATTTGTTACAATTGGTGCCACTTCTTCATGGAGGAAAGCCTCCATTGCCTGTTATACAGAAGCATAAGCAAGATTAAAATACGCGAATCAGCTTTTGAAAAAAAATCAAAACCAATTTTAACAAAAACAGCAGCCTACATTTACTATTCTGAGAAACTGCAACAGAAGTACAAAAGGCAAAGTATAACGTACTGGGATTAATAATAAACCGTAATGGCAATCGTAACTTACCACCCCAGTCAGTGCAACATTCTGCTACAGTGGAACTTAAAGCATCAGATTAAGAAGACCCCTGCCATTCATTTGAGCAACATTTCTATCAGCGAAAAGATCCACGTGATGAGAAGTTCATGAGAAAATAATTCTATAACTCTGTCAGTGGAAGGACCAAACGCACCCAAAAAGTCTCTGCACGAGTGTCTATTTCCTCTCTTTGGCGTCTCCATTCCCTTGCTAACCTGAGCTCCTCCTCCAGTTTTTCCATTTTTGCTCGCTCCTCAGCTTCCTTTCGTTCCTTTTCCATCCGTTCTTGTCTCTCCTTGGCGCGTTTTTCTCTATTTGCCTTATCACGTTCATGTCTTTCTTCTGCTTCTCTTCTCTCTCGCTCTGCTTCCTCTTGCCACTCTTTCTCCTGCCGTGCTCTCCTCTCTTCCACGCTTTCATCCTCATCTGACATTACAACCTGAGACTCTTGCAACTTGACTCCACTGACTGATAATTCCTTCACATCTAGCTGCTGTTCCTCAACTTTGCCTTCGGCCTCCAATTTGGAACCGGCAATGTGATTTTCCACCGTTTTTGCACTGGGATCTTCTGTCTCTGAAGTTCCCACTTTACAATCAGCTCCCGTTACCTTCTCTTCTTGATCCCTTCCAATGATTTTCACTTCCGGATCTAGCACGACTTCCAGGGCTCCAGTGCTCTTTTCCTCCAATGTATTTTCCAGCCCTGCTGAACCTCCCTTATTTTCCGCTAACGCTGAAAATGATAGCTGGTGTCCATTCACCTCCAGGTTAGGGGACAATGCGGAACCATCCACACCATTTGCCTTGCCACCAAAGTCCTTTTCCTCACGCCCCTTCTCATCCTCAAAAAAACATTCTCCATCCTCCTGCCCGTACTGCCCTGAGAGCCATACAGCCAGACTTTGAGCTATTAGAGCTGGACTTTTACCACCATTTCGAGCGAGCTCATAGTTCTCTTCTCCCCATTCTGTAGGCTCCGGCTTGAAGTCAGGACCCAAAACTATACCACTCTCCAAGTTCCCACCTGTAAGTTTGCCATTCCCATTTCGCTCCCAGCTGTTATCACTCTCTGGAACCATTTTAATCTCTCCACTTTTAAGCTTCTGCTGAAGGAGCGCTAATGCATTTTCTCTTTCTTCTCTATCTAGCCTCTCTTTTTCTTCTTGTTGGAGCCTTTCTGTCTCTTCACGAGCAAGTCGTTCTTTTTCAGCCTTGTCTTTCAACTCCTGCTCCAGTCTTGCAGCCTCCCGCCTTTGTTCCTCAAGTTCATTTTGTCTTTTTCTCTCCATCTCCTCCTTTTCTAACCTCTCCTGCTCTTCCTTTTCACGTCTATCCTTTTCTTCTTGCTCTAGCTTAACGATTCTTGCACGCACCTCTTCTTCTTCCTTTGCCTTCTTTTCACGCTTTAATCTTTCTTTTTCTTGCCTCTTTTTCTCTATTTTCTCTGCTTCTACCATAGCCGCCTTCTCCAAACTTCGGAGCATTTCCTGAAATTCACATTTTTCTCGTTCTACTTTTTCACAAAAATGAGCTATAATTCTCTCCTTCTCGTCCTCTCTCTCCCCTGAAAGTGCCAATGCTGCCTCCTTCCTCCTCATCTGCCATTCTTCATCGAGCCTCCGTCGAGCTTCTTCATCCTCCTTCCTCATCGCAATTATTTCTCTTTCTCGCAACCTTCTCTCCTCTGCTCTAGCCTCAGTTGTCCTCAAATCTTCAGCGAACAATTTGTCACTCTCATACTTTTTTCTCAAGTCTTCCTTCTGACGGGCTCCCTTTCCATCCTCATCCTCCCGTGCCATCTTCTCTCTCTCTCTCAATGCCAACTCTCGATCATCTGCTTCCTTTTCATTTTTCAAATGCCCAAACTCCACCTCCACATCTCCCATGCCCCTTTCCAATTCTTTCACCTGCGATTCAAGCCCGTCTCTATCAACCTGCAACAGGATAAATCAACAGTTGTATCTCCTCTGAGTATGTCACATATATGCGCAATATCCATCACAAACATAAAATTTCAAATTTGCTCTCTCTGTAACGTGGATCCTGTAATTCCCCTTCCCTCAGTCCCCTGGCACACTGTAACCATACTTCTAGATGGCCGCTCCTATCATCACTTGCTTGCTAGTTTTGAATTTCAATAAGGGTGTATAATTAGTAATCAGAGTGTTTGCAAAGAAGAACCTATCGGCACTATGGTGGAATCTAGACCAAGATTTTTATCGTTTTGGTACAAAATCATACAAACAATAGTGAAAAAAAAAGTACAAATATTGTACCAGAAAGGTACAAACGATACACTGGATAGACCTAGTGTGCACTCAATTGAGTTCAGCAATCTTTTGGTTGCGTTACCTTGGACGCATTTTTATCACAAAGAATAAAAAAACCTAAAACAAACTGAAGGAAAAACCCACATTTCATAGGCAACTTTACACGTGGACAATCTCGTGGAGAACACATTGATACCTTTCACAAAGAGTAAAAAAAGTGTCAAACGGAACGGACAGGTTGCTCATGCGATTCAAAGACCAACCACACTAAATTTGGTAGAAAAACAAGATCATACCTTTAATGTTTCAGCCAAGAGATTCCTACCATCATCCATGAACTCATCCCCAAAATCCAAAAGTTCGGATCGCCTCTCTTCTATGACCTGGAAGAAGAAAAAGCAATGGTGGGACATATTGCGTTAAACAGCCAAATTTCTACATAAACAATGTCACTTTCATTAGACATTTGCCGCTCTTAAATAAATGTGCAAGCACGAATAAGGTGCGAAGCACCTTCGGCCGAAGGGTGGGCATAGCACCGGGGCATAGCCTTCCTGCAAAATCTTTGGATAGATTTCTGACAATTTTTCATGAACTTCCAAAATCAGTACTATGTAAAAAAATACCTATACCCGAATTTCCATCACTACCAATTAGTGGGAGGAAAGTATCATCAGCAAATGATTCCTACGTAATTATTTCAATCGATTTTGATAAAGGAGGAATTGGAATAGGTTCAAATTTTGCATGTAGAGATATAAAAAAACTTTCTTTCACTGATTCTGGAGTTGTAACTGATACCAGGGGTACCGAAGTAATATTTTCTTTATTGGAAGCAGATAGTGGTTGTAAAACAGCAGGAAAATATGCAGATTCAAATAGCTGTGCAGCAGAAACCTCTTCTTCAAATGGCAAGCTTTGTAAATAGGATATAGACGTAAAGCTATTAGACTCAAAGGAAGGAGATAAACTATATATTGTATCAGTTGCTATTTCTTTCAAAAAACGGCTGTTTGTCTCTTTTAAAATGATTTAGAGTAACTTACCGGTTTACCAATAAATAGCTCAACTCTATTTTTTCACCTGGCAATAAATTTTGCTCTATTCCTATAAAACTTTAATTACTGCCTCGAAAAAGAATATTTCTAGGCTTACTCCAAATTGACAGGGTTTTTCCCAACTTTTTACCGCCGTCATTGTAGAGATTTATATTAGACGAGCTACTATTTTATGGAAAATAACTTGAAAAAACTAATAACTTTAGGAGTTTATCAGATTTAAACTTCCTTGTACCTAGATTCGGTCAAAATATTACGAAAGAACCACTTTAGCTGTTGAATAACGTCCACCATCAGAGAAATTTTTCCCATATCCTTGTTTAGGGCATACAGCAGTTATTCACTATAGCCATCCTTTTCAGAGTAGTAGTTCCTGCCTTGCTTTTCGTTTGTAAACTTTTTCTATCTTTAGCCTTTGGTCGTCAAAATCATTCCGCTTCTTGCTTGGTACATACCCATTGGGAGTCCAAATATCTCTTGAACAACATGAGATTTCCAAAGACACTTTTAGGCATACTTCTACAGTAGTAGGAACTTCAACTACATAAACATTCTCCAAACATACCTTACAGAGAAATTGCATGAAGCCTTTGGTTCGACCTGCGATGATAAGGTCGTCTGGAGTGATGGCCTTTGCCTTAGCTGTTACCATATCATCCAAACAAACCCATACGGCTATGAGAATCTTATGACTATGATGTCCTGTACAAAAAGGTAACAACTCTATTTCCGTTATCAACTATACAGCCAACCAAAAGAGACACATAGGCTAGTGGAATAAATAAAATACCTCGATTAGTTCCCTGGTTTAACTTATTGCCAATTGCAAGAACAAAACGGAGGACCACTGGAAGCTGTACAGAGCCCTGGACCTGTACATGAAAAGGGGAAAACATACTCAAATGAGCACAAACAGGACTACAATTGAAACAGTGACAACTGGAGCCTTTCATCGCCTTTACATCTTCTGTCGCATTTTCCCAACTCTTTTATAAAAACGTAGTGGACAATAGGATGAAACACGGTGCAGTTACAAAAGACTTTGGGAACTAGCTGGAGACCTTCAACCACTTAGAAATATGAACTTATAAATGAGGAAACTTTTTAACCTTGACTATGATGAAAGACTTAAGATTCTTGGCAGTGACCAACATCAGAACGTCCACAGATAACTGCAACATGAATCGTTTTTAGGGTTAGTCACATTGGTGCCTTAAAAAAAAAAAGTTAAAGATACCAATTATTCCTATTAAGTTAAATATAGGTTAAGAAAGTTACACAATTCTAGGTTGAAAAATAATAGAGTAATGAACAGGATGTGCTATTGTTCAAAATTGACATAGAATGTGATGTCAACTTCCGACGGAGTGATGGCATAAAGTAAACAGAAATGTTTCCGAGCGGCACAAATTTACAGTATTAAAGCCATAACGATGTAGCTTTACAGAATTTTCGCATCCTATATGAACCCATAAAACAACTGTCCTAACATTGTTTGATGTATTTTTGTCAAATAATTTAGGCCATCTTGTTCTCATTAGTAAAATAGTAATAAACATTTAGACTAACACGTTCCACTTATTGTAAGCATAACAAAGGTGGCATAATAAAACAAAATGCAGTTTTGCCGCTCTGTTTGCTCAAGTTAGACTTGATAACTCTGGAATTCATGAGGCTTGGGTGCAGGTCACAAGGAAGCAATTGAGATAACCGTAGATTTCAGGAGGTTTAAAGCAAGATATGTGCACAGAATTTATGTAGAAGGTAAAGTTACGGTTTTCCATTATGATATTAATGTACTCTAAGAACACAGGATGCACCTCAAGCAGAGTCAATTTCCTCTCGCATAACTAAATTAATGTAAACGTACCTTTAAAAGTGCAAGGGCCAAAAACATGGTGTTAAACAACCATAATTGTCGTGGCAAAGAAGTATTTTACAACACTATACACGCATTATTAAAGTTGACGATCCGTCATTTATGTGTACAGGTTACTTGTACATTAGACTAACAGTTTCCTTAAGGGGAAAAAAACATAAAATAGTGTAATTAACATTAAAGCAGTCCTTGCTCTATGCATTTTGTTACTCTACTAGCGATTCACGGTGCAGCATCACAGATTACTCAAAATCTGTCTGCATTTCCTTAAGTAGGGACACAAGTTGACACAAAAGTTGAAGTCAATCACCGAGCAACCAACTACCTCCAGCTTGTACTTCGAATATGAGCTACTTTAGGCTGTTTCCGTATGCATAAAATATGCCGGGTCAATAATAAGTAGAAAAGCCTCAGAACGAAATGTCGAAAGTCATTGACTATGGTTATGTGTACATCTACGGTCCTATGTTTTCAAACTCAACACTGTAAGTTCCCACCTTTTGAGAGAGCGAAGCGACAAATCTGATCTTATCCTCCAATGGACCAGCCTGTTGCAAATGAAATCAAAAAATATAAAGTTAGAACCAAAAGTTGACGAGGAAAAAATCAAGAACAGTTTCCTAACCTCAAAAAAAAACATCAAAAGAGAGACAACTGACATTTGGTCCCAGGGAGACACTATAGCTCAATCGATGGAGCACTAAACTATTAACACCAAGCGACTAATCGAAAATATAACAACCAACAAAGAACACCAGGGGAAAGGTGGATGCCTGATCCTAACACAGTTAGGAATGGGTCAAAAATCTTTTAGAGTAGACTGTTAGCAAAACTGGACAAGCTGTTGACAAATGTTGATTAAACACGCCTAATAGCTCACTCACTCCTTCAAAAACAGCATGGTTTCACTGAGACATGTTTTCAGTCCATCTCGCTACATTGACTACATACTCATTGACTCTCCTATAGTATCTGCACTGCTACCAAATACTTAAAACTTCCCTAGACTGATGTGTGCGAGCCTCAAAACACACTACATAGCTTTCCCGCAAAGTGAATATATCAACTTCTATTGAACACTTGACATTCTTCTGTTGTCTGTAACTTTACAGCCAGTGGACATAACAATCAGATATTATGTTCTTACTCTTTCAGCCAAAGAAACTCGAAATTGCAGAAGATGAAGCTTTTTATCGAGTCGTCCCACAGGTAACAAAGACAACCACAGCTGCACCAACAGACAGCAGCCTACCGTAAACAACTGATAATAATCTGATCGGGACAAGCATCCGTCATAAAGGGCTCACTAAGCCAGTGAAAAATCCCAAACCGCTCGTTAAACTTTCCAAATGATCTCTGCAGTGAGATTTTTGAGCCAGAACATGAGTCACTTCAAAAACATTTTGACCTTCTGCAGAGTCATACAATAGCAGAGCCCAAACCTTGTGATTGGTGCTAAAATTGATTACCAGATCTAACTTGGAGAAAAAAAAGCAGAAGACAAGGTGAAAAGACCTCAAATTGCAGTTTTGCCAAGCTACTAGCCCAGCTATTATTTCACCACCCAATAATTCTTATGAATGCTATAACAATGTAGAGACGTCGATAGTTGTGACAAAACCAACTTTTCGAAACGAGAGTTGTAGTTCTGGAGGATTTTTGCAAATGGCTAACAAAGCTTTCATCCTGTAAGAATGGAACATTCAGACGGATGAAATTGCCGAAGATACTTTGTCCTTCCCAGCCAATCAACTACGCCATTCTGAGGGGGTGAAGATCTCACCTGCTCAGCCGGCCCAAGGTCGTCGAAAGGACCATTATAGCCCTGCATTCAATAGGGCCAGATGTGAAGAAAATCAAAAACGTGAAAAAAAAAGACAACAATCAGAAGCCTAAGCTCTAACAGACACCAAATTCTGATGTCCGGAGGTATCCTACTGATACAGAAAAAAGATTGAAGCTTGAAAAACGAACGCACTATTGTTTAGCGCCATAAATAAAATTTAAGGGAACCGACAGACACCAATTAACAAGCAACTTAACCAGAAGTTCGGGGAAACTTCTAGTTACTACAACCACAACCAACAACCAGTTGTCAATCTACGTTTAAACAACGCTGCCATTCCTCTGCGTATGGGCACAACTTGCCAAGATATGGACGCGACAAAAAGGCACCTCTCCAAATGTGCCTTCGGATAATTGGTCCATCACAGTTGTCACATGATGCAAGCAGTCCAATCAAGTGTTAAACTGTGCCTTGGGGACACCGTTTTTCACTATTAGTGTTCAAGGATTGTTACTGTAAATGCAGAAAATAGAATCAAAAATACTAATTTACGCTTGGGTGACAAGCCCACTTGATCTCCGCATTAGTAGTATTAATATTCGATGCCAAAAAAGACACGAGCACATTGGTGTTATAAATGCTAGAAAGGATGAATGGTGTAGTTCACATACAAATGATTGGACAATTTTGGGTGATAATTTTCTGTTGTGGAACATTTTGATTCCTAAATTTGAGCCTGTACTTCGGTAATTTACTATTTTAATGAGCGAAACCTTTAATGAAACATTCCTTCTTTGCCATACCTTTCCCAGGTTCAGCCCTATTTGAGTGGCATCCAGCTTTAGAATCAAAATCTAAAAATCACCTGCCTTTTACTAGTGTTGTGTATTGGATCAAAACTTATCGCGATAAAACCGATACCAATAATTATCGGTTATCGAACGGTGAGGGGTCCCAGTATATTGCTCCAGAACCAGCAATTTTTTGATCGCCGATAAGTGTAAAAAATATAGTATACTATATCATAGTACATTATACTATATTGTATTATATTTTACACATTATATAGTATAAAATGCCACGCCTGGCGTCCGTACAAAAACAGTACAATTGTACGGTCTGAACCGTCCAGTTATCGCTGATAATTATCGAGAACGATATTCATCAGTAATTTATCACAATATATCGGTTTTCATCGCGATAATTCCGTTACCGATATACCGGACCAATACATCGGTTATCAGTAGGTCAAAAAAAGGTACATATCGGTTATCGGCAAATGGCTACCGATACACAACACTACTGTTTACAAAGTTTGTATATACCTTTGTGTTTATCATCAGAATGATGTGTTTCTGAAAAAAAATTGCACTAAATAATAGCACGTGCAGAATTCCTCCACAGCTTTATTGTCAAGACTTTGCTGCACAGGGCTCAATCTTCAGTCTTTTCAATATTTAATCAATTTGTACAGTTGAAAAACAGTGCATAATTCAGTCCTTCGAGATTTTGGATTTTCGCCTTCCAAAATTTTTGCAGCTCCACTTCTTTACACCGCTTTCTACATTAACCGGCTAAGGCCAAGGTTTACCGTGTTTCGCTACGTCAGACCCAAGACCGAACCTGCACTTTCAAGTTTCAGCAAAACGCACCTTCAACTTGGCAGTCTCATCTTTCGAGGGATTATACTTCAGTAGTGCGTCCACCAAGCTCTCGGATGACTCTCCTAAAGTTTTCGTATCCACTCGCAAAATACAACCCTGTCCAGCAATTGACTCACAGGAAGTGAACTTCGCACCCTACTCCATTGCCATTGCAGGCCATGCATGAATTTCAAAAAACTGGCCTCTGAATAGCTGCTATAAAACAGAGAGATAATTATTGGCAACAGTTTTGACGGCAAAGCCATCGCCTCCACTAGCAGCAATAACTTTGAAGGAAAAGCAAGGCAAACGTCCGCCCACTCTCTCCAATTCAATCCAAGGTGAGAGAAGCGAAGGTGAGGTGAGGTGAGGTGAGGTGAGGTGAGGTGAGGTGAGGTGAGGTGAGGTGAGGTAAGGTCTTATTATATCACAATTACTTGCATTAACCGCCCAGTCTCTCCCATTCAATCTAAATCGAGAGAAGGTGAGGTGAGGTATTCTTGTATCACAATTGCTTGCATTAATTAGACAACTACCCGTTCATCCCACATTGAACATGCGAGCTTGGTTGACAAACAAGAGGTGTTTAACTTACCACCAACTCTGTAGGCCTTAGTTTTAATGACTTGGTTGCAATCTCCAGATTTTGTGCCTTTTTCGAATCAAGCTGCAACCCAGTAATGTGTTTCATTATGTATAAGGATAATATTTAAGGCCTGTAACAGAATCATTTCCTGTCCTCATTTGTGGTTTTGCGAAACTTGAATCCCAAGACAAGCACCTCTGTTACTCTAGAGCCAAATACTCTATCAACTGACACTTGGCATCCTGCTTTAGACTCGACCGCCCTATCTCACCAAACGAACGACGGTTTTCTTGAGCTTCGCCACAGGTTGGACTTTTTTCGATGAAGACGCTTGGTTCCCGAAAACGTCCAACAGTTCATCTTCGTCTAAGTCAATCTCCCTGCCCAAACCATCCTCCCACAGACTCCAGCAACTGCTCTCAACCAAAGAGGCTCCAATTGAATCCCTCCCTCCCTCCTTCCCTCCCTCCCTCCCTTTTTTACCAAATCTGCAAGGCATTATGCGGCATATCCACAAACAAACCTACGTCCATTGACACAAGACCGGCAGCTTATTCCACTTTCCGTGTTTAAGATTTAAGGTTAAACAGAATAAATAACACATTCTTTCTGAAGGGATCACAATTTGCTAACTCCTATAACGGATCTTAAAAATATTGCCCTCCCTTTTGCACCAGCTGCACTCCTTGGACAAAACAAAAATGTACTTTGTCCAAAAAGAGAAGCCTCCGGCAGTCTCAGGAAATAATGTGTGATTGATTCCAGGGATTTATTGCGCTACTTGTGAAAAAGACATGAGCAAACTGCAAAATACTCTGAATAATACCAAAACAGAAGATTCGTCTTCAATTGACACCAATGCAGCCGAAGAAGGACGGAAAGAGAGGGAGAGGAAAAGGGAGGGAGGGAGGGAGGGAGGGACCGTACAAGATGCTGTCCTGTGCCCAAAAACTGTCCTCTGTAGCGTTTTGCAGGCCCTTCCACTGCAAGTGTCGCACGTTGAGCTTCTTAACAGGCGGAGGAGGAGGCGCTCCTCCTTTAGGAACAGGAGGAGGTCCGGGCCGAGGAGGAGGAGGAGGAGGCGGAGGCCTGGGAGGTGGAGGAGGAGGAGGAGGAGGTGGAGGGAGAGGCTCGGGCTCGGGTTCGGGCTCCTTAATATCATCTTTTACTTGAGGGCGGAGACAGCAAAGAAAACGCCGTCTCCAACGGCGTTTCGGAGGGTCGGGCATGGCGGGAGACTACAGGGAGGCTTGGGGAGGGAAGGGACTAAGCCTTGAGAAGCTCGACATCATGACAAAAGGCAGAAAGGTGTAGAGCGAGAGGAGGGGGAGGGTGAAAGATGAGAATGCAGGTGTTGGAAGCAAGGTGAATAATGAGTTTGCTGTGGAATAGTATGGAGCTTGAAGCACATGGGAAGGATAAGAGGATGGAAAGGGAAGGGGAAGGGAAGGCGAGATTCGGCAATAAGCACTTGGAGTGAATGGAGGGAAAAGAGAGAACTATGGAAGTTATTCCAAAGCAAAATTAAAACACTGAATTGAATGGAGAATAGACACAATAAATATTGCGAACGATAATTAAAAAGATTTCCATGCAGACAAAGAAGAATAAAAAACTAACGCAAATAGGAACGGATTTAAATAAGAAGAAATCCTGCTATTTTGTCTTTCCACTGACTGAGGATGTTAAATTTGTTCAAACAAATAACCAGGAATTTTGTTCTCCACTCTTTGAAAATCCTGAAAACACTCAAGTCTTTCTCCCTTCCATCTGCAGATATTTACTGCCATTACATGTCACTCATAAGCCTGAAAAGAAAGACTAACCTTCAAACATAAATTCAAGCTTCTAAAGGGACCAGCAAGTTTAGCCTTTGGGAACTGAAGAGGAGAAAGATGGTGCACGTGTATCGACAGGGGAAACCTGCCACGTGTGTCCTGCAGCAAACAGAAAACAAAACCCGTGGGGACGTACCGCCTAAAGACGGTATGGTACAGTACGGCTAAAAAATCATGCAAATTGAAAAGTGGGGC
Organism: Zygnema cylindricum; assembly: GCA_037447655.1. Classification (NCBI taxonomy): domain Eukaryota; kingdom Viridiplantae; phylum Streptophyta; class Zygnematophyceae; order Zygnematales; family Zygnemataceae; genus Zygnema; species Zygnema cylindricum. The sequence continues at coordinate 136,304 of JBBHKE010003572.1, read as the reverse complement.
GGAAAGTTGCGTCAACGGTCGTAACTCGCCGTACCTTTGCTTGTTTGTACGTTCTTACACTGTGATGCGGATATCCGGAATTCCTTCAGTACGCATTCGTCAGTGATTCGTGTTTTTTAATTTCATGAAAGAGACTTGCTTTCCGGACACTGTGAGGAACCTGCGGACAAAATAATAGCTACTTGGCACCAATCATTGCTTAGAAAGAAGTATCAGTACGTCACAACCAATGTTCAGAACCCTTTGAATACGATGCAGCGTGTCCATCTAATCCGACGGCTTTAATTTACTGTACCTATTTTTTAGTACTGTACAGTAGTGTTGGGTATCGGGTGAATTCATATCGCGATAGTTTCGATATTCAATATATCGAAGCAGATACCTCGATATATCGTACCGGGACCAACATAAATCATCGCGATATATATCGCAAAAAATGGATGTCCGTACAGTTAAAGTACGAAAAATCGTACGGATATAAACCACTCCTCCACCCCCCCCGAGCGCGCGCCACGGGGCAGAGGTCGCAAACGGTCAACCGAAACCGTGACCGACCGTTAACCGACCGCCCGCGCCGGATCCGGAACGGATTCGGTTGCAAATTTGAGGGCCGGGCGGTTGGGTCGGTTGATTCACCAGAAAAGAAAACGGTCGGTTCGCCGGTTAATCAAAACCAAAAAAAAAGAAATTTTGTATGTCCATACAATCCAACATTATTGTATGTACTCTTTGCATCGTGACATCATGATTAGCGTCGCAAATCGACACGATAGTTACACTATTTTTCGCAAATCTTAGGAACGCGACAAAGCGTCGCCAAATCTGACACGGTACACGCGAATCGTTATTAGACTATAGAAATTATTAGAATAAAGAAAAAAATAGCGTCATTTATTCAAATTTAGTGCCAGGAGACGTGGCAGATTATGGTCCATGTCCTTAAATAGTATAATTTAGTATATTTAAGGTAGCAATGTCAAAATTTTGGGGTGCCGATATAGAGTACATAAGGCTAATGACGATTCAAGGTGTAGTACACTATTCATTTCGCAAATCTTAGGGAACGCGACAAAGCGTCGCAAATCTGTCACGTTAGTAAACACTATTCATTTCGCAAATCTAAGGGAACGCGACAAATCGTAATTATTGGCTTATTCATATGTCGTACATTAGATAATTTTGTACTCTTTCGGTTACGGGCGAGCACGGTTAGTCAAGAGAAATCGAGTTTCGGTTAACTTTTATTTTCATAAACGCCGGTCGGTTAACGGTTAACAATTTTGGAGCATGACATAACCCGGTCGGGCGTCGGTTACTCAGATTTTGGAAAAAATAAAACGGTCGGTTTCGGTCATGTAAATTTTTGACTTTTGCGACCTCTGCCAAGGGGGGGGGGGGGGGGGGGGGGGGAAAAAAAAAAAAAAAAAAAAAAAAAAATATATCGCATAAATATCCGGATATTTAGCATTTAGGTACATGGATTTGATATATCAGTTATCGGATACCTAAAAATCGATATATATTGAATATCGGCAATAAGTCTTCGATACCCAACACTATTGTACAGTACCGTAGTGTTAAGCGTCATGTATCTCATATCGGAAACGATATGTATAGCGCATGTCGACAACAACGACAGAAGAATAAGGGTAAACTTCCATTAGAGGAAAAGTGGGGTTGTTTATTGGACGCCGTACGATTTCGTACAGATTCGTACCATTTTTTTTTTTGTCAGACGAAACATGAAGAAACATGTCTACTGGATGGCTCCAATATTATAGGCGTAAATGTCAACCGTTGGATTTTTAACTTTTTTAGATTCGCGAAGCAATCACGCACATCGTCCAGTGTGAAGAGACTCTCCTCGGGAGGAGAGTTTCTTCACACTGGTCGCGTACCATTGGTACACGTGAAAATTAGAAAAAAAATCCACCACGAACAGGCAATGTGAATCGAACACGTCGTAAACGCCATGTGCCTTTCGCCACGGTCTATGCAGGTCAACCGAAATATCTTCGCACGCTCCTTCTGACATCCGCTAACCTTAAAATTTTGCAGCGCCTTTTTGACATTCCGTTCACAAATTTTGATTTTCAATTTCAAAATTAAAATCTGGTCGCAAAATTTTCGTACGAGTCATTAACTACCTCCACCCGTACAAATATTACGTACACATTTTCAGCTTGAAGAATATTTATAGATTTTAAGAATCTTAAATCTAACCTACGTGGCGCCAATCATAATTGAGAGTCGATGTCTACTGGCACGACATAATGGAATGCCGTGCCAGTAAACACTAGAAATAGACATATCCGCATGTTTACTGGGACCACCTAATGGAGAACAGGCCTAACGCATATATAAAATATTTTTAGAAAGGCATATCGTGTATTGCAAAATTGTTAGTGTTGTGTATCGGATAAAAAAATATCGCGATGGAGCCAATACTAATAGCTATCGGTTATGGAACGGTGACAGGTCCCGGTATATCGCTCCGGAAACCAACAAATTTGTTATCACCAATAAGGCCCGTTCTCCATTAGGCGGTCCCAGTAAACATGCGGATACATCTATTTCTAGTGTTTACTGGCACGACATTCCATTATGTCGTGCCAGTAGACATCATTTCTCAATTATGATTGGCGCCACGTAGGTTTGTTTTCAGATTCTTAAAATCTATTAATATTATTAAATTTGATAATCTGTACGTAACATTTCTACGGGTGGAGGTAGTTAATGACTCGTACGAAAATTTTGCGACCAGATTTTAATTTTGAAATTGAAAATCAAAATTTGGGAACGGAATGTCAAAAAGGCGCCGCAAACTTTTAAGGTCAGCGGATGTCAGAAGGAGCGTGCGAAGATGTTTCGGTTGACCTTCATACACCATGGCGGAAGGCACATGGCGTGTACGACGTGTTCGATTCGCATTGCCTGTTCGTGGTGGATTTTTTTTCTAATTTTCACGTGTACCAATGGTACGCGACCAGTGTGAAGAAACTCTCCTCCCGAGGAGAGTCTCTTCACACTGGACGATGTGCGTGATTGCTTCGCGAATCTAAAAAAGTGAAAAATCCAACGGTCGACATTTACGCCTATAATATTGGAGCCATCTAGTAGACATGTTTCTTCATGTTTCGTCTGACAAAAAAAAAATGGTACGAATCTGTACGAAATCGTACGGCGTCCAGTAAACAACCCCACTTTTCCTCTAATGGAAGTTCACTCTAAGTGTAAAAAATATTATATTTTTTATCATAGTACTTCACACTATATAGTGTTTCATGTCACGTATGACATTCCGCTCCGTACTTTTGTACAAAATGTACAATGTACGGTATGAACCGTCCAGTTATCGCCAATAAGTATCGGACCCAATATTTATCATTAATTTTCTTTCAATATTTTGGTTTTTTATCGCGATGGTTCCGTTCCCGATATACAGGTCCAATATATTGGTTATCGGTAGGTACATACTGGTTATCGGCAAATGGCTACCGATACACAACACTAAAATTTGCCCTCGATGCAATTGACAATGGCTAAAACTCGACGCTAATTGCGGTAAGGGTGGAACTTTACAACGAGTGAATGTTTCATTCAACAATTCTTTCCAAACCATGGATGCCAAAAACTTGCTACAGTTGTGCCCCTGTGAAACGAGTATTCCAATAGTCCACTCTAATAAAAGCTGGGAAAAATATGCTACTGTTATTCAAGGAAAAAAAATAAAACTGGTTAGCAAGTTTGATTTTCGTGGAATATGGAAACTGAGGGATGCTCCGGGTTTCCATCTGAGAAGTGTGGTTGATACGAGAATTGGTACTGTAACGTCTTCTTTAGCAGGAAATTGCTCCCAAGTTTCATCTGAGAGCTATGGTGGAGTTATCCTTGGAAAAAACGAGTCAAAAGGTGAGAGAGGGTTTCCTCGATCCCGAGATTATCTTATTCCCGGATGTTTTACCTTGGAGCTCCTTTTTTTTAGGCTGTAAAATTTATTAGAGAAAAAATTTGTTTAGTCCTTATTTGCCATTTTTGGAAGTTAATTGTTCATTTTGGCTGGCTTTTAGTCATACTTGCCACAATCATTTATAAATATTTTCCATTCAAGAGATTCAACGGCGAGAGCGTTTGAGAGAATCTGAAGACCGACCGAGGAGCATTTCATTTCCCGATAGGAATTTTTCACACGATAGTTTTTATTTTTCCACTCAACATGGAATCTAGGCAAAAACTTCTGCGAGAACATACTGAATGGGAATGTATATCTATTTGTTGATCGTGAAAAAAGTTCCTCTAATTTTATCTTTCCCTCATTCCATGCCATTTATCACTGTCAATCCTCAAAATGTTCAATTTTGAAACTCTATGACTGCCAAATGTTTGTTGTTGCACTTTGAGTAACACAGAAAATAAGTGGAAAACTTGCTTGTAGACCCTTTGATAACCTCTCATTTTGCTGGTTTTCTTCAAGATTGCCCTGTAGTTCCTTGCCACCCTTTTCCTCCTCTCCTCTTCATCCTGGACGGCATGCTTTTCACAATGTTGTTTCTTGACTTGGTCGTCATTTTTTAGACTTTCTTGGCCATGTCCTTTTCATCTTTATTATTTTCATCTTTATGTGGTGACCATGCTGCAACCATTGAAACTAAATTGGCCAAATATTCATCATTGATGGGAAATAATGAAGTACGAAGAGCTATTTGTTTAGCCAAACAAGAGAAAAAAGTTATTTTATATACTATTGTTTGGACGTTAGCAGAGATGGCGTAACAACAGAGTAAGCTGGCTGACCATTTGGATAGCCCGCCCGTGGTTTTTGTGAGCATTTTTGGACAGTTTTTGGAGGAAGAGGTCAGCAATATCTCAAAGATATGAGCTTTTCTGAGATGGAGGTGATCGTCCAACTTTCATATTCCCCTTATCTGTATATTTTTAAAGTCTCTTAATCAATTTAGTTATGTTGCCTTGGTTGATAATTTCAGTCCAGGGTAACCTCTTTGTTTGTATGCTTGGATTTTGTATTGTGGTAAACGTTCGAGAAAATTGCAAAGGATTTGTTTGTGTTCCGCTATTATTCCAAGGATGTAGTTTGTGGATGGAACCATATTCACTGCATTTATTTAAAGGTCATGTTTCATTTAAGAAGATCATATTTGTGAAAATGTTTGGCAAGCTGATCCTGTTTCTATGATGGTTAAAGTTCAAGCTACGTTAAGTCAAAAGTATAGTGAAGTTTCCATTCTGTGAGAAGTTGAACTGTTGAAACAGTCGTTTTAAAATACATGGCCTTATACTTTCCGTTGGGGGACCCATTTGTATATGAAAGTTTTTCTTTAGGGGAAGGCGGAGGGGCCGTGAATACCTAGTTTTGGTGACTGCGGATACACAGGCTTTGCCCTTGTATAGTCAGATGGAAAATTATCCCCTCAGAAACGTTACATGTACATTTTTTTCTGCTTATAAGTCAGAGAAAAGAAACTAGACAGCAAACATCTATTGCAGCTAGGGATGCAAACTTCAAAAGAACCAATTGTATTGAGTCTTGTCGACGCAAGTATTTTACGTTTTTAAATGACTTTTTGTTGTGTTGGTTGAGTTGAACGCCGAAGTTTTTGTGAATCCATGACAAGTTTACCACAGTCAATGTTATTGTCCTTTTCCTTTTGGTAAAGACGGAGGTCGGGAGCACCTTGGGAGCTCGATGGTATATTTTTGGAACAGTAACTCAGTTTTTTATATAGGCATTCACGTTTTGATTTTCATCCAAAGAAATAGTCTTATGTTGTGCGTGTGGAAGTGTCAATCACCTTATTTTCCTTTATACCTTATTTTCCTTATTTTCCTGCAACCGAAATTTGAATTTTTTAGCACTCTTTTACCTGTTTGATATCATTGCAGGACTATGTAGTGCAGTTGGGAGATGAGAGAAAGAGAGCTCGTCTTTTATGGATGTGGCTTTACCGAGATGGCTATTGGGCAGAATGGCCTTCTCAAATGGAAGGTGCATACAAACCTCAAATACAAAAAGCCGTTTCCTCAAACCGAATTTGCTTTCTTTTGTGAAGTGCTGGCAAAGAAATGAAGGGAGGCTGTTTTCGTTTTTTCCGAGAAAGACATTTTGTCTGTGATGCTTTATTTTTCAAAAATGGCATATGCATTTCTGAGCAGAGAATTATAGCGAAATATTGGCCATTCTGGAAATGACAAGTGCTTCATTTTTAAAGTTCAATGCTTTTCAGCCTATTGATGAACATTAAGATGAACGTATAGTACTTCAGCGAAATTTGACAAAAACAACAGCCATAGTCTTGTGACTGCTGTGTTAACTTAAGGCAGTTTTTACAATTTCCCAGGCCTGTCGTCCTTCTTGCCATTATATGAGTTTGCTTTTTTGATGCAGTTGTGTAATTTGAGCAATTAACAAATGCAATTGTTTCGCCATTTATAGAATATTGCCATTCTTTGTAAAGGACGGACCTAGAATTTGGTTTAGCATCGTCATCAGGGCCATGCTTCATGGGAGTTTGCATGTTCATGATGTCCCTGGTGTCCCTCCCTCCCTCCCCGGCCCTCTCTCGCTCCCCCTCTCTGCCCCCCTCCTCTCTCTCTGTCAAACCAATGCACCCATCTCAAATCCTCCTAACCACCTACTCGGAAAATTCTCACTTCCTCCCCCCTTCCTTTTTTCCAACGCCGCGACGGATTCCCCCCTCCCTCGCCGTCCCTCCGCCATTTGATGAATGGAGCCTGCGGATTGGGATCATATGGTGAAGGGTGCATCGCTCGGGTGTGAACAGGTGTAAGTTTGACATTTCGGACCATTTTGGAGAAGCATACAGAATTTGATTCACTCCAGTTAGAGGAAACGAGAACGAGTAAGGATGGAACTAGGAAGGTGAAGTTCACTTTTACGCTGTGTTTTCATTTTTTTTCCTTACGACATGATTTTATTGCAGCGATTGTTGAAGTATGACAGGGGAAAGGGCAGGTGAGATTTGTCGGTAGCTGGGGATTTTTGCCGGACAAACATTTTTCATGTAAAACTTCGCTAAAATATTTGCATCTGGCCGGTAATGATGTCATCAAGGACATTGCATTTTGTTTAAGAGTCACAGATCTCAAAAAAAGTCAGCGCAAAGTTTTTATATCGAGGATCAAATCTGAATGTCTGGTATGGGGGATTAAAATGACTCTCGATATTTGGATACAAGCCTTTTTAGATTATAACGTATCGCAAAACCCGGTACAGTTTGTAAAAGACGCAAACAAAGCTGGTAATCACAGACGTTGTTTAAAAACAGGACGTAGAACGTCAGTGAGTTCAGCCAAGCTAGCCGGTTTTTGCGGATGGGACTGCACATTTATCGGTTATAACTACACCGCTAATTGTTATTAGTGTTAAAAAAAAAATCGCCACTTAAAACATCTTTTCTGCGTGCACACAAGCCGGATTGTCAATCGGAGACCGCCAATAGGAAGGTGAGAACCTTGCCTTCCAATAGCAACCATCGGATTGTCCGATAAGTGTGCAAGAAGAAAAGATGTTTTAAGTGGGGAAAAGAACTTTAACACTAATATTGATTAGTGGTGTACTGGTCAGTGAATAAGCAGCATTAGTAACAAAAGTTCGCAAATGTACTTTTTACCATGTTGCATAATCGTGTATTACTATTTGTATCGCATGTGGTGAAAATTTGCAATGCAGCACTACATGTGTGTATCACATTGGAGAATATTGAGGATCGGGCGATACTCGGTGTCTCCCGTGAGGAAAAACTGCGGGCACAAGGAGTATTGGACAGCCTCAAAACCGATTAAGTCAATTTGTTTTAAAGTGACAATGTACAAAAGCGAGTAATTTGTAATTTGTCATCGGTGTGATTGCTTGGTATAGTTAAGTTTAAACTGGCGATTCAAATTGGACCGAGCCGTTTGACTTGCTGAAAGGCTTACCTCGCGCTGTTATGTGAAGTGGAGGGAGGATAATGCTGATAGACAAAGGCTCCCCTAGGAGGATGATCTGCTTGGGAAAATGTAGGATGGCTCTATGTCTTAGTTTGATGATCTTGAGAGGTTTGAGGAACAGTATGGAGACATTTTTTTCATTTTTTTTTTCTCTGTTATGTACGGAAATCTAGTTCTGTCTCTCGGTATTTGATAGGTAACTTATCGGCCAGCCCTGGACGTGTTTCTCAAGCTAGCAAAACCCTAATTTCACCAGTGAGGTGTCACAAGAAAACCCTAACAATGTAAAGTCAAAGGTAAGGGAGAGAGATAGAGAGAGGGAGAGAGAGGGGGAAACAGGGGGGGTAATGGAGGGAGGGAGAGAGAGAGAGAAAGAGAAGCAAGTTACGTCTGTTGGCTGATGCCTGCTGTAGACCTTGTCTGGCTGGCTATGCAGTTGACATTTAGACTGAAGGGAGACGAAGGGGAAGGGGGGATTGTGGAGACAGTCCTTATTCCAAATGGCCTTGGAAGATACACAGTCTGTGTTTCAAGCCAACTTGGTTGTGCTATGGGATGTACTTTTTGTTTTACTGCCAAGTACGGCCCCCCACTCAACTTGCCGTTGGTGAAATTGACCACTTTTGAAGTGTCTCTCTATTTTAGACTCATGTTTGCTGATTTTGGCTTTTGCCGGCCTGTCTTTAGAGTCACCATTGATAGTTTCCTTCAAGCTTCGCATGAAGATGTCAGGTTTTTTTTATCCCTGCAAATGCCCAATGTGTTGAGGGCATACACTTAGGTCTGATGAACCTTTAAAGTGTCTTACTTAGGTTTTGTGTATCCTATGACTTTTTGCTCTCCTGCAATTGTCTAGTCTTCAGAGATCATGATGTTGCTGTCATTGTTGTGGAAATGATCGAGAAACAGTCGCATAGAAGTAAAATGGGGTGCCCGGGTTACAAATTTTGTGGATGAGCTGGGATTACCAGGATGGGTCTTCAGAAAAGCTTAAGTGTGGGACAGATAGTAGATCAGGTTGTTCAAGTGCGACGCCTTTTTGCTGCGGAGGTTGGACCCATCAAAAACATTGTTTTTATGGTGAGATCACGAGACTTTAAGGAGGATTGTGCGGTACAGCTTTTTGTATGTATGGCCTAGATTATGGATCACATACCTTTTGCTGTTCCGGATGGAAGACATGCATTACTTTTTTATTTTCAGCCCATCTATGTGAGTCAAAATGATGCCAGCATTTGAGAAAGAAAACAATGTTGTTCTTGCACTCAAAGCAATTAATTTGCGTCTCTGTAGGTTTTGCTTCTATTTACTTCTATCAGTATCTCGCTGTTTTAGTTCATTGTCATGTCACGTGGTTACAAGAAAATCGTGGAAAGTTCGAGGCACTGAAGAAAAAGGGTTGTCATATGGGGTCAGGGCATGGGAGAGCCTCTTCACAATTTAGACAATGTATTGAAGGCTCTCGATATCCTCGTAGACCCATCAGGAATGGCCTGTTCAGCTCCCCGAATTACCGTGTCAACTAGTGGACTTGTTCCAGAAATTCGCCGATTTTGTAAACAATCGTCGGCGAGTTTGGCTGTAAGCCTTAACGCAACCACTGATGAGGTAAGCACCAGCCATATAAGCCGACAAAACCCTAGAAACTTTGGGTTCGTTGGTTTGCAAGATGGTGAAAGGAGAACGTATGGAAAACTAGGATGTCAAACATAAGCATTTGCTCATATCATGGGTGAGGCATCCACATATGTTAATACTTGCTTGAAGAAGTATGATAACCCACATCTCACCATATTGCAGCCTATGTGCCTAAGCCATTCACTGCATCTGGGTCATATGTAGAGATAGGCCTAATGTTTTGTGTATCAACCGATTATTCTTGCGAAGTTATATTTTAAATTCGACGCTATTTCTTGTGTGGTGCTTTCAGATCATGTGCAGTCCACATTATGCCATGGCCTTGACTTGGTTTTTTTTTATCGTACCTTATGCCATTTGCTAGACTTGGCTAAAAAAATATGGAAAAATATGGAAAAATATGGAGAAATATGGACTGGACTTGGAGAAATGTGGTTGTACTGGCTAATTACGGTGCATGCTGTAGTGAATGGTGGCTCTGATGGGGCAGGTGAGGAGTGAAATCATGCCAATCAATCGGCGGTACAACATCGCCACATTGCTTGGAGCGTTGCGAGAGGAGTTTCCGAGAACAAAGAACCAAGAGCACGTGTTCTTAGAGTATATCATGCTGAGGGGTGTCAATGACAGGTGAACCACAGAACACATGTTGTTGGTTGAGATTGAGGTTGTGAGAGTTTTTAGAAGGAATCCGCCAGTGCAAATATGTATATGCAGTTGATCGAATAATTATGTTCACGAAATGAGTCTTATGATGGAAAGACCGGTATTCATCATCTCATTTAGATGATGATGATGGTGACGAGTGTCCTGTGGCTAATTCTCCTTACACTGTTAGTAGGCTGTCGGTTACTGTTGTTTGGCTGGTCCACACATGTTGGTACTCATAGCTTTGCCAGCATACATTTTGATTTCCGAATTTGTGGATATCCTGAGTATTGACTCTGAATAATATCGAGGGAATCAGTGTAGAAAGATTGGTAGGTCAGGCTTATTCTGGATGTTGTGGATTTACATGAACAAATAACTGGTTTCTAGGATAAAATACAGACGTTAAGGAAAACAAACGGGCTTCTCAAACCAAACTTAGTTGTCCGTCATTTGTCGTCACCGTTTGCAGTTCTTGGCAGACATATTTGACACACTACTTTTGACGTACTTGTTTTAACGACGTACATGGAATGCTGCATAGTCTAAATTGATTCGATTCTTAGATTTGAATTGATCGTTGACTCACTGATTTTTTGTGCTTTACAGTTTGGAAGACGCCCGTCGTTTGCTGGAGCTTACCGATGGTCTTCCATGCAAAATCAACCTCATTATGTTCAATGCCCATCAAGGAACATCCTTTCAGCCCTCAGAAGAAGAACAGTTGACAAAATTTAAAGAGACTCTCATCGATGGTGGGCGACTTGTGTTTGTGAGACGGAGTCGAGGCGATGATGAAATGGCCGCATGTGGGCAGTTGGGGCGGCCTCACATCCCTCCAATAAAGTCCTTCCAGTCTGAAACTCCGAGGAGTAATTCTACTTGTAAATGAGCAAAGAGTTGACCTGCTCTATAGGTTACCTGATTTCTTCTTTTCGTTTCTTTTGTTCCCATGTACTCAGATGGTTCGCCGTCGCTCTTTCTTACTAAAGCTTTTACTTATTCATAGCAACGGGATTTGTTGGGTCGGATTGTACTGGCGGATGCAGTTTATTATTGTGTATAGTACTTGGTAATGGTGGACTAATGTGTGAAATGAACGTCACGCGATGATGATGGAATATCGTGTGAGATAATCGTTATTTGATAATTATGGAGTAACGTGTCAAATAAACATTACTTGATAATGATGGAATAACTTTGGGAAATAATCGCTAACTTGCTAATGATGGAACGTCGTGTGAAATACACGGTACATAAAGTTATTAACGAGGGTGACTATGGTTGCATAAAGCAATGTGCAATCATGGTGGTGTGTATGGAATGTGTTGGAAGGCTGTGTAACTTTGGCAGAACCATAATGTGCGGTTGTTGAATAATCATAAGCTTGCCTTTGCAAACAGATCACGTCAAGTTTCTTCCAACAGTGTTTTATTAATAAATTGGAATTAGCCAATTCATCTAAGGTTTGAAATGTATTTTAATTTGTGAGTCATGTTTTCTGCATTAAAATCAGTAGTCTCTGCTTTACTCTTTCAGAAAAGCGTGTAAGTTAAAACTGAAAAGGAACCCTTTTTATTTTTTCTTGTTCCCTATTGTACTGAATGTCAGAGATATAACGAACAGAAGAAAATGAAAAAAATGTTAAAAATGTTACGGAGACGCATAGTATGAGTTGAAAGATAAATTCCTTAAATTGGGACCTGCAAGTTTCCTAAAACAAATTGTGAAGAGCCCGTGTTTAAGCGTTTAAACGATAGCGTCTGGATTTTCGTACCTTTTAGACCCAAACTCTGTGTGACGCGGTACCGTGCTACAGTACTTCTTACCGTACAATGACGTTCCAGAGACTTCGTACGGAACCACAGTAACGGAGGAGGAGTACATTTTAAAATATTCCGAATTCCAGACCTCTCCAGACACACCTCTCCATTTTCCTGCGGCTACCAACTCGCGATGTGGCTCCTCACGCCTGTTCTCCGAACTCTCCGCCTCTCGCCACGTGTACTGCCGTCACTCAATGCTCTCCTACCGACGCCGAGCCCGCAACCCTTGCCCGCCGTACACAGCCTGGCGGACGCCGTGCGAGGCGTCCACGTGGAAGTTCGAAACGGTGACGTGGAGCGTGCTCTGAAGCGGTTCAAGTGGAAGCTTCGCGACGAGAACAGCTCCCGCATTTTGCGGGCGAGGCAGTACAACTATTCGCCGTCGGAACTGAAGGTGCTCTTCAGGAAGGAGGGGGAGATACGGAGAAGGAAGAAAGATATGAAGCAAAAACTGGACTGGATTCTCAGCAAACGATCCAGGTACATTAGCAGGACTCCCTTCCCTTTCTCTCACCTTTTTACTCTCTCTCTCTCTCCCTCACCCTCTCTCTTTCCGTCTCCCTTTCCGTTTCCCTCTTCTTCTCCCTCTCACTCTCCCTCTCTCCTCCTCTCTTTTACCGTCTTCATCTCCCTCCCCCTCTTTCTCTCTTTTTCCCTCTCCCTCTCCCTCTCCCTCTCCCTCTCCCTCTGTTTCCTAGCTACTCACTTATTTTTCATGCATTTGTTCTTCTGCTATTATGTATATCTTCCCCAATCATTTTTTCAACTTTCATATGTAAGATAATAAAAGACTTAAGATAATATTTTTAAGATCAGATTGTTTTTGTTATTATCCCCATAATCTGTTGTAAGTGCTTTCAACAAGAGTGCACTCAGTTCTTTTTCGTTTTTTTTGATCGCAAATCGCAGAAAAAAGTTCCAAGGTGTTACCATTTCAAGTATTAAAATTTAGAAGGAATGTCATAATTCTTGAAATCCTGATCGCCACACCGTGAATCACTATTAGAAGAAATCAATTAGTGGAGAGGAGGAGTGTGGAGAGGAGGGGGGTGTGGGGAGTGTGGGGATTGTTTTACTGTTATTAATTATTCTTTAGTTATGAATGACATGGGCGATCGTTCGCCACATATAGAATTGATTTTATGAATGTATTTATGTCGAGTGCCCAAAGAAAAAAATGTCCCGAATTAGTCTTATTAACCCTAATAGCGATTTACGGTGTACCGACACTAAAGAATGTCCGGGAGGAAAGATAGTGCGGACTCGGGTTACTACACTTTGAATCACTATTGGATTAATGAAATTATATGCGTGGGGTTTATGTTAGTGTTTTAATTCTAATTTGTTTCCGAACGACGTGGCTGGTTTCGAACGACTTAAAGAATGAGCGTTGAGAAAAAAACAATCAGTTGTTTAAACGCTAACTTGTGGTCAGAGGGCCAAAATAAAGGGCGCGTGTTATTAATGCCAGTAGCGGGTCACGGGCCACTCATGTTTATTCGTGGTTTAATTTGTGAAAGTTGAAAGTGAGGACCGGCCGAAAAACTTTGTTAGGACAAGTAATTAGCTTTTTCAATTGATTTTAAACCACACGTAACCTTTTTTTTCTTGTTTCACCACCTATTGAAAGTAACGAATCAAATCAATGTTTTAGGCAGAGGGTGCCTTTTTTTCCCATTTTCCATCTGTAATCTAAGAATGTTCTGTCTATAGACCATGCTCTCTCTGCCTCCCTCTCTCGCCCCTTTTCTCCCTTTCTCCCTTTCTCCCTCTCCCTGCCCGTCATGCCCTCTCTTCCTCTCCCTGTCCCTCGATGTCTCCATTCACCCACCTCTTTTTATTTTCTCCATTATTCGTTTTTTTCTCTGACTTTTCTTCCCTCTCCCGTCTCCCCTCTCTCCTCTCCCCTCTTCCCTCCCCAGGACATATGATTTCCCTGTTTATGGTATTTTCTGTACAAATGTAGGGTGAGGCTTGTTGTGTTTAAAGAGAAGTTAAAAGAACTAGGAAGATCCGAATTGCAGATCACTTGTAGTTTGACGAAGATTGTCTATTTGTTGCCATTGCTTTGCTTTTGTTTCCACTTTTCCGAAGTTTTTTAGTTTTACTCGTAGTTATCGACGATGGACATTCTTTCCCAAGATCGTTTTGTCACACTTATTCAAACTTTAACTATCTTTTATTTTTGTTTTTGGTGTTTTCCAGAGGTTTCTGAGCGATTACGATGAAGGTTTGAGGTCCATGCTCCCTCGGATCTCTGTTAGGAGGGTTAGAAGGTTCGTTGATGATTCACGTATTCTGACAATGTTTAGGGAGATTGTATTTACAACGTTCAGTTTTTTTGCCCAATCGGAAATGCTCAATCTTGAGCGATCATCAAATGGAAGTGACCTAGATTGACCAGTAAGTCTGCAATTATTTTGTTGTGTTGTTCTCAAGAACCGAATAGTAATAATAAAGAGGTGGAGAGACAGAGAGAACGAGAGAGAGAGAGAGAGAGAGAGAGAGAGAACTTCCGTCAAAGTTGTCCATTTTATCTACCTTAGACGAATTCATAAATGTCGTGTGGTTCTCTTATTTCTCTTTTTGATGCAATGCGATATTGCGACTTTAACACCCAATTAATGTCTTATGAACAAAAGTCATGGATGGATCCTGGTCATATCTTCTACTTTTAATCACAACCTGCTTAGCCGAAGCTGAGCAAAGGTTTTATAGTTCTGTTTGTCATCACTATTGGTTGGATAAAGTCTTCAATGCCGATGTAGTTCATTCGAGCTTTATTGGACATCCATCCGGATTCGTTGGTCTTCCAGTAAAAGGCTTTAAATGCCCTTAACAAGGTGGATCATAACTCTATTTTCTCATAGCTTATGGCTGCTCCCTCCACGACTGTCCAAATCTTCCCTTTTATACAAGCCTTTTACTCTAGAAGCCTCTCTTTCTCAATCGATAATGGGTTGTTTCCTCTTTCCTCTCTGACTGGTTCTTATCAAGGCAGACCTTTTGATGAACCTTTATGCGTCTTTTCTCATCACCCGCCCCTCCAAGCTTTCATTTCCCCTTTCCTTCCTTGCCTCTTCACTTCGGTGGAGGAGGACACACACATATCGGTGACTCCATGGACCAGGCTGTGCCGTCTCAAAATAATTGCAAAGTTTTTCAGTTTTTGCCATGCCACCCTTTTGTACCCTTGGACTCGGATGGTTTACCATCGCGCTTTTGAATTCAATCGGTCTTTTTTTTTAATGTCGCTTAGTAAGGTGTAGCCTTTGTGTTCAACCGTCCAATTGTGTTGCTTGGTCACCTTCTGATATCCCTCCCTCGATCATGCGCACTCATGTTTTGAAACTCTTTCATTCAAAAGGAGTCCATATGTCCGGGTGCCCTGATTGGACCGAGGACTTTTGTGACCCAGTTCTTTTACTTTGATCTTCAGATTGATTTGTCCCACTTGGGTGACCCGGCCCACTTTACTAACCCTCGAGTGGCATTTGCTCTGTTGACAAGGTGGTTCACTCACCACCCTTCCTAGCTCACTCACCCTTCCTCTCCCACCCCTACAGTTATCTTATCTTCACCTCATGGACGTGCTCCACATTTTCTTAGGCCGCTTTCATTCAGGCATCCCTTCCCGTCTCTGAGGGGAGATTGCGTTCAGCATTTACGATAAGCGTGGCGCCTGCTTCCTTCGTGGGAAGTCATTGGCTCGCTACCTTTACGCTTGTCCCCTGCTTTATGGTTTTGGGATACTCCTGTTCTTGTTACCGTCGTCTCTCATGTGTCGGACGGTGTCTTGTCCTTCCATGAGTCTATGTTGGAGGCAGCATGTTCAACTCCTCCCCCCCCTTTAGCGAGTATGCCAGTTTTCTCGACCCTTATCATGAAGCTACACCGCTCGTCGTTTTTAGTGTTAATAACACTAATTCGTCCGCGACTTTTTCTGGCCAAAAATCACAAAATAGAGTTAACAACAATATGTAAGGACGTGGACTACAATTTGCTACGTCTCCTTGCACTAAATTAGTATTATTAATTCTAATTGACACTGATTAATCTTTAACATTACTAACGATGAGTGGTGTAGTTACACATGTCCGAAATTTACTTTCTCATAAGGTTTTCGCCATTTCAATCCGAGTTTCTCGAGGCGCTTCTTCTAATTCCTCATAGAAGGGGCCATGAGTCTGAAGATTGGCTTATTGCCGACAACCTATACTTTTGATTCTACGTTTCATACCTCCTCAATTCACCCTTCACCTTAAGTTCAGGCTTATCCACCTTTTCTCGGCCCTCTCGTTTTCTTGTGCTACCTGTCCTTCAGCCCGATGGCGTCCATTTGCTTTGTTGCTCCCAAGTGGGAGAGTTAATTCAGGCGCGCGACATTGTTTGTGTCTAAATCGCGACCACTACCTCTGAGGTGGGATATTCTGTTCATGAGTAGATTTCACATATTATTCTTCTTTCACGGCGAATTGATTTTGTTTCGCTTGATGATCCCCGTTGAATTTTCGACATTGTTTTGGCAAACCCAGCCTTGGTTACAATCGGTGGTTAGGAGGCTCAACATGTTGGAGTGAGGCGCTGGAAGGAGTATGATAATGCATATCGAGTTTATTCTGTTGGCAATCGAGATATTTCCTTGTGTTTTTTTTTGCATGTTGG
The DNA here is from genome assembly GCA_037447655.1 of Zygnema cylindricum. NCBI lineage: Eukaryota > Viridiplantae > Streptophyta > Zygnematophyceae > Zygnematales > Zygnemataceae > Zygnema > Zygnema cylindricum. The sequence continues at coordinate 119,559 of JBBHKE010003572.1, read as the reverse complement.
ATTTTTCCTTTGATGTTTTGTTTGTTGGGTTTTGCTTTTTTGGGTGTTTTCGATTTCCTTGCCATATTTTCGTATTTTCGTTGTTTTTGCCTTGATTTTTCTTTTTGTTTATTCCCCCGTCATGTGGTTTTTCAGTTTTAGCAATGCTACTTTCTTTTGTTCCTATGGACTCAGATGGTTTACCATCGCGCTTTTTAATAAAGTCGGCCCCACTTTTTTTCCTTGTTTAGGAGTTGCTTTGGACTTCGTGGTTGGCGTTCTTTTGAGAGGAGGTACCTTGGGAGCTCTCCCGCCTTTGTCCTTCCTTCTTTTTTCTGTCATCTATAGCTATACAAAAAGTGGAAGCTTTTATCCTCCTCCATTTTGCTACTATGTCATGGCCGACGTATTTCAGAGTGAACTCAACGTGCTCCGTCGAGGCTGGGTATTTAAGGGGTTGCTTTAGTACTTCTTGAGCTATGTTGAGGTTTGGTTGAGTAGTTTTTGTTTGTGTGTTTGTTGTCCCTTTCAAAGCTTCTTGCCCTTGTTTGTGTGTGAGTGTCTTGCGCACTCTTTTCCCTTTTAGTTTGCTTCCAACCGTGCTCTTTTTTTCAGTTTCATTTTTGCATTACAGTTTTGTACTCGGATGGTTTACCATCATGCTTTCTTAATGAAGTTGTTCTCTACTTTAAGCCAGTAATGCATTGGTAAAGGAGTCCGACTACCGCTGCATGGTGGTTATCAGCATTATGGTTTTTTCACCACTTCACTTTATTTCGTCCACATAGTCCAGCTTTTGTCTTTAGACTGCCAATCCAACAGTAAGCATCGCAACCCTGGAATTACTAACCTGAATGTTGTGCACAGAGAAGAGTTGCTTTAGGTGGTGAAAAACATACGTTGAGAACAAAACATGACGTGTCTAGGCTTGGTCTTTTTCAAGAACATCATCGTTTTTTCTTCATCATTTGCAACCTTTGCACCTATATCTTTCATCTTCGACTTGACGTCTTTCAGATTAGATATGTATCAGTGTATTGAAGGTGCAGCATAGTTCACCAATGGCTTCATCGACCGTTCACGTACAAAAATGGCTTGAAACTGAAAGCTTACAAACTGGAAATTATCTTGGTGATTCCTGTGGAAAACATTCAGCATTTGATGAAGGGTCGCTTTCAATTTACAATCCTATCGACGTTTGCCATTCATTGATGCATATGTCATCAACCATGAGTCTTCAAAATCATGCCTAACACAGCAAGAAATACAACATACACAAGAGTAAACGAGCTAAGGAATAAAAAATTATCATTTAATAACTCGTTGACCTCGAAATGAGGCTAACAACAGCCAGCTTGGTGCCCTACACGAAAAAAACGGAACAGGCGTTGAAAAGCAGTTCAAGACACCCTGAACCTTTCCTTTCACATGCACTGATAATTATTCCAGAACCAACTTGTATAGACAGAATATAAGTTCCCAGCCTCATCTATCTGTATTGAACTACCTATGCTGTACGACTATCTGGATCACTAATGGTTTATATGATAGATAATAATATGTAGTGATCCAAACAGGACGTGATACTTCCCAGACAGTTTGCTTTAATCCTTCTCCAGGTGACTCAAGAAAGTGTTGTGACAGGGGACAGCGCAAGGACGCGACAAGGACGATTCTTGTCTTTTTTGCAGTAACTCATACCATATAAAAAAGAAAGAAACTGGCTACCAGGTTATTGCAGTATTTCAAGTATTTGGGACAGGACAGAGCCAGGTTTCATTCACCTAAGGTGCCACATGAGCGGTGTAGAAAGAGACTCAGTAGAGGTTGTACTCAATAAAAATAACAATGTGGCTTCGAACCAAAAAATGAGGGAGCAAGACGATGGTTTGAGCTTATGAGGAGCCACCAGAGCTAAAGAAAGACCGTTCCCACATGCACATAGGAGATATGCTCACATATGGACAATACTTCAGCTCCACAAAACTGCCAACAACAGCAGTACAGCAGCACCACCATCGTTGGCGACGGAAAATCGAAACGTCAAAAAAGGCCGAAACTCTTTTTCTTTTCCTCAGGCAGGAGCACGGTGTTCATCTCCTCTCCTGATATGAGCCGCCAAGCTGCAGCCTCGACTGCCAATCCGGCCATTGCTGGAGGCTTCTTCAGGACCAATGGCATTCCTTCGTTCGAGGCTCCAATCATCGCTGCATCTTCAGGAATAACTCCAAGCAATGGAAGCCCCTGAAGGCAAAGAGAACATGCAAAGAGACAACGTCAGGACAAAGTCAAGAGAAAGTGTGGAGTAAGTGTGGAGAAAGGGAGGAGAACGTGAGGAGAAGGTGAGGACAAAGTCAGGACAAAATGAGGACCAAGTCAGGACCTCCTGGACAAAAGTCAGGTGAGCGTCAACAAGACCAATGTTAGAGGGAGGACAATCAGTAAGAATAACAAGCCTCTGTCACACTTGTGATAAAGCAATATGATTTAACGTTAGCTATCCAACGTTCTCCACCGAAAACAGCACAGAAGATAGCAGGTGATTCACAATACGTCAACTGATATTTAATCTTTAACAGCCAGTACCACACTTACCTTTAGTCATAAGGTGAGAAATATGCACCATTGACCCAACATACCCAAGAATTAAATTAGACCTAGTATGGTCGCCAATATCCATACCATGCTTAAAGTGCTACCATCATCCTTCAAGAGACAGAGCATTGAAGAATACAATCAGAAGATGATTAGCTGAATCCTGCAAAATAGACTACAGTACATTTCTTGCTATCCACCTGTAACACATCCAGAGACGGCTCTGAGTTGGTGAACCAGCTTCTTGACACCCAAATCCTATACTTCAGGCCTAAAAGCTCCCCAATCTGGCTGATTGTGGGTTTTTCATTTCGGATGGTACATAATATTACTTCCAGCCGATGTTACTTTGAAGGAATAACCGCCTTCCTGAGAAGACCCAACTTCTGAAAAAATATTTCACATCAAGGCTTTCCGGTGAAAAACATTTTTTTTACGCATTTATAACAAAACACGACAGTCCTATCTATTCTAAGCTGTAAACATTGAATTTTCCAATGTTTATACATTTCCACTCAACATTTCTGCATACAGAAATTAATCTCCTACCATTGTCAAGGGACTGGACAACTCTTCCCCCCGTACTGAATAATCCAGTAAAACAATTGATATGCTCCTTTCGTGTGGTTTTCACTAAAGAGCACGTTAGCTCAAAACCCGCGTCCCAACCAATTTGGTTCTGCCTACAAACTCAGCCCCTCATAATGCCTTCTAAAGATTTTCCTAACATAGCAACTGCCAAAAACCGAAAACGCTCAAGCTGACTTTCTATTATTCACAGCATTTCCCAACCCTCTTGCTGCTGGCAGCTTCTACCTTCAACATACATCCCTGCACTATGCTCTTCCCTCTCCCCCTCCCCTCCTTCCTTTTCTCCTTCCCTCCCTCGCTACCTTCCCGTCCTTCCTCGCTCCTTCCCATGCCCATTACCTACTTCGAACCTCCCTCCTTCCCCTTCCCCTCCAAATCTCCTTCGTCTACTCCCTCATTCCCTCACCACTTTCACCTCCCTCACTTGGACCAACCCTTGGAAGTATCACTTCCAAGGGTAGTAGACACATACCCCGTTTATCTACTAGCTGCACCACGAACACATCAATTCCACGCCCTCAAGTTCACAAACTTTACGCACACTCAATGAGACTTTGAATGCTTTCTGGCGGCATGAGAGCACCAATCTCACACACCATCTCAAAACTGGCGCCTTAATTCCTTATGTACTTATGTGTGATTTAAGGTATGACCCATTCCTTCCTTTCTTAAACATACTCCCTTGGAGCTACTTTTCTCCAAGTTCATTTCTGCGTATGGAAACAGACCATGACCATCTGAAAACACATCCATACGATGTTGCTTTTAACAGAGCATGCATTGCATGAACCTCAACCCAAAAGTCAAAAAGTAACCTGACTATCGAATGTTTGTTAACCAAATAAAGAGAAATCTCACTCCAAATCTGCCATGGGGCCAATCCTCTCGACCCAACAAGTAACCAGCGAAAAATGTTTTGCAGCAATCGTTAATATTTCTCTCATATGTTGAGCTGTCGACGAGGCTACATCCACCAGACTTCGAGCTTTGTCAGTCAACCACCTTTTTGATAGTAGTAGAGGCATAAATTTGCATTTTCTTGAAACGTCAAACAGTTTCCTCTGGCATAGGAAGTACCGAGTGCATTAACACTTGGAAAAGAGATTTTTATGAGTGGCACACTAACATTTCCAGCTATATAACTGTCAAGAAAGCAGTATGGACTTAAAACAAAGACTTAGCTAACAATAGTTTTAGGAGAAGCTGCCATCATTGGCATCTTATCCGACATTAACAGGACATAAAACTAATGGCCTGTAAAATCAGTCACGAAAAGAGGATCCTAACATGGTAGCTTGATTGCAAGACTGGTCCTTGCCAGTGTGGCGAGGAACAATGGAGTCAGTAAGGCAAAGTATCTTCACAACGTTATATGAAAAACCTTTCTTTCTTTCTTAACCTAGTGTTATCCATGCAGCAAACACATTACCAAACCAAGCAATTCCTCCAAAGGCCAACCTTTTTGTGCTACACAGTTTATTCTTGCTTGACCAAATGAGAACATGGAAAAAGAAGCATATAATTCCCAATTCACCCACTCAATCTTCCAGGTTGTGTGCTCCGACCTAGCAGTCAAAAAATGATTGCTAAATTACCATGCCTCATGTAATTAGTCTTTCAAAAAGCAATCTGCCATATGCTTTGTAATTAGGTCTATTGACAGAAGAAATCCATCACACACAAGGATTAGCCAGGAAAAATAAAGAATGGCAAGATAGGGACAGTTATAGTGATCAGGTCTAACACTCGTCATTGCATCGCAAAAACACCAGAGAGGGCGACATGTTGATCAGCAAAGCTCAATGGCATTACTAAGCCTCTTCACTTTTCATGTTATCTTTCATTTCTTGATGGATACCAACAAGAATTTCAAGTTACTCTTCAAAACCTTGGCATATTTTAAAATCACAAAAAAAAATCATTTAGTAATCATTGCCAGTGTTGATAACTCGTCGCTAGTCTCAAAGCATGAACCAACAAACAAGCAGTCAATGCACATGGTTCTCTTGCAAAGCAGAGCTCCAAGTGTTTACTTACAAGCATCTCGCGGACATCACTGACTGACATCATTTGACCGGCCTTGATGAGATCAGCTCGCACTCGGTTAATCAGAAGCTTCACATCTGTGATACCGTCACATTCTAAGAGGCCTGCCACTCGATCAGCGTCGCGAAGACAAGTGACATCAGGAGTTGTCACAATGATGGCCTCATTGGCCGGTGTAATTGCCGTTATGAATCCAGCCTCGATTCCAGCTGGACAATCAAGAAGAATGAAGTGTGGACAACCCTCTTCTCGATCACGAAGACTCTCGACGAGCAGTAACAAACTTTTTCCACTGAAAGTCAAGTCCACCTTTGATCGAGGCTTGGATATACAAAGTAGCTCAAAATTTGGACACCGTTTATCACGAATAAGTGCCTGATCTAGACGAGCTTCTCCATTAATTACGTCCTGCACTGTATACAATACTCTAGCCTCCAGGCCTAACAACAGGTCTAGATTTCTTAATCCAACATCGCAATCAATAGCAACAACTTTGAATTCAAGACGAGCCAATGACATGCCAAGGTTTGCAGTAATGGTGGTTTTACCAACACCGCCTTTCCCCGAGGTTACCACAATGACGCGTGGCATTGTGCCCTTAAATTCTGGTTTCTTGGCCCATTGGAAAACAGCACGAGTTGTGAGTTTCCGGGGTTGGCGACGCATAAATGATTGGTTCATTGTCTTTTGTCTGACAAGTTGACAGGCTCCATCGCCTAAAAACATGCTTCGCAAGCCTCTGTTCTGATTTTTTGACTTATATTCCTTTACCTGCCTGCTTCCTAACAGCTGTACATCTCTGGTTAGCCTGCATGTCAATCTAGAATCTGGAAAAAAAGATCCGACAGAGCCTATTGCATGAGCAGAATTTACAATGAGTTTTGAAGAGGAAATGAAACGATATGGCACACATACTCTCCCTACATCTTTCTGTTTCATGCTTGATTCTGACACTAAAGAGGAAGTAGATGAAGTCGTAGAGAACGTTCCTAGGCACGAACGTGAAGTTGCCATGGCTGTGGCTATGGTGCCAAGTTCTGTTGCTACAGTAGTGTAGCTGCAGAGAAGGATCAGGCTTGAAAACAGAGAAGAGAGTCTGGTTAGTAAGAGTGAATATAGGACCAGATAAAATGTGCGGAAGTAGACTAGAAGGCACACTAAAAGACGTGGCAGCGGAAAGCAGGGGCGGCAGATTGACAAAAGAGCCGTTGGAAGTCGGAAGTCATCCGGAAAATGGCACAGTTCAAATTTGCAACAGACCGTCAAAAACTTTGAAGGGCACTTTGTATGGCGCTTCATGGTTTAAGGTTTTTCAACTTTCCACCGTATAAAACTATAGGGTTTTCAGATGTACAACACTACAGAACACGGCCGATCGCTCTTGGATTAAATACACAACTGAAAATTAGCCACGCTAAAATTTGTACGCACACGTGGGTTTTTTTCCAGCCACAATTAAGGAGTGCTACTAACATTAACTATGAGTTTGGGTTAAAAAACAGTTTAAACAGTCTTACATGAAACGGACCGAATTTCATCCGGTATACCGCTGTTCGGTTTTACCGAACACCGAAGACCGCGAGGTGCCGGTTCGTTCGGTATTTTCGGAACAGTTTTTTGTTTTATCATTAGGTCATGAACGCTCGCAGGTCGATTGTCTTTCCAATCCACGGCTAACTTAGCTTCTTATCTTACGGTTTCGATGTTTTTAACTTGTAATTCCTCACTTCGCTTACAAAGTCGTTTCAGTCCTGTACTGTAGAACTGTACCCTCCTCGTACTTTTTGACTAAAATTTAGTGTTGTGTATCGATAGCCCTTTGCCGATATCCTATATGCCCCTTTTTTTCTTACCGAAAATCGATATATTGGCAGGGTATATCGATAGTGGTGTTATCGCTATAAAAACCGATAGTATCGGTATCGCGATAGCAACGGTTCGATAACTATCAGCGATTATTGTACTGTTCATACTGTACATTTGTACGGTTTACTACATTGTACCGAACTTACGTTCTTCCGTTATAGAGAGTATGGAACAATACAATGAAAGCTTTAATACAATATATTATATTGTACTATTATATAGCGTACAATAGTTTTTCCAGTTATCGCCGATAAGGAATTTTTTGGTCTCGAAGTGATATATCGAGAACCCTCACAGCTCGACAACCGATAACTATAAATATTGGTTTTATCGCGATGAGTTTGTTCCCGATACTAATATTTCTGGTGCCAATATGCCCGCAACAAGCACATATTTGCCACGGCAGTCGATGGCAGAGGTCGCAAAAGTCAAAATTTCCAATACCCAAATCGGACATTTTTTTTTCAAAATCTGAACACCCGAAATCCGGCCGGGTTATGTCACTCTCTTAAATTGTTACCCAGTAACCGATACGCGTGTACGAAAAAATAAGTTGGCTGAAACTCGATTTCTCGCGACTAAAATTACCGGTACCCGATACGCGTTTACGAAAACAAAAAAAAGTTAACCAAAACTCGATTTCTCGCCACTACCCGTACACATCCGTACCCGCATATGTACAAAATTAATGGTACATCGCCCTCAGACCTTCCACAATACCAAAGTACAAAGTGCAATAATGTTGTATAGTATTGACACTATTGTACCGTATTGTACAATAGTAGAACGTACCTACAAAACCTTCTATTTTTTTCGTTTTTTGCTTAGCCGACCGTACCCAATTTTTTTTTTTTTGAATCACCCGGCCGAATTTGGCCGGCCCCCAAAATTTTGCACCCAAATCCGTTCCGAATCCGACGCGGGCAGGCGGTTACGGATCAGGTACGATTGCGACCTCTTGTCGATGGAACACTATCTAGTTTACGCATGTAACAAACATGGTTTGTATTGCAATGTACAATTTATTAGTGTTGGGTATCGGGTAAATTCATATCGCGATAATTTCCATATTCAATAAATCGATATCAATCGAGCAGAATCGTCGATATATCGTACCGGAACCAACATAAACCATCGCGATATATAGTGCGATATATAGTATTTGTTTATATTCAATATTTTAATATTTTTATATTTTTATATAATATGTTATTTTAGCGAAAAAGACAAATTGTCTGATACGCCATGTACGACGTGATTTTTGTTCCGTGACATAAAGGTACTGTAGACGCCGCAAAATGAAACCGACAAATAATTACTAATTCTGTGTTGAAAAGAGGTAATTAATAGTTCACTTCCTTATTTTAGTTTCGCTTTAAAGAAAGAGAGTAAGGACCAAAGGCGCGCCATGGCTGCCGCCATATTTAGAAAGTGGCAGTTTTTGAAGTAATGGGTATTTTGCTAAAATGATGCCTAGTTCTAGGTTTGAACTTGGGACATCTAGATTCCCTATAGCTTGAAGCCTTAACCATTAAGGCGTTACGAAACGATATACGTGACGGGTTTCATAAATATATAAACATTAACGCAACAGCTAATTAACAAGAGACTAACTAAAAGGAGAATTTTCTGCATGTACGCGAATCTGAACCGTGTAAAATATGTTTTGATCGGACGGCCGGCATAATAGCCACCACGCGAAGTGAGCTTTTTGGCGGCATACGGCGATAGCGTCACGCGCTGCCACGTGGCACCACATTACTTGATACCGGAGAAGATGGGAGGAGGAACCATGGCTTCCGATTTGACAGGTGTCACTTTGTAGACCTTGTCGTACAATGGTCGTACAATAAGTACATCGCCCATTATACCTTTTTGTACTTTATAGTGTTCCTATTGGACTAGGGTTTAGTAGTAGGTAGTCGTGAGTAGGCAGACCGAGACTTAGTAATATTTAGGTACCTCTCTCTCTAAGAGAGCTTGTAACTATAAAGGTCATCTTATCCGACATTAACAGGACATAAAACTAATGGCCTGTAAAATCAGTCACGAAAAGAGGATCCTAACATGGTAGCTTGATTGCAAGACTGGTCCTTGCCAGTGTGGCGAGGAACAATGGAGTCAGTAAGGCAAAGTATCTTCACAACGTTATATGAAAAACCTTTCTTTCTTTCTTAACCTAGTGTTATCCATGCAGCAAACACATTACCAAACCAAGCAATTCCTCCAAAGGCCAACCTTTTTGTGCTACACAGTTTATTCTTGCTTGACCAAATGAGAACATGGAAAAATAAGCATATAATTCCCAATTCACCCACTCAATCTTCCAGGTTGTGTGCTCCGACCTAGCAGTCAAAAAATGATTGCTAAATTACCATGCCTCATGTAATTAGTCTTTCAAAAAGCAATCTGCCATATGCTTTGTAATTAGGTCTATTGACAGAAGAAATCCATCACACACAAGGATTAGCCAGGAAAAATAAAGAATGGCAAGATAGGGACAGTTATAGTGATCAGGTCTAACACTCGTCATTGCATCGCAAAAACACCAGAGAGGGCGACATGTTGATCAGCAAAGCTCAATGGCATTACTAAGCCTCTTCACTTTTCATGTTATCTTTCATTTCTTGATGGATACCAACAAGAATTTCAAGTTACTCTTCAAAACCTTGGCATATTTTAAAATCACAAAAAAAAATCATTTAGTAATCATTGCCAGTGTTGATAACTCGTCGCTAGTCTCAAAGCATGAACCAACAAACAAGCAGTCAATGCACATGGTTCTCTTGCAAAGCAGAGCTCCAAGTGTTTACTTACAAGCATCTCGCGGACATCACTGACTGACATCATTTGACCGGCCTTGATGAGATCAGCTCGCACTCGGTTAATCAGAAGCTTCACATCTGTGATACCGTCACATTCTAAGAGGCCTGCCACTCGATCAGCGTCGCGAAGACAAGTGACATCAGGAGTTGTCACAATGATGGCCTCATTGGCCGGTGTAATTGCCGTTATGAATCCAGCCTCGATTCCAGCTGGACAATCAAGAAGAATGAAGTGTGGACAACCCTCTTCTCGATCACGAAGACTCTCGACGAGCAGTAACAAACTTTTTCCACTGAAAGTCAAGTCCACCTTTGATCGAGGCTTGGATATACAAAGTAGCTCAAAATTTGGACACCGTTTATCACGAATAAGTGCCTGATCTAGACGAGCTTCTCCATTAATTACGTCCTGCACTGTATACAATACTCTAGCCTCCAGGCCTAACAACAGGTCTAGATTTCTTAATCCAACATCGCAATCAATAGCAACAACTTTGAATTCAAGACGAGCCAATGACATGCCAAGGTTTGCAGTAATGGTGGTTTTACCAACACCGCCTTTCCCCGAGGTTACCACAATGACGCGTGGCATTGTGCCCTTAAATTCTGGTTTCTTGGCCCATTGGAAAACAGCACGAGTTGTGAGTTTCCGGGGTTGGCGACGCATAAATGATTGGTTCATTGTCTTTTGTCTGACAAGTTGACAGGCTCCATCGCCTAAAAACATGCTTCGCAAGCCTCTGTTCTGATTTTTTGACTTATATTCCTTTACCTGCCTGCTTCCTAACAGCTGTACATCTCTGGTTAGCCTGCATGTCAATCTAGAATCTGGAAAAAAAGATCCGACAGAGCCTATTGCATGAGCAGAATTTACAATGAGTTTTGAAGAGGAAATGAAACGATATGGCACACATACTCTCCCTACATCTTTCTGTTTCATGCTTGATTCTGACACTAAAGAGGAAGTAGATGAAGTCGTAGAGAACGTTCCTAGGCACGAACGTGAAGTTGCCATGGCTGTGGCTATGGTGCCAAGTTCTGTTGCTACAGTACAGTAGTGTAGCTGCAGAAAAGGATCAGGCTTGAAAACAGAGAAGAGGGTCTGGTTAGTAAGAGTGAATATATGACCAGATAAAATGTGCGGAAGTAGACTGGAAGGCACACTAAAAGACGTGGCAGCGGAAGATTGACAAAAGAGCCGTTGGAAGTCGGAAGTCATCCGGAAAATGGCACAGTTCAAATTTGCAACAGAGTTTAAGGTTTTCGACTTCCCACCGTATCAATCTGTAGGGTTTTCAGATGTACGACACAGTACAGGTTACGGCCGATCGCTCTTGGATTAAATACACAACTGAAAATTAGCCACGCTAAAATTTGTACGCACACGTGGTTTTTTTTCCAGCCACAATTAAGGAGTGCTACTAACATTAACTATGAGTTTGGGTTAAAAAACAGTTTAAACAGTCTTACATGAAACGGACCGAATTTCATCCGGTATACCGCTGTTCGGTTTTACCGAACACCGAAGACCGCGAGGTGCCGGTTCGTTCGGTATTTTCGGAACAGTTTTTTGTTTTATCATTAGGTCATGAACGCTCGCAGGTCGATTGTCTTTCCAATCCACGGCTAACTTAGCTTCTTATCTTACGGTTTCGATGTTTTTAACTTGTAATTCCTCACTTCGCTTACAAAGTCGTTTCAGTCCTGTACTGTAGAACTGTACCCTCCTCGTACTTTTTGACTAAAATTTAGTGTTGTGTATCGATAGCCCTTTGCCGATATCCTATATGCCCCTTTTTTTCTTACCGAAAATCGATATATTGGCAGGGTATATCGATAGTGGTGTTATCGCTATAAAAACCGATAGTATCGGTATCGCGATAGCAACGGTTCGATAACTATCAGCGATTATTGTACTGTTCATACTGTACATTTGTACGGTTTACTACATTGTACCGAACTTACGTTCTTCCGTTATAGAGAGTATGGAACAATACCATGAAAGCTTTAATACAATATATTATATTGTACTATTATATAGCGTACAATAGTTTTTCCAGTTATCGCCGATAAGGAATTTTTTGGTCTCGAAGTGATATATCGAGAACCCTCACAGCTCGACAACCGATAACTATAAATATTGGTTTTATCGCGATGAGTTTGTTCCCGATACTAATACTTCTGGTGCCAATATGCCCGCAACAAGCACATATTTGCCACGGCAGTCGATGGCAGAGGTCGCAAAAGTCAAAATTTCCAATACCCAAATCGGACATTTTTTTTTCAAAATCTGAACACCCGAAATCCGGCCGGGTTATGTCACTCTCTTAAATTGTTACCCGGTAACCGATACACCTGTACGAAAAAATAAGTTGGCCGAAACTCGATTTCTCGCAACTAAAATTACCGGTACCCGATACGCGTTTACGAAAACAAAAAAAAGTTAACCGAAACTCAATTTCTCGCCACTACCCGTACACATCGGTACCCGCATATGTACAAAATTAATGGTACATTGCCCTCAGACCTTCCACGATACCAAGAGTACAAAGTGCAATAATGTTGTATAGTATGGACACTATTGTACCGTATTGTACAATAGTAGAACGTACCTACAAAACATTCTATTTTTTTCGTTTTTTGCTTAGCCGACCGTACCCAATTTTTTTTTTTTTTTTGAATACCCGGCCGAATCTGGCCGGCCCCCAAAAATTTGCACCCGAATCCGTTCTGGATCCGACTTGGGCGGGCGGCTACGAATAAGGTACAATTGCGACCTCTTGTCGATGGAACACTATCAAGTTTACGTATGTAACAAACATGCTTTGTATTGCAATGTACAATTTATTAGTGTTCGGTATCGGGTAAATTCATATCGCGATAATTTCCATTTTCGATACATCGATATCGATCGAGCAGAATCCTCGATATATCGTACCGAGACCAACATAAACCATCGCGATATATATAGCGATATATAGTATTTGTTAATATTTAATATTTTAATATTTTTATATAATATGTTATTTTAGCGAAAAAGACAAATTGTCTGATACGCCATGTACGACGTGATTTTCGTTCCGTGACTTAAAGGTAATGTAGACGCCGCAAAAAGAAACCGACAAAAAATTACTAATTCTGTAATTCATATAATTACTTATTTGAAAAAGCAGGATAAATTAAAAAGCACGATGGTAACCCATCTGAGTCCAAGGTACAAAAAGGGTGGCATGGCCAAAACTGAAAAACTACAATATAAAACATGTTATTCTACAACCACCGTTGCTGGAGGAGGACCAGCAGTAGTAATGGAAGTAGACATGGAAAACAACAAAAGCTATTAAGCACCTATTCAACAGCCAACTTTTAGCTTACACAAAATATGACTCACAAGGCGAAAATGCCTCAAATTTGCCACAGTGATACACAATACAATAAACTGAAAATTCTTAAAATTGAAGTCCAAATGACTTAGTAAACCATAAGATATGATGTCTAGAAGTTTCCCAAAAACTGCCCTTAGAAAATCATATTCCCAAAACTGGATACTACAAAATTGGCTAAGTCCTAAGTTATATACTCACAGTGTGTATCTACTGGTCTACACTAATTTGGGTAGCTGTTATTGCAGTTATTATCTTGACTAACGACAAAGTATCCTACCTGTACGTTACTGTACCGTTAGTACCTCAAAAACCCTAATTACTATTTTCCAAAAACCTAATTAGTTGAACACTTTTTTTTATTACACTAAACTACAAAACAATGTTTATTTAGATTTTTTCAGATATCGAACCGTGTCAAGCGTGCCTGGGAAATATAAGGCGAGGCCCACAGCCCACCTTAGTTGATGTGTGAGTCTTGCAAATGCTCCCCGCTATGCGCGTGCTTCCCATGATAGTGACCATGCCTATTTTTGCCACCAAATCCCCTCAGGGAAATGTATGCAAAACAAAAGAAGCAATGGAGCCCGCATGGGAAATGAAAGCGTGGGGAGGTGGAAAAGATAACCTATCCTCTCCTCTAGGGCTGATATGCCAATTTTGTACTGCTCCGCTGGAAGTCTAACAAATATTCTCTCAAAACCCATTGTTCTGGTCCTAAAGATTCTAGTAGTTAACCCTGGCTGAAACGCAAACGAAGTCCCAAAAAGACTACGAAAGAGAGAGCAAAGACACTTCCACGATGAATAACAGAAAAATAAAATAATAATAAGTTCTTTCAGAAATAACAATATCACATTGCTCTAAAAAAATAGAGATAAAGATAAGATTCAGAATACTAGCAAGCGAGCTTAACATACCCCCAAAAGAAACTCTGACAACAAGAGGAGACGAAATCTCTCTTGAAGACACCGAAACAGGTAATGTCCTCCTTAACTCCTCGGTTTCCGCAAACTAGAATCGGCAAGACCCCTCTCGGTATCAAATAGCCACAAATCCCAAATCATCCAAAAAGAAAAGATAGTGCCAACTACCCAACCGAACTACGATTTCCACAAAGGACAAAGGCAAACCATGATGGCAGTAGGGTCACAATTGTGGATATGAGGCAGCTGGTGCCCCTGAAGAAGAAGAAGAAGCAGCAGCAGTAGCAGAAGTTGCCATAATCACAATCAAAGTACAAAGAGGAAACTCTCACGAATACCCACAAATGACCAACTTCACAATGAAGCTCCAAGCAAATCAGACACATACTAGGTCTGCAAATTTGCCACAATGAATAAAATACACTAAAGAAAACACATGCAGAATTTCACACAATTCTGCCAAAAGATCACAATGATGTTATAATTCAAAAAACCCAAAAACTGCTTCGCAGTTTTTCATACAAAGAAAACCCTAACTTCCAAAATATTCTAAGTCCTACATATACAAGTGAGCCTACAACTGATCTAAACCGTACCACGATTACCGTGGTCCACCAGTACACTAAATCTTTACCAAACCAAACCTTCGCCCTCTGCCGTACAAACTATTTACATCAATCTTTAACTCTAGCCGCCGCTAAAGTGTGCAGCAAATGTTCTTTCACCGAAATGACGGCGCACTTCAATATTTCACTTTCAAAAATGACGGCGAACTCCGTTCGCCCTCCACGCATTAGTTCCCACTGAAGATGAACCTCCACGTGTAAATCGAGTCACCAAATGACTGCGTACTCAGCGTCCAGATCAACCAACCTTGACTACCCCCACATACCGACACGTGTGCCTGAGGTGTACCAAGTCTGTGTACTCCCTTTGGAGTTACATAAACATTAAATCCTGCCTACGATAGTTTAGCTTTCATACGAACTACTATGGCTGCGGTGCTCTACCAGCGCAGCTGTAATGTTTAGAGCAGCGCAGCTGGTTACTCAAGGTGCTATGACTGCGGTGTTCTACCAGCGCAGCTGCGACATTAGAGCAGCGCAGCATGGCAGCATAGCAACGAAGTATAGAGAGGATTACAGGTTTCCAGCTGCGATGTCAAACTTAGCGCAGCATGGCAGTATAGCAACGAGATATAGAGAGGACTGAAGGTTTCCAAAACAACACTCCCCTAAACCTTTAGACTCTCTCAGTCACTAAGTCCACATTCCTCTCTACAAAAATTCAATTTAGGTGCAGGTAAAGCCTTAGTCATCATATCTGCTACCATCATCTCATCTGGCAAATAACTAAGTTTCAAAATTCTGTTCATCACCTTCTCTCTTACAAAATGCAGCTTGATATCAATGTGCTTGCTTTTGAAGTGATGACTTGGGTTAGATGCAATCGCTATAGCTGCCTGGTTGTCACACCACACTATTTGAGGTCCAGATTGCATGAAATAAGTTATTGAAGAAGAGACTTTACCCAAAGTAACTCCTTGACAGCTGAGCTGGCTGCCATGTATTCAGCCTCCATTGTAGACTGAGCTGTGACTTTCTAAAGCTTATTGCTCTAGCAGCATGTTCCACTTCCAATCTTCAGAATGAATCCGGTAGTGGAGCGGCGGCTTGGCATGTCTCCGTAACTCGCATCGCTCCAAGTCTAAATTTTTACTTCACCTCCACCGAGAGCAAGTTGCAAATTCCGTGTCACTGCAAGATACCGCAGAACCCTCTTTGCTGCCTCCCTATCCGATCTCCTCGGATTTTGTAAACTCCGGCTTAAAGCACCGACTACTGCTGCAATATCCGGACGTGTGCAATTCATGAAGTAGATTAGACTGCCGACAATTTGACGATATGGAACGGCAACCCTAGAATTTGCCTCCTCTGATTCCAAGGTGTCATCAAAAATGACTCCTCCATCGGTTTTCGTGCCTTCCACCTTTTGCTTAAATTCCATGGGAGTGGCACTTCCCTTTGCCTCTGCCATGCCAAACTTTTCAAGCATGTTCCCAATCGCTTCTCGCTGCGTTAGATAAATCATTCTCTGATGTTTATCCTTTTCTACTTGAATTCCAAAAATGTACTTTGCCTCCGGTAAATCCTTCATCTCAAATCTGGAATTCAAGGCTGCCTTTATTTTGTTAATCTCATTTAATGACTTACTTAGTAGCAGCAAATCATCTACATACACCGCAATGTAAATAATCCCATCTTCCCTTTCCATAACATAGACTGAGTGAGCCGAACTAATCCTCACAAAGCCGAGACTAGTAAGAAACTCATCTAGTTTCAGATTCCATTGATGTGGAGCCTGTTTCAGTCCGTACAAGGATTTCAACAGCTTACAGACCAGATTTTCTTTTTCGGTCTCTACATACATTTCAGGCTGTATCATATAGATCACTTCCTCTAAATCTCCATGCAAAAAGGCTGTCTTAACATGCATTTGATGTAATTCCATATTCTCAATGGCTGCTAAAGACAACAAAATTCTAACTGTTGGAAATCGGACAACTGGTGAGAAAGTCTCTTCATAGTCAATTTTGTCCTTTTGACTATAGCCTTTTGCAACAAGCCTAGCCTTATATCTTTCAATTGAATTATCCAGATTCAACTTAACTTTAAAAACCCACTTACACCCGATGGCTTTGCGATCCGGTAAAAGCTCCACAAGCTCCCAAGTTTGAGCCTCCATAATCGATCTCATTTCATCATTCGCCGCGGAAATCCATTGATCCTTTTTTGGGGCTGAAAAGGCTTCCTGTATGGTGACCGGCTCCATCGTAGTGGACGAAAATAGAGCATGCTCCACCTGTTCACTTCGCTCCTTCACAGCATCGCAGTTTCGCAGCGTCGTAGCAATATCGCAGCTTCGCAGCTTCACAGCATCGCAGCTTCGCAACGTCGTAGTAGCTTCGCAGCTTCGCAGTTTCGCAGTTTCACAGTTTTCATCTGGATTCGACGTGCTGATAGAAAGTAGAGCAGCTTCGCAGTTCCGCAGCCTGCTGCTTTGCCTTCTTCCCCCTGGAAAATTTGAGGCTGGAACTGTTGGAGCCAACCGTGTGCGCCAAGGAGGAGGAGGAGGAGGAGGTGGAGGAGGAGGAGGTGACCGAGTAGGTCCTACCGGCTGAATCACTAAAATGTCCGGAGATGATCCTCCGCCGACAGATGAGGAAGAACTTGTTGCAGATAGAAGAGGAACATTTTCAAAAGTTATATATTCTTGAATTTTGGCATTTTCTCAAAATCTGTCATGCCAAAATCATCAACCGAGTGACTCTCTTCCTTAACTTGAATATTCCTAGCAACTTGAAGAGTGTTTCTATCCGTATTGTAAAATCTATAGCCTACAGAATCATCATCATATCCCATAAAAATTATGGGAACGGATTTGGGATGAAGCTTAGAAATAGGAAGATTGTCTAAAATAAAGCATTTGCTACCAAAAACCCGGAAGTGACTCACATTGGGTTTCTTTCCGGTCCATACTTCATATGGTGTTTATCCTTTTACTGCTCTGGTTTCTATTCTATTCCTAATATAAGATGCACAGGAGAAAGCTTCACCCCAAAATTTAAAATCTATCCCTTTATCCAATATCATAGATTTTGCACTTTCCGTTAAGGTTCGGTTAAGTCTTTTCGATACTTCGTTTTGCTCCGGAGTATAGGGAACTGTAAATTGACGAGAGATGCCATTTTATTTTAAATAATCTGAAAATGCATTAGAATCATATTCTCCTCCGTTGTCGGACCGAAGGGAGAGAATCGGCTTCTTGTGAAGTTATTCCGCCCAAATCCGAAAGTGCTTGAAGTGAGTAAACACTTCACTTTTCTCCTTCATAAAGTAAACTTTGCCGTATCGGGAGAAATCATCTGTAAAAGTGACTAAAAATCGGCTGCCACTAAGTGAAGTGACTTTTGACGGTCCCCACACATTCGAATGAATTACTTGCAATAAATCTGTGGCCCGGTTATCCGCGGTCTTAGGTAGGGGCAGCTTGTGAAGCTTTCTCAAAGCAAAGCCATCACATAGAAAGAAAATAGACTTGCGAAAATTGGAAAAATATCAAAATTCAGTAAAAAAACGAGGAAAAGAAGCAAAACTCAAAGAATCAACCGTAAAATAAAACATGTGTAGAAATTGGTCAATTGAAAACGGCGTGAAAAGTAATTTTATTGAGGTGATTACCTTAAGATTCGGTAATATTTGTGGAATTGCGAATGTATGATTTTGGTTTTTTTTAATTGATTAGAAAAGAAATTTTTAATTTTGAAGACCTAAAAGGTGTAAGTGGAAGCAAGGATGTGTTTAGGAAAGAAGGATTTTGAAAGACATGGCAGCAGGTAGCTGGAGCAGTGGTGACGTCAGTAGAAGCATTGGTGACATTGGAACGAAAGGTACAGTTTCATTTTACACGCAGAATACTATATAATGGGTGCACGAAACTAAAATTTTGGGGGAGTCTGGTTTTTTGAAATGTTAGTTTCGTGCATACGCCACATTTTGAGCGCACGCGACATTTCTTGCGTAGAATAATACCGGAAATAATTTGGTGGTATTAATGGAGATTGCACGTTTGGAATTAAAGGGACGTGAGGGAGTAATTGAGTTGCTCGTAAAACTCTGTGTCCTCCATTGGACTACATAATACATGAAGCCTCTAGATAGTTATTAACTAACCCACTTTAAACGGCAACCACTGCTACCCAAGCAGACAAGCAGACAATCTGACTGCACCCCTATGCAACCTAGTCTCCCCTAAGTCCGTAGGAAAAAGAATCTTTGAAAACGCCCAACCAGGCGATAAGTTATGAGGCATAAAAAATGCCAATTTGTATAAACTCTCTAAGGGAGAGGTGACTACCTACCAAAATTTTCTAAGTCCTGATTCCCTGTAATAACTTCTATCTACTGAAGTACGGACCAATCAAATTACTGTACCGTACCAAAAAGTACTACTGCCAATGTACCTTTTGTACGGCCTATGTACGACAAGGGTATTAAGCGGACGCGTGTCTGCTTTTCACTCGTCCGTACATACCTCAGAATTCCCATGACCGAATGTCATCTCTCCACGTGGCTCCAGGTTACGCCACATCACAAAACGTCAAAGTGACCACTCCGAGATTTCGGCGATGATGTGCGCCGTTGGATTTGCAGCGAGACGCAATCTTAGCCGTTATAAATACTTGCGCGACATTTGTTTCGTTGTCGAAACAAAATGCGTGGTATCCATTTTGAAATAGTATCGTACTTCGTACTTTCATAAAATTGTATCTATGCATGCCGTATACAGTTTTAGTTAAATGGATTTGTTCCTCTCTAAATATATATATATATATCTATCACATACTATAGCATTTAGCTCTGGTCGTAGTCTAATAGGATAATGCTGACCGCTATCGGCCAACTTGACAAACCGCAGGTACCGGGATCAAATCTCGGGTCCGTGAAGTATATTTTTAGTAACCTACTAAAAATAACTGTTTGTTGAACTAAGGTAGCCACGAATCAACCACCCTCTCTATTCTTCAGTGACTACAACAAGTATGGGGGCTAGAGAGAGGAGGTGGAGGCAAGCTGCCCGTATTTCCCCTTTTCCTTTTATACTAACATATTTAAACATAGAAAATACTCTATAAATCTATTGATTTCAACACTCCCCTTATTTTCTAGTCTAATTTAAGTTTTTCTTTCAACCCGCATTTTTCCCGACAATATTTTAATTTAGGAGAGGGCACAGGTTTGGTCATCATGTCAGCCACCGTTTCTTCATCAGGTCTATACACAAGATTTAAAATTTTATTTTTAACTTTTTCTCTTACGAAGCTTAATCGTATGTCCATATGTTTTACTTTGAAATGGTGTTTTGGATTGGCTGCAATTGCGATTGCAGCTTGATTATCAAAAAGGATTTCATGCACTCCCTCCTTCATATATCCCAGTTGTTGCAATAATGACATCACCCACATTAGTTCTTTTACAGCGGAACAAGACGCCATATACTCAGCCTCCATAGTAGACTGAGCAACCACCTTTTGTTGCTTACTGCTCTAACAACAAGCACCTTCCCTCACATACAAAACATATGCAGAAGTGCATCTTCTCATAGGTGCATCCCCATAACTGGCATCACTCCAAGTGGTGATATAAGTGTGCTCCCCTCCCAAATGCAACCATAATTCTTTGGTTGCAACCAGATATCTCATAACTCTCTTGGCTGCCTCCCAGTCTCTCTTCCTAGGATCATTAGGACTCCTAGTGAGTACTCCAACAGCTGCCGCTATGTCTGGCCTGGTACAATTCATAAAATAGATTAAACTTTCTACAACCTGTCTATAAGGGATAGACTTCATAAACTCTCTCTCCTCTGGACTCATCTGATCATCTAAGATCATCACTCCTCCTTCTACACTCCCATCACTTACTTTTTTCAAGTTCATGGGAGTGGTACAACTGTTAGCATTTTCCACCTGGAATTCCTCAAGCATTTACCTATTGCTTCGTTCTGAGTAAGTCTGATAATCTTCATCCCCCTATCTCACTCTATTTGAATCCCGAAAATATATTTTGCCTCCCTTTAATCCTTCATATCAAATCTGCCCCTAAGATCTTTTTTGAGCCTATTGATCTTCTCCAAAGACTTACTCAACACAAGCACATCATCCACATAAATTGCAATAAAAATGACACCATTCTCATCTTCAAACGAATAGATAGAATGGTCAAAGCTGATCCGGATATATCCCATATCGGTGAGAAACTCATCTAGTTTCTTATTCCACTGTCAGGGAGCCTGCTTCAGTCCATATAAGGATTTTATGAGCCTGCAGACTTTGCTCTCTTCTCCTTCCTCCACGAACCCCTCGGGTTGCCTCGTGAAAATTTCTTCCTCTAACTCACCATTAAGAAAAGCAGTCTTAATGTCCATCTGGTGTATTTCCATGTCTTCCGCTGCTGCCACACTGAGGAGAACCGAACAACTGGAGCAAAGGTCTCCTCATAGTCAATACCCTCTTTTTGAGTAAACCCCTTTGCTACCAATCGAGCCTTATATCTCTCAATGGTATTATTTGGGTTCAATTTTAGTTCAAATACCCATTTACACCCAATAAGTTTTCCGTCTGGAGGACAATCCGCTAGTTCCCAAGTATTTGGTTCCATGATAGAAGCCATCTCATCATTTATGACTCTAATCCATCTTTCTTTCTCTGGACTGTTCACTGCCTCCGAGTATGACTGAAGCTCATCTGGGTGAGATAGCTTAGTTACCTTATGAGCGACCTGTTTTTCTTATATCGTTTTGCTGCTCCTCCTTCCTCCCTCAAACTCTGAAGTTGGAATGGATGGAAGTCTTGGGTTTCTTCTCACTGTCTCATCGACTCCCTTGTCCATGGAAGCCGGTTCTGGTCCCGCTTCTTCTATGTCCTCAAAATCCATAAGAGTATGCGAGGTTTCCGGTGAGTCTGCTATAACTCGGATCTCTCCTGAATCTGCAATCACGGTTTCACTCATGTCCCTTTCAGTAACGACCGAGTTCTCCTCACTTTCGGACTCAAATCTGATTCTTATCTTCTTTGTATATTTGAAGGGGTCAAATGACTTCCCTTCATCGAAGACAACTAAGTGTTTGACCAGAATGATATCTTTCTTTGCTAAGTCATAGACTCTATATCCCTTAACATCCTCATCATATCCCACAAAGTATCCAGGTTTTCCCTTAGCATCTAGTTTCTAGTTCTTCCTATCTGTGTCAAGACTGTAAACTTGGCTACCGAATACTTTAAGGTGTGAGATATCTAGTTTCCTTCCAACCCATCTCTCATAAGGTGTCACTCCCTTTACAGCTGAGGTAAGGACTCTATTGTTAATGTAGTTGGCACAGTTCATTGTTTCTGCCCAAAATCTCTTTCCTATTTTCTTGTCGGCCAACATACTGCATGCACTATCTCCTTGTGTTCGGTTCAACCTCTCAACTACCCCATTTTGTTCCGGGTTATATGGTACAGTTTTTTGGTGCTGCACTCCCTCATTCTATCAGATATTCCTCAAACTGGTTAGAGGTATATTCCCCCCCATTATCACTCCTTATCCTCTTAATGGGGGTTTCATGCAACTTCTCACTCCAGGCCTTATATTCTTTGAAGTAAGTTGATGCTTCTGACTTTGTTTTTAGAAAGTAGACTATAGAGTATCTAGACCAATCATTGGTTATTGTCATCATAAACCTCTTTCCTCCAACCGAAGGTACTTTTGCAGGACCCAAAATATCTGTGTGGACGAAATCAAATACTTTCTCACCTCTATATGTGGCTGCTTTGGGAAAGGGATTTCTATAAGCCTTACCTTGAGTACAGCCACTACAATCATCCATCATATTATTATCCCCAAACTGAATGCCTTGTACTACCCGAATCTTTTTCATTTCCCTCAACCTATCAAAATGCACATGTCCCAACCGCTTATGCCAAATCATCAACTTAGGAACACCAACATAGTAAGCATTCTTCTTTTCATTACTCAGGTTAAGCCTAAACATTCCTTGGCTACCTTTATCTGCCGTGAAGTAAACTTCATCCCCATACTTAGCTGTAAAGACTCCTTTTCTAGTGAAGGTATCAAACTCTTTGTCATCTAACACAGACGTAGAGACAAGATTTTTACTCAGCTGAGGAATGTAAAGTACATCTGAGAATGTAAGTATAGAAGTTGTAGAAACTAATGGTTTTATTAGTATTTTCTAGGTCTGAAAAGAAATATAGAAGTCGAGGCAGTCTATCTCTAACTTCTCTCTCCAACTCTCAAACTTGTCGCAGTCACTGAGAAATTGGAGAGGAAGCTAGAGCCATGGCTACCTTGGCTATCCTGAGGTTTACGGGAATTTTATATTAGGGTTTATATATTTAATTAAAATGTACGTGCCGGCGGCAGGATTTGATCCTTGTACCTGCCGGCCGGCAGATACGAAGTAGCCGGTAGCCTTAGCCGTTTCATCTAGCGGTAGTGTTACCTAGCATATAGTTTGATAATTATTTATATATGTATACAAGGGATAAACCATTTAACTAGAATTAATTACGGGATACATAGATCCAGTAATATGTAATGTACGACTTACGGTACGGACATAAATCAGTACCGCGCATTTGTTTCGTAAATGAAACAAATACCGCGCATGTATTTATTACGGCTACGATTAAAGCCGAATTTAATCGGACGGCCGGGATTAGCGCCGAGATCGCGGAGGAAGATTTCGGCGGTTTGTGGCCATCGCCACATCGGATGACGCGTGGCAAAATTCCGTTGGATTGTGGAAACTCCTGAGATTATGGCACCGAATCCGGATTTGACATGTGTCGACATTTTGGCCATGTCGTACAATATCCGTACATAAAGTACACCGGCAGCTGTACTTTTGCGTACGGAACTCAATTCTGATTGGTTCCGTACATCAGTAGATAGAGTCTGTGAGAGAGATAGGACTTAGAAAAATTAGAAGATAGGACCCTCTCTCCCACAGAGCTTCTGTACAAAAGGTCAACTTTGACCCTCCATAACTTACTGCTCAGGGGAGCAAATTCAGAGATTCTTTTTGCTATCGACTCAGGGGAGTCTTCTCTTCACAGGGGTGAAGTTGGTCAGAGTTTTTGTCTGCCAGGGTGGCAGTTATTTTTGCTTAAACACAAAGGGGTCAGGATTATCCTAGAGGCTTCTTGGAAGCTGTCCACTCTGAGGACTTATGGAGGTCTCAGAGTTTCAGGTTATGGGCCCACCCTCTAGGGTGCCAATATTTAATGGAACTGGCTTCATATACTGGGAAAGTATGATGATAGGAGCTCTATGCGAAAAAAGGTTTTGGGGGATAGTGAGTGGACGATTGGGGCGTCCATCAAGTCTTGGAATTCCTCCAAGGTTTAAAGGAAGCAGATTCACCAGGAAAGAGGATTCACCTTCAACGGAGGAAACAAAGGAAGGAGAGGTGGTGGACAAAGGAAAGGAGAAGGAGGCGACCACACGAATAGCAACTGGTTTAGCATTCATGTCACCTATTCCGAGGAACGAGGAGAATGATACTGAAACCTGGGACTTCAACAATATGGCGGCAAAGCACTTCATCCTACGCCATCTCACTCAAGGACTTGCATGTCCTCATTTGCAGGTAGAGAGGGCATCCGATCTTTGGATGGCTCTCATAGAGATGTACCGAAGTGGTACGATTCAGCAACAACAGTTGGCTGATCAGAAAGTTAAGGAGTATGTATACAAAGGGGGAAATATGTTGGATTTTTGCAATGAGCTTGCTACACTCTTCATGGAGCTAGAGAGTGCGGGTAAAGTTTTTAGTGAAAAAGAAAAAGTTAACTGTTTACTAATGAAGTTACCTGATGAGTTCGAGAACATAGTCAACCGTGTGCAGGACTTGCCGGACTCAAGGTGGATATGGAACTCAGTGGTAGGGATGATTCTCGTTCGAGAGAATACGATTGAGATCCGAAGGGGAGGAAAGAGTGGCCAAGCCTTGGCAACAGCGACCGATTGGAGGAACAAGGATTCCCGGAAACAAGTCGGAAACTATGGGGGTAGGGAGCAGAAAAAACAGGTTGGCGAGTTCGAACCAAGGGCTCCCAAAGGTTTATGTCATTTTTGTAAGAAACCGGGCACTATATGGCAGAGTGCACCAAGCTAACCGAGCTTCGGTTAAAGGAGGGGCAGACCGGTGGTACCCCGAGAGGAAAGAAAAAGGCCCTTGTCACACAGGTACTTGAGGCGGAATCCGAGGACGAGGACGATGAGCTCCTTTTGGATGAGGAGTTGGAGGCGAAAACTGAGGTTGAAATTCCACGAAGGCAGAAATGTGCTTACGGTGGATTGAAAGGTGAAGCAGGCTGGATTATAGATTCAGGTGCCTCAATGCACATGTGTAAGGATAGACACCTGTTCACTAAGATAAGAAAGATTCCCACTGTAGAGATAGAGTACGGGGATGGGAGGATAGTCACCACTACTCTTGTAAGATCGGTAGATCTGAAAGTGTTAGTAGAAGGAAAGACATCTATATCAACATTCTCCGATGTATTGTTTATTCCGGAGCTGAACAAAAACCTTATCTCTACATCAGTATTAGATGATAAGGGTTTTTTCACTAGCACTAGGGAAGGAGTCTTTACTGCTAGTTTTGAGGAGGATGTCTATTTCATTGCTGAGAAAGGTAGCCATGGGATGTTTAGGCTGATCTTAAGTAATGAAATGAAGAAACTTTATTATGCTGGTGTTCATGATATTATGATGTGGCATAAGAGGCTTGGGCATGTGAATCTAGATAAGTTAAGAGAGATGAAAAAGATGGGAGTGGTGGAAGGGATTCAGTTCAGTGAGAGTGATGATATAAGTGATTGTAGTGGGTGTGCTCAAGGTAAAGCACACAGATTACCCTTTCCAAAAACAGCCACCTACAAGGGAGAAAAACTTCTAGATCTAGTACACACAGATATTTGGGGACCGGCTAGAGTGCCCTCACCGGGGGGGAAGAGATTTATGATGACTATAACTGATGATTGGTCTCGGTATTCCCGAGTATATTTTTTGAAAAACAAGTCAGAGGCTGAGGACTGTTTTAGACAATATAAAGCATGGAGCGAAAAACTCCATGAAACTCCAATCAAGAGAGTAAGCAGTGACAATGGTGGAGAGTATACTTCTAACCAGTTTGAGGATTTTTTGAGGGAAGATGGGGTTCAACACCAAAAGACAGTGCCAGAAAATCCTGAACAGAATGGGGTAGCTGAAAGGTTAAATAGAACACTAAGTGATAGTGCTAGAAGTATGTTGTCGGATAAGAAGATAGGAAAAAGGTTTTGGGGAGAAGCAATGAACTGTGCTAATTACCTCAAAAATAGAGTTCTTACTTCAGCTATAAAAGATCAAACACCTTATGAGAGATGGACAGGCCGGAAACCAGACTTATCTCATTTAAAGGTTTTCGGCAGTCAAGTATTCAGTCTAGATACTGATCGGTCCAATTGGAAGCTAGATCCTAAAGGAAAACCGGGATACTTATTAGGATATGATGAGGATGTTAAAGGATATAGAGTTTATGATCTAAAAAGAGAAGATATAATCTTAGTAAAGCATCTAGTAGTTATGGATGAAGGAAAGTGTGTGGATCCCTTCAAATATACAAAGTCAGTAAAAATCAGATTTGAGTCAAAAAATTCTGATGACTTTGAGCTTCCTAACTATCCAGGTTTTAGAGACGATGACATTCTTGCAGGAACAAATCAGACCAAAAAGGACTCGGTTGTGGAAACTCCAGTGACAACTCTACTCGAGGCGGAAGACGTGGTGGAAATTGATTCGGAATCAAGGGATAGGGGAGAAGCCGAGTTTGTTCGAAAGAATCCACGAGAACCATCTATTCCGGCCTCAGATTTTGAGGGAGGGAGGAGAAGTAGCAGAAGACTGCAAGAAAAACAAGTTAATAACAAGGTAACTAAACTATCTCATCAAGATGAACCTCAAACTTATCGAGAGGCGATGACTTGTCCAGAAAGAAACCGGTGGAAGACAACCATCAATGAGGAGATGGCTTCAATCATGGCAGCCGATACTTGGGAGCTGGTGGACTATCCACCTAACCGAAAACCAATCGGTTGTAAGTGGGTTTTCAAACTAAAACTGAACCCAGATAACACAATCGAGCGCTACAAGGCCAGATTAGTGGCAAAGGGATTTACACAAAAGGAAGGAATTGACTACGAGGAAACCTTTGCCCCGGTGGTCAGATTTCCCTCCGTTCGCATACTTCTCAGTTTAGCAGCGGCGGAAGACATGGAAGTGCACCAGATGGACATCAAAACAACCTTTTTGCATGGAGAATTGGAAGAGGAGATCTTCATGCGACAACCCGAAGGGTTTGTGGAAGAAGGAGAGGAGAGTAAGGTATGCCGGCTGATTAAATCTCTTTATGGTTTGAAACAAGCGCCTCGACAGTGGAATAAGAAGCTTGATGAGTTTCTTACCGGTCTAGGATATATTCGGATCAGCTCAGATCACTCAATCTATGTTTTCGAAGATGAGGAAGGTTTTATATTTATTGCAATTTATGTTGATGATTTGCTTGTTTTAAGTAAATCAATGGAAAAAATTAATAAACTGAAAACCGATCTTAAGGGGAGATTTGAAATGAAGGATATGTGGGAAGCAAAATATATTTTGGGAATTCAAGTAGAGAGAGACCGAAAAAGAAAAATTATAAGATTGACTCAAAAGGAAGCAATAGGGAATATGCTTGAAAAATTTCAAATGGATAAAGCTGATAGTTGTACAACTCCAATGGAATTGAAGAAGGGAAGTGAGGGGAGTGAGGAAGAAGGAGTCATAGTCTTTGACGAGGAATTATCTCCTGATGAATAGAAGTTCATGCAGACTATTCCTTACAGGCAAGTAGTGGGAAGTCTAATCTATTTTATGAATTGTACCCGGCCGGATTTAGCTGCAGTTGTAGGAGTGCTGAGTAGAAGTCTAAATGCTCCCACTAAGAAGGATTGGGAGGCAGCTAAGAGAGTCCTTAGATACTTGGTAGGAACTAGAGATCTATGGTTGCATTTGGGTGGGGAGAATACTGACATGACTACTTGGAGTGATGCCAGTTATGGTGATGCTCCGATGAGGAGATGTACTTCTGGATATGTATTATATGTGGGTGATGGGGCTTGCTGTTGGAGTAGCAAACAGCAAAAGGTTATTGCTCAGTCCACCATGGAGGCTGAGTATATGGCCTCTTGCTCTGCTGTAAAAGAATAGATGTGGGTCAAGTCTTTGCTTGGTGAGCTTGGTCACCTTAAGAGTGGTGTGCAGAAAATATTTTGTGATAATCAGGCAGCAATCGCTATTTCTGCCAATCCTAAACACCATTTTAAAGCCAAACACATGGACATCAGACTCAGCTTTGTTAGAGAGAAAGTAGAAAACAAAATAATCAGTTTAGAGTACAGACCAGATAGTGAGATGGTAGCAGATATGATGACCAAACCTGTGCCTTCCCCTAAGCTAATTTTTTGCACGCAGAAGTGTGGTCTGAAATTAAAGATTGACTAGAAAATAAGGGGAGTGTAGAAACTAATGGTTTTATTAGTATTTTCTAGGTCTGAAAAGAAATATAGAAGTCGAGGCAGTCTATCTCTAACTTCTCTCTCCAACTCTCAAACTTGTCGCAGTCACTGAGAAATTGGAGAGGAAGTTAGAGCCATGGCTACCTTGGCTATCCTGAGGTTTACGGGAAATTTATATTAGGGTTTATTTATTTAAGTAAAATTTATGTGCCGGCGGCAGGATTTGTTCCTTGTACCTACCGGCCGGCAGACAGGAAGTAGCCGGTAGCCTTAGCCGTTTCATCTAGCGGTAGTGTTACGTAGCATATAGTTTGATAATTATTTACATATGTATACAAGCGATAAACCATTTAACTAGAATTAATTACGGGATACATAGATCCAGTAATATGTAATGTACGACTTACGGTACGGACATAAATCAGTACCGCGCATTTGTTTCGTAAATGAAACAAATACCGCGCATGTATTTATTACGGCTACGATTAAAGCCGAATTTAATCGGACGGCCGGGATTAGCGCCGAGATCGCGGAGGAAGATTTCGGTGGTTTGTGGCCATCGCCACATCGGATGACGCGTGGCAAAATTCCGTTGGATTGTGGAAACTCCGGAGATTATGGCACCGAATCCGGATTTGACATGTGTCGACATTTTGGCCATGTCGTACAATATCCGTACATAAAGTACACCGGCAGCTGTACTTTTGCGTACGGAACTCAATTCTGATTGGTTCCGTACATCAGTAGATAGAGTCTGTGAGAGAGATAGGACTTAGAAAAATTAGAAGATAGGATCCTCTCTCCCAGAGAGCTTCTGTACAAAAAGTCAACTTTGACCCTCCATAACTTACTGCTCAGGGGAGCAAATTCAGAGATTCTTTTTGCTATCGACTCAGGGGAGTCTTGTCTTCACAGGGGTGAAGTTGGTCAGAGTTTTTGTCTGCCAGGGTGGCAGTTATTTTTGCTTAAACACAAAGGGGTCAGGATTATCCTAGAGGCTTCTTGGAAGCTGTCCACTCTGAGGACTTATGGAGGTCTCAGAGTTTCAGAAGTCTTACCCTTCACTAAGACTTTCAAATCTTCTGGTCCCACTAGATCTGTAGTAACCACTCTCCCATCCCCATACTCTATCTCTACAGTAGGGATCTTTCTTAGCTTAGTGAAGAGTTCTTTATCATGACACATATGCATGGATGCACCTGAGTCGATAATCCATCGTTCCTGTGGAGCTTCCCGAATTGCCCCAAGGGCACACTTCCGTCTCCGAGGGATCTCCTTCTCCTCCAGACTCTCGTCAAGAAGAAGCTCCCCATCCTCCTCAAAGGACTCATCCTCGGTTTCTCCTGTCACTTTTGTAACCACAAGTGCCTTTTTCTTCCCTCCGAAATAACCCCCTCCACGGTTCTCTTGGAGCCTCAGCTCCGACAGCTTGACACAATCTGCGATGTGTTGTCCCATTTATTTGCAAAAATGACAAAGACCCTTTGGGGGCCTCGGTCCTCCATAATGATCTCTTTCCCCTTTGTACGGTTTCTTCGGGTCCTTCCCCTATCGGTCCCCTCCTGCTGCTAGAGCTTGAATGCTCTTTCCTCCCCTCCTAATCTCCATTGTTTTTTCCTACACAAGTATCATCTTGACCACTGTGTTCCATTTCCATGAACTATGTGGCATTTCTTGTACTCGGTACACTATGTTTTCAAACTCATTTGGTAACTTCATGATAAGGGTGTTAACTTTCATTTTCATTGTACCTGTCCACCTGGTACTTTCAATCTCTATATACAAGCAACAAAGATCATTACAATAATCTAACATCTTTCCTCCTTTATAAGTGTAACTCACTAGCTTTTGCTCAGCCATTTGGATCTCTTGAATAGTTATAGCTATATAAATCTCTACCAAACTCACCCACAACTCCTCGGCCTTGTAAATGTGAAGATGAGCGGTGGCCAAAGCTTGAGTGAGGTGCCTCAAAATGAAGTTCTTAGCAGCCATGTTTACATCCTCCCATATTTGAGTATCGTTCTCCGCGGTCTTCACGATCGCCGCTGTCGGTACTGTGGCAATAAGAGTGAAGGTGTCTACTTCCCTTTCCCCTTTTCGGACAGACTGTTGTCTCCATCATCTACCTCCTCCGCTGAGGCAGCCGTTGCTGTAGGAAACCTTACTCCTCCAAATCCTGGTGGAGTTCTCGAAGGTGGACGTTTCACTTGTCCACTAACGACACCCCAGTATCGTTTTTCGCAAAAAGCTCCCATCATCATGGCTTCCCAATAGATGAACCCAAATCCATTGAAGGTGGGCACCCTAGAGGGTGGGCCCATAACCTGCAATCTTGTGTCCTCCATTGGACAACAGAATACAGGAAGCCTCTAGATAGTATTTAACTAACCCACTTCAATTCACAACCACTACTGCCCAAGAAAGCAAATTGACAATTTGACTGCACCCATGTGTAGCCTGGACTCCCCTGAGTGTGTAGCAAAAAGAATCACTGAAAACAGCCAACCAACCGATAAGTTATAAGGCAGTAAAAATGCCAATTTGTACAAACTCTCAAAGGGAGAGGTGACTACCTACCAAAATTTTTTGAGTCCTGATTCCCTCTAATAACTTATATCTACTGAAGTACAGACAAATCAGATTATTGTACCGTACCAAAAAGTACTACTGTCGGTGTACCTTTTGTACGGCCTATATACGACAAGGCTATTAAGCGGACGCGTGTCTGCTTTTCACTCGTCCGTACATTCTTCGGAATTCCCATGACGGAATGTCATCTCTCCACGTGGCTCCAGGTCATGTCACGTCACAAAACGCCAAAGTAACCACTTCGGGTTTTCGGTGATGATGTGCGCCGTTGGATTTGCAGCGAGACGCAATCTTAGCCGTTATAAATACTTGCCCGACATTTGTTTCGTTGTCGAAACAAAATGCGTGGTATCCGTTTTGAAATAGTATCTTACTTCGTACTTTCATAAAACTGTATCTATGCATGTCGTATACAGTTTTAGTTAAATGGATTTGTTTCCTCTCTAAATAGGTATATATCTATCACATACTACAGCATTTAGCATTGGTCATAGTCAAATAGGATAAAGGTGACTCTATTGGCCAACTTGAGAAACTGCAGGTACCGGGATCAAATCCCGGGTCCGTCAGGTATATTTTTAGTAACCTACTAAAAATAACTGTTTGTTGAACTAAGGCAACCATGGATCAACCACCCTCTCTATCTTTCAGTGACTACAACAAGTATTGGGGCTAGTGAAAGGAGGTGGAGGCAGGCTGCCCGTATTTTCCCTATA
Source organism: Zygnema cylindricum (assembly GCA_037447655.1). NCBI lineage: Eukaryota > Viridiplantae > Streptophyta > Zygnematophyceae > Zygnematales > Zygnemataceae > Zygnema > Zygnema cylindricum. The sequence goes on along the minus strand of JBBHKE010003572.1, from coordinate 87,876 downwards.
TCATTCAAAGTGCATGACCTAATCGACAACCCTAAAATACTACATCTTTGGTCCCTACTTTTCTAACCAGCATTGATGATTAATTCCTAACAAAGCTCATTCATATATATACACTTGTGAGCTGCCAACGAATCACTAAGTGTCAAAATAACCAACATAAATTACGTAACTGTCATTAAGTTCTATTTCACCATAATAGCCCATTACTAATAAATAAATTAATCGTAAGCGCACACCTGAAAGTGAAGCAACCGTAAGCGTACACTTGTCTGCAAATACGACACATAAAGACACACAAATTAAACTTTCGATACCCTCATTGATCACGTAAAATATACCTATTTTAATCAACACTAAATCATTATTTCTAATAAGACAAAACATTGATGTTTCAAATATTTACACTGACACATCCACAAATCCGCGTCATAAGTGACAACTTGCTTACTTGTCGACAATACCACGTAGTGAACCGACATCGAATATGTACGGTCCTCTTAATAATACGTCATCAAAAATAATGCGATCCCTTGAAAATATCGGCGGACACCGTCCGCCCTCCACGTGTAGCTCGAACCACTGCCAAAAATTAAATTGTACTATCCAAATCCTGTTCGTATGAAACCACGTACTTCGCCGTAAATCTCACGCGCCAAATTTAAAGTACACTTGTCAAATACGACGCTCCGTACCAGCGGCGTCCCATTTAATAAATGTTGTCTGTCGCATTATGTTTCGTATGGCCGGCGTACTTTTTCAAACACTTCGAATATTTCAAATCGGATCGCGAAACGATCCGCCTTCCATTTCTATTTCGCATTCCGTATTTTTCTTACGCTTCTTCGCGTCACTCAATTTGTACTTTACGTCACTTTAAATTCATTCGTACAATTTCTCCCCCAATCCGCAAATCTGTTCAAGCCTCCACAGTAATTCCAATAATTACGTGCGCACACAAATACGCGCACGCATGTACGAAACCGAATCTTCCCAAAAACAACACACCCAGTCTTTTTGGTGCATTGTTAAATAAGCCCGTAACGCCCCCTCCAACATTCTGTTCACTCTTTCGGTCTGACCGTCTGTTTGAGGGTGGTACGCTGTGGACATGGCAAGTTGCGTTCCACACAACTTAAACTGATTCCTCCAAAAGTGATTGACAAACTTTCTATCGCGATCACTGATGATTTTTTTTCGGAAACCCATGATGACGGAAAATCTCTCGGAAGAACAAATTTGCCACGTCTCGAGCTGTAGCTGTGATTGTTGTAGGTAAGAAATGGGCCATTTTTGTAAGGTAATCCACGACGACAAAGATGGAATCATAGCCCTCCGCAGTCAACGGAAGGGCAACGATAAATTCCATTGAAATCGCTTCCCAAGGGACAGGTGGTATCGGAAGAGGTTGCAAAAGTCCTTGACGACCCGATTCTTATTTGTTTATGTTACACGAGTCACACGTCTTGACATAATCTGCAATGTCTCGAGTCATGTTTGGCTAGTAATACGCCTCAAGGACACGTGCTGTTGTTTTATCTTGTCCGAAATGTCCACTAAGCGGCTCGTCATGACTCAATTTAAGTATTGTGTGACGTAACCCCGGGTTTGTTGGAATATAAATTCGTGTTGTTTGACTTGGTCTGTACCGCCACATACCGTTCGCGGTTCGAATCAAGATCTTTCGTTTGACCAATTCCTTGATCATATCATCGTCGTTGTATGCGGCCTTAATCCCATTCAACCACTGCTCGTCCACTTGCAACCTGCTTGTCACTGCGTTGACTTTCTGCTCTTGCGTTGTATTCGCTGCTGCGGTGTTCCTTCTTCCGACATAACCGCTTTGCTCTTGCGATGGTTGCGATACTTGCTTCATCACGGGCGCAGCGACACCAGGTCTTCTTGACAAAGCATCCGCCGGGTTTGTCAAACCTGGTTTGTATTGTATAGTTAAATCTGGTCCAAAAGTCTCAAGAAATGTCATCCACCTGATTTGTTTCTTCGATAATTTGGGTTGCGTTTGGAGATACTGTAACGCGTGGTGGACTTTGATTACAGTGATCCGCTTCCCCTAAACATAACATTTCCAAACTTCTAGAGCATTAATAATAGCAATTCTCTCTTTCTCATGCGTGGCCCAATTGAGTTCCGCTGCCTTTAACTTCCGACTGTCATACGTAATGGGTTGTACGCCTTTTCCATGATCCTGCATAAGAATTGCTCCACTCGCCGTGTCGCTGACGTCTATAATTGTCGTCCAAGGTAATTTGAGGGAGGGTACAGCTAACACAGGGGAGGTAATTGTTGTTCTACAACCACGGTGCAGGTGGAGGAGCAGTAGTAGTAGTAGAAGTAGACATGATACACTCTCAGAAGCTATCAAGAATCCTACCAAACAGCTGTTCTTAAGTGCTCACCAATTCTTATACAAGCATCCAAACATTACAAAACTCTATCAGAATATAGAGTAGCATAAACACTGATAACTCCCAAAGTTATAGCACAATTGACCCAACAACACTCAAGATATAATACTGAGAAGTTTCCCAAAAACTGTCAGCAGTTTTACTACTTGGAAGTCTGGATTCATAATATGTTATGAGTCCTAAGTCTTATACTTGTGTTGAACTGGCAACACCAGTGTACTTGAGAGGTACATCAAACCACCAAGCTACCACTAATCTGTCAAGCTACCATTGAGCTATCTCCAAGCTACCACTGTGCTATCACTAAGCTAACTAGAATTGTATCTATCGCAGTTGCTTTATCCTGTACAGATTCACATTAACAATATCAGACGTTGCGTTGTCCGTACGGAACATATCAAATATAATCGTGGTTGCCTTATCCTGTCTGTGTTGCAGCTTCGCTACTGCGTTGCTCTGCTGTATAGCAGCTGCGCTGCTCTGTTGTATAGCAACTGCGCTGCTTTGTCTGTAAAGCAGTTGCGCTGCTCTGAGACTGAAAGCTTTCCAAAAAGACAACACTCCCCTAAAGCTTTGGACTCAGTATCCCGGCGCAGCTGCGGTGATAAAATAGCGCAGCATCGCAGCATAACAATATAACAATTAGCAAGTCACCCAGTCCCACTACATCTCAAAGATGGATTTATCTCAGAGTGGTAATATAGTAGTGCAGCAATTCAACTATTCACTTAATCCCATTGCGTCCCCACAATACTTCAGCTTAGGAGCAGGAAGGGTTTTAGTGAGCATATCAGCAATCATTTTTGCATCTGGCAAATAACATAATTTAATCACTCTAGAGAACACTTTTTCTCTTACTAAGTGTAATCGTACATCCATGTGCTTGCTTTTGAAGTTATGACTCGGGTTAGAAGCAATGGCAATGGCAGCTTGGTTTTCACACCAGATCACCTGTGGACCAACTTGCATGTATCCTAGTTCTTGTAACATGGATTTTACCCATAAGAGTTCTTTGAGGGCCGAGCTTGCTGCCATATATTCTGACTCCATTGTCGACTGTGCTGTAAGCTTTTGAAGTTTGATGCTCCAGCAACAAGTACCGTTCCCAATTTGTAGAACAAATCCCGTGGTGGATTTCCGGCTTGGCATGTCGCCATAGCTTGCATCACTCTATGTTTGCAGCTTGACTTCTCCTCCGCCTAGAATGAGTTTGAGATCTTTAGTTCCTTCCAAATATCTTAAGACTCTCCTTGCTGCATCAAGATCAGATTTTCTCGGATTTTCTAGACTCCTGCTCAGTACCCCGACTGCTGCAGCAATGTCAGGACGGGTACAGTTCATGAAATATATTAAGCTCCCACTATCTGTCTATAAAGTATTATTGTCATAGGATCATTCTCCCCTGACTCTAAATACTCGCTAACAACGACACCTGGTTCTGTCTCTTCTCCCTCTAACTTTTGCTGAAACTCCATTGGAGTTAAACATCCTTTTGCCCCCCGCATTCCGTACTCATCTAACATGTTTCCAATAGCCTCTTTTTGAGTCAATTTTATTATTTTCTTATTTCTGTCCCTCTCTACCTGGATACCCAAAATATATTTTGCCTCTTCGAGGTCTTTCATCTCGAACCGTGAGTTTAGAGCAGTTTTGATTTTGTTAATTTCAGCCATTGATTTGCTAATTAATAGCAAATCATCTAGATATACTGCTATATACACTATCCCATTTTCAACCTTTAGAACGTAAACAGAGTGATCAAAACATATCCTTTGAAATCCTAGACTAGTCAAGAATTCATCAAGCTTTATATTCCACTGTCTGGGGGCCTGTTTTAGGCCGTACAAAGATTTTAGCAACTTGCATACTAAGTGCTCTTTTCCTGGTTCCACATACTTTTCAGGCTGCTGCATGTAAATGGTTTCTTCTAGTTCTCCATGCAAAAAGGCCGTTTTTACATCCATCTGATGAATTTCCATATCTTCTATAGCAGCTAGGGACAGCAAAATCCTAACTGTTGGAAATCTTACAACTGGAGAAAATGATTCTTCAAAATCGATTCCTTCCTTTTGATTGTACCCCTTCGCCACAAGTCTGGCCTTATAGCGTTCAATGGTGTTATCGAGATTTAACTTCACTTTGAATACCCATTTGCTGCCGATCGCTTTTCGGGCTGGAGGAAGGTACACGAGCTCCCATGTTTGAGCCTCCATGATCGACTTCATTTCGTCGTTTGCCGCCTCAATCCAGTGATTCCGCTCTGGTGATGAGAAGGCCTCTTGGATGGTCAAGGGCTCCCTTGAGACTGCCGAGTATGCAAATTGAGAGCTTGCTTGCAGGCGGCTAGTTGATCTTCTTCCCCCCGGAAATTCTGAGGCTGAGATCGTCGGATGCCGCGCATTGCGCTGATTGCGCTAGTTGCAATCCGTGTGTTCGTGATTGCGCTGGTTGCGATCCGTGTGTATTGACTGCTCTTGGTCCACCTGGACCCAAAGTTGGTGAGGAACTTGGAGAGAGTCTGAATCCGGAGTCATTACGGGAGTGTGTGGAATCTACAGGACAATTTCTTTCATGCAATCTAAAATGACATACTCCTGTACTTTTTGTTGCTTCTGCTTCTCTGTCATTTGAAATAAATCTATGGAGTCTAGTTCATCTTTAACAATGATGTTTCTAGCTACAACTGTTTTCTGCCTTTCAAACACAAAGACTCTATAACCTTTTGAGGGATCATCATATCCTAACAGAATACCCGATAATCCCTTCGGTTCCATTTTCCATCTATCTGTAGACGTATCCAATATAAAGCATTTACTACCAAAGACCTTGAAATGGCTAACATCTGGTTTGCTACCTGTCCAGATTTCGTAAGGAGTTGTTTCTACCGATCTTGATCCTATCCTATTCTTAATATAAACTGCACAATTTAGAGCCTCAGCCCAAAATTTTGGATCCACATTTTTATCTGCAAGCATAGACCTAGAGCTTTCCGTGAGAGTTCTATTCAGTCTTTCCGACACCCCATTTTGTTCCGATGAATATGGAACAGTCAATAGATGATTAATGCCTTCCTCGAGTAAAAAGGTTTCAAATTCTTTCGATGTTTATTCACAACCATTGTCCGATCTGAGCAGTAAAATAGATGAATTAAGAAGTTTTTCAGCCCATGCTTTATAGTGTTTGAAGTGACCAAACACTTCACTCTTCTCCTTCATGAAGTAAACTTTTGTAAACCTGGAGAAATCATCTGTGAAGTTGACCATATATTTCACCCCTCCGGCAGATGGAACCTTCGCCGGACCAAAGACATCCGAATGAATTTGTTGTAAAAGTTTCGTTGACCGATGCTCAGACTCCTTAGGAAATGTCAATCTGTGGATTTTGCCTAAAGCGCAACCATCGCAAGTTTTGACCGGCCCATCTGTGATTGATACACCCTCTATTTTTCCAGCAATGACCATTTTCCTCAAACTATCATATTTTACATGGCCTAATCTTTTATTCCACAACTCATCTGAGTGCAAAACACCGGAGTACAAAACATCATTCTCCTTTGTATTAGCCATATCCATGCGATACATCTTGCTACTATCTCTAGTACCTGTAACCGCAACCTTGCCATTTTTGCTAACAACTTGCCGACCATTTTTCAAATTAACCTCAAAGCCTTTGCTCTCTACCAACGACGTAGAAAACAGATTTTTCTTAAAGTCAGGCACAAATAAGACATTGTGAAGAGTCCTTTCAATTGCTTTTCCTTCTACATCAACTAGTAAGGACACATCACCCACAGCACGAGTCTAGACACTCATTCCACAAGCATAATAAATATTTTTCTCCGGCGTTGCTTTCAGAATTTTGAAGATGGCCTTGTTCCAGCATATGTGGGTTGACGCTCCGGTATCCATTATCCATCCGGGGTCCTTCGCGCCCTCCAGTGCAGCCGCCATAGCGAATATATCCGTATCGTCCTCCGTAGAAACCGTCAAAGTCTCGTCTTGGAGAGACGAAGAAGCCGAAAATAGTGCATTTCCACGAGGTGTAGTACCCGGGAAGCCTTTGTAAAACCGGCTTTGTTGCCATCCCGGCCGGTATAAACCTGTATCGTTAGCTCTTTTAAGCTTAGGACAGAATTTGTATCCATGACCTCTCTCACTGCAACAAAAGCATGCATTGTTGGATTGTCTATTCCCACCTTGATTAAAATGTCTGAACTGATTATACTGATTTCTTTGCTGATTAAACTGTCCTTTTCTCTCAAAGTCTGAATTAAAAGCCTCTACTTGCTCAACATTGAGAATATTAGATGTAGCTTCCTCCTCTAGTAAAATATTGATGGCTAACTGTAAAGTCCAGCTAGCTTTATCTTTTTGTTTGAGCATGTCAGATGCTCCTTTCATACTACGAGGAGACCCCTCATGAGCAATGCCGCCTGTTGAAAAGGAGGAAACACCCCACCTGCACAAGCATGTGCATCTACAAGGATACGAAATTTGTTAGAATATTCAGCCATTGTACCGCCAGTGTACTTATAGTCCCAAATTTTTCCAGCCAATAGAAGCTCTTCCTGGACATTGGCCTTTTCATAATCACTTTTAAGAGATTTCCAGATATCAATTGCTTTTTTCATCTTTATCCGAGACATAGCTAAGTCCTCAGATATACAAAATTTCAGAATAGAACGAGCTTGCGTATTTTTCTTAGACCATGACGGATCAGATTCATCCAGCGAACCATCTAATATATCTAAAAGATTGACATTTTCAAAATGTGTTTCCACCATATCCGCCCAGTAAACATACTTATCCCCGGAAAAGATAGGAATTCTTGATGACAGGCCCATAACCTGTTGTTCTACAACCACCGGTGCAGGTGGAGGAGCAGCAGTAGTAGTAGAAGTAGACATGATACACTCTCAGAAGCTATCAAGAATCCTACCAAACAGCTGTTCTTAAGTGCTCACCAATTCTTATACAAGCATCCAAACCTCACAAAACTCTATCAGAATATAGAGTAGCATAAACACTGATAACTCCCAAAGTTATAGCACAATTGACCTGACAACACTCAAGATATAATACTCAGAAGTTTCCCAAAAACTGTCTGCAGTTTTACTACTTGGAAGTCCAGATACATAATATGCTATGAGTCCTAAGTCTTATACTTGTGTTGAACTGGCAACACCAGTGTACTTCAGAGGTACATCGAACCACCAAGATACCACTAATCTGTCAAGCTACCATTGAGCTATCACTAAGCTACCACTGAGCTATCACTAAGCTAACTAGAATTGTATCTATCGCAGTTGCTCTATCCTGTACAGAATCACATTAAGAATATCAGACGATGCGTTGTCCGTACGGACCATATCAAATATAATCGTGGTTGCCTTGTCCTGTCTGTGTTGCAGCTTCGCTGCTCTGCTGTATAGCAGCTACTCTGCTATATAGCAGCTGCGCTGCTCTGTTGTATAGCAGCTGCGCTGCTTTGTCTGTAAAGCAGCTGCGCTGCTCTGAGACTGAAAGCTTTCCAAAAAGACAACAGGGAGTTGTTAGTGTTTATGCTGCTCTATACTTTGATAGAGCTTTGTGAAGTTTGGATGCGTGTATAAGATTTGGTGAGCACTTGTAAACAACTGTTTGGTAGGATTCTTGATAGCTTCTGAGAGTGTATCATATCTACTTCTACTACTACTGCTACTCCTCCACCTGTACCGGTGGTTGTAGAACAACAGGTTATGGGCCTGTCATCAAGAATTCCTATCTTTTCCGGAGATAAGTATGTTTACTGGACGGATATGGTGGAGACACATTTTGAGAATGTCAATCTTTTGGATATATTGGATGGTTCGCTGGATGAATCTGATCTGTCATGGTGTAAGAAAAATACGCAAGCTCGTTCTATTCTGAAATTTTGTATATCTGAGGACTTAGCTATGTCTCGGATAAAAATGAAAAAATCAATTGATATATGGAAATCCCTTAAAAGTGATTATGAAAAGGCTAATGTCCAGGAAGAACTTCTATTGGCTGGAAAAATTTGGGACTATAAGTACACTGGCGGTATAATGGCTGAATATTCTAACAAATTTCGTATCCTTGTAGATGCACATGCTTGTGCAGGTGGGGTGTTTCCTCCTTTTCAACAGGCAGCATTGCTCATAAGGGGTCTCCCTCGTAGTATGAAAAGAGCATCTGACATGCTCAAACAAAAAGATAAAGCTAGCTGGACTTTACAGTTAGCCATCAATATTTTACTAGAGGAGGAAGCTACATCTAATATTCTCAATGTTGAGAAAGTAAAAGCTTTTAATTCAGACTTTGAGAGAAAAAGACAGTTTAATCAGCAAAGGAATCAATTTAATCAGTTCAGACAGTTTAATCAAGGTGGAAATAGACAATCAAACAATGCATGCTTTTATTATAGTGAGAGAGGTCATGGATAAAAATTCTGTCCTAAGCTTAAAAAAGCTAACGATACAGGTTTACATAGGCCGGGTTGGCAACAAATCCAGTTTTACAAAGGCTTCACGGGGCCTATACCTCGTGGAAATGCACTATTTTCGGCTTCTTCGTCGCTATAAGACGAGACTTTGACGGTTTTTACAGAGGACGAAATGGATCTATTCGCTATGGCGGCTGCAATGGAGGGCGCAAAGGACCCTGGATGGATAATGGATACAGGAGCGTCAACCCACATGTGCTGGAACAAGGCCATCTTCAAAATTCTGAAAGCAACGCCGGAGAAAAATATTTATTATGCTTGTGGAATGAGTGTCCATACTCGTGCTGTGGGTGATGTGTCCTTACTAGTTGATGTAGAAGGAAAAGCAATTGAAAGGACTCTTCACAATGTCTTATTTGTGCCTGACTTTAAGAAAAATATGTTTTCTACGTCGTTTGTAGAGAGTAAAGGCATTGAGGTTAATTTGAAAAATGGTCGGCAGGTTGTTAGCAAAAATGGCAAGGTTGCGGTTACAGGTACTAGAGATAGTAGCAAGATGTATCGCATGGATATGGATAGTCCCAAGGAGAATGATGTTTTGTACTCTGGGATTTTGCACTCAGATGAGTTGTGGCATAAAAGATTAGGCAATGTAAACTATGATAGTTTGAGTAAAATGGTCTTTGCTGGAAAAATAGAGGGTGTATCAATCACAGATGAGCCTGTCAAACTTGTGATGGTTGCACTTTAGGCAAAATCCACGGATTTCCATATCCTAAAGAGTCTAAGAATAGGTCAACAAAACTTTTACAACAAATTTTTTTGGATGTCTTTGGTCCGGCGAAGGTTCCATCTGCCGGGGGGATGAAATATATGGTCACCTTCACCGATGATTTCTCCAAGTTTACAAAAGTTTACTTCATGAAGGAGAAGAGTGAAGTGTTTCGTCACTTCAAACACTATAAAGCATAGGCTGAAAAGCTTCTTAATTCACCTATTTTGCAGCTCAGATCGGACAATGGTGGTGAATATACATCGAAAGAATTTGAAACCTTTTTACTCGAGGAAGGCATTAGTCATCTATTGACTGTTCCATATTCACCGGAACAAAATAGGGTGTCAGAAAGACTGAATAGATTTCTCACGGAGAGCTCTAGGTCGATGCTCGCAGATAAAAATGTGGATCCGAAATTTTTGGCTGAGGCTCTAAATTGTGCGGTTTATTTTAAGAATAGGATAGGATCAAGATCGGTAGAAATTACTCCTTACGAGATCTAGACAGGTAGCAAACCAGATGTTAGCCATTTCAAGGTCTTTGGTAGTCAATGCTTTATATTGGATATGTCTACAGATAGATGGAAAATGGAACCGAAGGGATTACCGAGTATTCTGTTAGGATATGATGATCACTCAAAAGGTTATAGAGTCTTTGTGTTTGAGAGGCAGAAAATAGTTGTAGCAAAGAACATCATTGTTAAAGATGAACTAGACTCCATAGATTTATTTCAAATGACAGAGCACCAAAAGCAACATAAGGTACAGGAATATGTCATTTTAGATTGCATGCAGGAAATTGTCCCGCGGATTCCACAAACTCCGGTGGTGACTCCAGAGTCAGAATCTCTCCAAGTTCGCAACCAGCACAATCAGCGCAATGCACGGCATCCGACGATCTCAGCCGCAGAATTTCCGGGGGGAAGAAGATCAAGCAGCCGCCTGCAAGCAAGTTCTTACTTTGCCTACTCGGCAGCCTGAAGGGAGCCTTTGACCATTCAGATTGCCTTCTCATCACCAGAACGGAATCACTGGATCGAGGCACCAAACGACGAAATGAAGTCCATCATGGAGGCTCAAACATGGGAGCTTCTGAACCTTCCTCCAGACCGAAAAGCGATCGGCAGCAAATGGGTATTCAAAGTGAAGTTAAATCCCGATAACACCATTGAACGTTATAAGGCCAAACTTGTGGCAAAGGGGTATAATCAAAAGGAAAGAATCGATTTTGAAGAATCATTTTCTGTGGTTGTAAGATTTTTGACAGTTAGGATTTTGCTGTCTCTAGCTGCTATAGAAGATATGGAAATACATCAGATGGATGTAAAGACGACCTTTTTGCATGGATAACTAGAAGAGACCATTTACATGCAACAACCTGAAAAGTATGTGGAACCAGGAAAAGAGCACTTAGTATGCAAGTTGCTAAAATCTTTGTACGGCCTAAAACAGGCCCCTAAACAGTGGAATCTAAAACTTGATGAATTCTTGACTAGCCTAGGATTTCAAAGGATAAGTTCTGATCACTCTGTCTACGTTCTAAAGGGTGAAAATGGGATAGTGTATATAGCAGTATATGTAGATGATTTGCTATTAATAAGCAAATCAATGGCTGAAATTAACAAAATCAAAACTGCTCTAAACTCACGGTTCGAGATGAAAGACCTCGGTGAGACAAAATATATTTTGGGTATTCAGGTAGAGAGGGACAGAAAGAAGAAAATAATAAAATTGACTCAAAAAGAGGCAATTGGAAACATGTTAGATGAGTATAGAATGCGGGGGGGCAAAAGGATGTTTAACTCCAATGGAGTTTCAGCAGAAGTTAGAGGGAGAAGAGACAGAACCAGGTGTCGTTGTTAGCGAGTATTTAGAGTCAGGGGAGAATGATCCTATGACAATAATACTTTATAGACAGATAGTGGGAGCTTAATATATTTCATGAACTGTACCCGTCCTGACATTGCTGCAGCAGTCGGGGGTACTGAGCAGGAGTCTAGAAAATCCGAGAAAATCTGATCTTGATGCAGCAAGGAGAGTCTTAAGATATTTGGAAGGAACTAAAGATCTCAAACTCATTCTAGGCGGAGGAGAAGTCAAGCTGCAAACATAGAGTGATGCAAGCTATGGCGACATGCCAAGCCTGAAATCCACCACGGGATTCGTTCTACAAATTGGGAATGGTACTTGTTGCTGGAGCATCAAACTTCAAAAGCTTACAGCACAGGCGACAATGGAGTCAAAATATATGGCAGCAAGCTCGGCCCTCAAAGAACTCTTATGGGTAAAATCCATGTTACAAGAACTAGGATACATGCAAGTTGGTCCACAGGTGATCTGGTGTGATAACCAAGCTGCCATTGCCATTGCTTCTAACCCGAGTCATAACTTCAAAAGCAAGCACATGGATGTACGATTACACTTAGTAAGAGAAAAAGTGTTCTCTAGAGTGATTAAATTATGTTATTTGCCAGATGCAAAAATGATTGCTGATATGCTCACTAAAGCCCTTCCTGCTCCTAAGCTGAAGTATTGTGGGGACGCAATGGGATTAAGTGAATAGTTGAATTGCTGCACTACTATATTACCACTCTGAGATAAATCCATCTTTGAGATGTAGTGGGACTGGGTGACTTGCTAATTGCTATATTGTTATGCTGCGATGCTGCGCTATTTTATCACCGCAGCTGCGCCGGGATACTGAGTCTAAAGCTTTAGGGGAGTGTTGTCTTTTTGGAAAGCTTTCAGTCTCAGAGCAGCGCAGCTGCTATACAAAGAGAGTAGCGCAGCAGCAGAGTAGCGCAGCAGCAGAGCAATGCAGCAGCGAAGCTGCAACACAGACAAGACAACGCAACCACGATTATATTTGATATGGTCCGTACGGACAACGCAACGTCTGATATTCTTAATGTGATTCTGTACAGGATAAAGCAACTGCGATAGATACAATTCTAGTTAGCTTAGTGATAGCTCAGTGGTAGCTTGGTGATAGCTCAATGGTAGCTTGACAGATTAGTGGTAGCTTGGGTGGTTTGATGTACCTCTCAAGTACACTGGTGTTGCCAGTTCAACACAAGTATAAGACTTAGGACTCATAACATATTATGTATCCTAGACTTCCAAGTAGTAAAACTGCAAACAGTTTTTGGGAAACTTCTGAGTATTATATCTTGAGTGTTGTCGTGTCAATTGAACTGAAACTTTGGGAGTTCTCAATGTTTATGCTGCTCTATACTTTGATCGATCTTTGTGAAGTTTGTATTCGTGTATAAGATTTGGTGAGCACTTGTAAATAGCTGTTTGGTAGGATTCTTGATAGCTTGTGAGAGTGTATCATGTCTACTTCTACTACTACTACTGCTCCTCCACCTGCACCGGTGGTTGTAGAACAACACACTATGCTACTTACCGCTCTATGGTGGGTACTCTTATGTATGCCATGCAAGCGACTCGGCCAGATATTGCTTCCGCGATTACGAAACTTATTCAATTTCTTCAGCGGCCTTCTCCATATCATTTTGCAGCTACTAAACGGGTCTTTCAGTATCTACTGGGCACTAAATCTTTGTGTCTCACTTACTCCTCCTCTGGTTGTACTACCCTCTTGGGCTTTGTTGATTTTGATTGGGCCCAGGACGAGCTATCCTGCGATCTATCACTGGCTTGTGTTTTTGCTTGGGAAATGGGCTTATCTCTTGGTCTTGCATAAAACAACCTACTAGAGCTTTCTTCAGTACTGAGGTCGAATACATGGCTGCATGCCATGCCGCCAAGGAAGCTGTTTGGCTTCAAACCCTTCTCACCAATCTTGGTTTTCCTCCCTCTGGTCCCACTCCCATCTGCTCCAACTCCTAAGGTGCCCTTGCTTTGATCAAGAATCTGGTTCAACACAAGCGCACCAAGCACATCGCATTCCAATACCACAATTCTCAGGAGCGTGTCGAGGATGGCACCGTTCAATTTCTCTATGTAAAATCTACGGATCAAGTTGCTGACTTTCTCACCAAAGCTTTTCATCGACCCCATTTTGAGCAGCATCCTTTCTCCTCCGGCCTTCGTCCTCCACTTTCCTCATAATTCTTCAAATTACCTTTTATTTATCATCTAAATACTCCTTTGTAGTTTTAGCTTGAGGGGGGGTGTTAAGGGTAATTTCCCGTACTATTTTTCTCTTCGAATACGTACATCCACTTAAACCTTTTTTGTCCTAAGTCAACTTGACCGTACTCCACTTATTAGTGCGTCCTCCACTTTAGTCTTTTTCGTCCTACGTGAACAAGACCGTACTCCACTTATTCAAGTGCGGTCTCATATTTGTACTTTTGGTCTTATTTTTTTCATTTTTATTTTCGTTGGTCAACCTTGTCTAATAGATTTGGTCTTTGTGTAGCCCCCCAAATCTACTTTGTGTAGCGTAGTACAGTACTATCAACAATAATTAGCAATTTGTCACTTTGTATAAAATGATCTCGTTTCATAATGAAATTATCAACTCGATCACACAATTCCCAAATGCTTTGACTCTTTTGTCTTTTACTATGGCGTCTAATAATCATTCTCCTATAATAAATTAGGCTACGGTCCATGCCCGTGTAACAAGCATTGATGTACAAGTTAGAGTGAAAACGTTTTTTTCCAAGGGCCATGAACCTAAATAAGAGTTCATAACGCTAATTTTTTTATAAACACTAATTATTTCTTAGCCATTCAAGGGTTACTATACTGTAGCCCTCTAAAAAACATTGAGTTAAACCGACAAGAACCGTCGACCATCCAGAAAGGACGCTTCTATTTATTTGAACGAACTTTCCAACAAGGAGTTTTGAGGCGTGACAACCCTTTCACTTTTGCACATAGAGGTATATTTTTTCTGAGTTTTACGAAAATTTTCAAAAACTAAAATAAGGGTGAGCCTCCATGAAGCAAACCTGAGGTTGTTTACTGGAATAAATGCATTTTCGTACAAGGATGTACCATTTTTTTTGTTTTTAAGCATTATTACTGGAGATTTGGTAAGATTCTCCAAACTTTTGGGTGACATCGTCGACTGTCCGATTCGGTGTTTTTGAAGAAAACGGTCATTCTATCTAGTGTCTGGCTAGTCTCCTCCCTTGTTTTCAAGGAGGAGACTAGCTACACAGTGGACATGTAAAATTTGTACAAGTGGAAAGGTCACATACGATTCACTATGGATGTGTTGCGAAGCATCTATTGGGCATCGCATCGAGGTTTGTGAAATTATGTGGGCGCCATAGCCTCCCACAGAATACACATCTACTCCTCCACTAACTGCATACACCCAACAGCCTAATAGGTTTCAGACTATTGCTGCCACCTTCTTAGGTAATGACTCTGACCAGCCTGAACCCTCTAAGGACAAGGCTCACCTAAGTCCAACGCAAAAAGAAACAGTGGGAAATTTCACCCGAGCTGACTCACCCGAGTTGATTGTTATAGCTGTTCAAAGTCAACCTATTTATACATATGCTCTTTAGGAGAGAGGGTATTATAAAAAACTGCCTAAGTCCTAAGACCCTAATCATATCCCCTATCTACTAAACCCTAAGCCAATTAAATGACTGTAACCTCCAAAAAATTGTATACAAAGTACAATCTACTTCTAAGCCGCCATACTTTTTGTACGGATTGGTACGACACCACTTTCTTCTTGCCACGTACCACAAATGAAGCCATGGTTAAAAAACGCATTTTCGTAAAAAATCCAAAATCCGTATGATTTTGTGTGAGGATTATTGGGAGAATCGGCCGATCAGCCGAAATCATGTTTTGGTTCGATGTGATGAAATCGGTCGTCCGCGGATTCGTTGACGTTTTTGTTTGCGTGGCGCGATTCAATTTTGTGTATGGTTTTGCTATTTGCATCGGAGTACCTTTGGTTTGTTCAATGTACGGCGGTTCAATACCAGCCAATACATATATTATTTATGTATGATGGTTCAGTTTGGTTTTGTCTGTTTTGCATTGTCTTGAACGATGACTATGATATGTAGTGCGTTGTAGGTGTCAAGTGCATTTTAGTGCGCATCACTTTGTTTCAGCGCTTGAATGTTTTATTAGGCGCACGTCCGCATGTGGACTTCGGCGCCCTCGTCTGTTTCAGTTAGTTAAGTAAGTGGTCATGAGGTAAGTGGTCATGAGTTGTCGGTGTTAAGAAGGTATATTAGCGTGTGTTACTATCAATTTAGTATGCAGTCTGGTGAGATGCATCATATGTCTGAGAGATACATTAAAGTATATAGAGTAAAGATCTAAGGAAAGAGGAAGAGTAAGACTTAAGATATATTTGAGAGTGAGCAACAAGTGGAGATGGAGAGAGGTTAGTATTGTGAAAGCTTCAACTTGATATATTGATATTTGGCCGACATGATTTCTTGTAAGTTGTGAGTGTTTTATGTCTAAGAATATGTTTATCTGGCTACTCTAAATTTGATATGTCATATATGGAGGCATGAGCACTTTTGATTCTTAAAAATTAGTATCCCGGAGTAGTCTGATTCATTAGTTGAGAGTAGATGCTTGAAGGTTCGGTGAGGATGTTTGAAACAGTGAGAAGAGTATGAAGCTTGTTTGGGATTCTGTTTGAAGTATCCTTTGGGATACCTTCAAGTTCAATTCGGATGCACAGCTGCAAAATTCGTGGATGAATTCTGTATTTTTTGGGAAAAAAGTAATCGAGGAAGAGGAAATGGATCCACTGAATTTCGAAAGAGAAATTAAAGATTGAGATTGAGATGATCGTGGAGAAAGACGTAGAAAAGCTAAATTGGAAAGGAAGAATAGATTTGATGAAGTAAGATCAGTCTCAAATACAAAAGTGGATCATCAATGAGGGTGAACAAATAAAAGAAATGGAAAAAAGAGGTGTCGGTGAGTGAAAGTGAGGAGAAGAAGTGAAAGGAAGAAACGAAAACGAAGAAAAATATTTTGTACGGTTAAACTGTACGATTCCCTCGTACGAAAAGTTAATTTCTTCACGATTAGTGTGGGCGTTTGAAGTGGTGTGTGTATATGAAGTTTCATTTCCTTTTGACGCTGAAATTTTGAGGAAGAAGAGGAGATGTTTGGTGTTGGAACGAGACCAGTGTTTTTACCGGCTGTTTCGGCCGCTTGCTGATTGTCAGGCGGCGAACTTGTGTGTGGCCGCCATGTTTTTTTTGGTACTCTGTTGGTGTGGAGTACTATACTGAAATGTTTTGTGTGGAGTTTTGAAGTACGGCAAAACTGTTCGTGTGTTACAGTGGAGCCTCAATTGGTGTGACGGTGGCAAGTCTGAGAGGAGATCATTAAGGCCTCCTAAAATAGATTGCGATTACATGAATTCCTGTGGATTGATATAGACGCCGTGGAGATTTGAACTTACAAAATCCATTCGTGCGTATTTGTGAACGAAGGAGAAATCGTTCTGCACAAGGCGTCAATTGAATGCCTCATGTACTTTGGAGAAGGAACGATGCTGAATATTACCGCCGCCGGTTTTGGACGTCAAAATATATCGTCAGGCGAAGAGGAGTTATTTTATGACGGCTAAGCACTCTTTTTGTACCTTTTTGGTACAATCAATTTGGTGTTCTTCTTTCAGTTTGGAGTTTTCCGGATATTATTTTGTCAGGTATTTTGGCGGCTACAGTACTATACTTTTTGTCGTCATATTTTGGTGGACGTGGAATTATTTCAATTCTGTTTACGTAGATCTTCTAGTACTTTATTTGTACCATGTGTAGGGGGACTTTGTTTTGTTGTGAACGAAGAAGCTATTTGAACAATTTGATTATGATAGAGCTTAGGACGCGGAGTTTTTATTTTACCTTGATATGAATTTGCGGCGTGGACTTTCGATTTTGATTTCGAAATTTCATCTTTTCTGACCACATTGATATTCGATCTTGTACTTTTGTACGGTGACATATTTAAGAGGGGGCAGGTGAAATCGGTGTCGTGCCATTCCACCGCTTCTCCCAATAAGAGGGGGATTGTTAAGATCAAAGGTCGCAAACGGTCAATCGAAACCGTGACCGACCATTAACAGACCGCCCGCGCCAGATCCGCAACGGTTCGGCTGCCAAATTTTGGGGGTCGGGCGGTTACGGTCGGTTGGTTCACCAAGAAAAAAAGAGGTCGGTTACGGTCGGTCAACCAAAAAACCAAAAAAAAATGAAAGTTTTGTACTGTCCCTATAATCCAACATGCTTGTACTTTGTACTCTTTGGTATCGTGGAAGTACGTGACATCATGATTAGCGTCGCAAATCTGACACGGTACTGTAGTAACGCTGTTCATTTCGCAAATCATAGGGAACGCGACAAGTTTTGGAACGTGACATAGCCCGGTCGGGCATCGGTTACTCAGATTTTGAAAAAAAAAACGGTCGGTTTCAGTTATGTAAAATTTTGACTTTTGCAACCTCTGGTTAGGATTATTGGGAGAATCGGCCGATCAACCAAAATCATGTTTTGGTTTCGATGTGAAGAATCGGTCGTCCGCGGATTTGTTGATGATTTGGTTCGCGTGGCGCGATTCGATTTTGTGTCAGGTTTCGCTATTTGCACCAAAGTACCTTTGGTTCGTTCAATGTACGGCGGTTCAATACCAACCGGTACATATATTATTTATGTATGATGGTTCAGTTTGGTTTCCTCTTTTTTGCATTGTCTTGAACGTTGACTATGACATTTAGTGCGTTGTACGTGTCAAATGCCTTTTAGTGCGCATCACTTTGTTTCGGCAATCGAATGTTTTTATTAGGCGCACGCCCGCATGTGGACTTCGGCGCCCTCGTCTCTTTCAATTAGTTAAGTAAGTGGTCATGAGTTGTCGGTGTTAAGAAGATATATTAGCGTGTGTTACTATCAGTTTAGTATGCAGTCTGGTGAGATGCATCATGTGTCTGAGAGATACATTAAAGTGTATAGAGTAAAGATCTAAGGAAAGAGGAAGAGTAAGACTTAAGATATATGTGAGAGTGAGCAAGAAGTGGAGATGGAGAGAGCTTAGTATTGTGAAAGCTTCGACTTAATATATTGATATTTGGCCGACATGATTTCTTGTGAGTTGTGAGTGTTTTATCTGTAAGAATATGCTAGTCTAAGCTTCCGCTATGAGATTTGATTTGTCATTTGTGAGCATCTGTGAGCACTTTATCGATTATTAACATTTTGCATGACTTCAAATGTTGTCGACGGCATTTTTGGAGCATAACCGAGTTTTAGATTCTTAGAGACCGCTGATTTTCCGACTACCCGAATATTTATGCCGCTTATGCGATAACGCCGAGAGTACCTACGAAGATCGTAAGGTCAAGATTCAGTCACTTGGGGAATGGCTCGTTGTCGGATTAGCTAGTTGACTACTGTAGCTTACTTTCTATTTATACTTTTCCAGCTGTGCAGGTGATGAGGAGCGGATCTCGGGATCAAATGTACCGTGTCAATTTGCCACGGAGGAAAACTTTTATGTACCAATAGGGCGTGAACAAAAGGCCGTCCGTACATGATAGTCATTCTACAGTGTTGCATTGCCAAGTATTTGTGCAGTACTTCCACAGTCCTCCCATAATAAGCCCTAAAAAATATGTGAGTGCAACCGACACATACAACCGGCTTTACAGAAAGGACGCTTTCATTTATTTGAGCGAACTTTCCAACCAGATTTTGATGTGTTACCAGATTGTCCCATCTCATTTTTTGAAAGCTTTCGTCGCTACATGTCATTTGGTCAATTGACGGTCGTCAAGTCGACTGGCATGGGCTATGCCAAAAGCTGTGTCGGCGTGTCCCAATATAATAGGTACTTTGATAAAGTAATTTGGACTGTAGTGAAGTTTCTCTATACTACGTTGAAAAGCGTCCCAATGTGCGAAAATGATATTGGAGATTTGAAATGTGACTGTTGTAGACGTGGGTAAAACCTGTGATGATTCAAGAATGCTACGAAATTTCCGATGATTGATGACGCCATCAATTTGTCATTTTGTGACATTGTAGATGCTTGGGGTTTTGTTACATTGTGACGCCATGCTCACTTGTGACAACGTCGACATCATGTATTCAATAACTTTTTTCCATGGTTATCCGATTTTGTTTTTCGACTTTTCTCATTTGCCATAAAAACATATATAAAAGGTAGTCAAAAGAATTATCTTTCAAATATCTTTCGTTTCATACTAGTATTATCATGCCTTGTTCCAAAAAGTATGAGATAAAGTGATAGTGTGAGAGGGAGAGGGGAGAGGCGACGACGGCGCAAAAATTTGCAAAGGACGCATGAAGGAAAGTCGAGGTCCAAGACCCCTGCAGATTTCTTCCATACATCCTCGTCTTTTTCCGTACATGCACGTGACGTGCAGGGAAAAAAACAGAGAGTAATTTCCCTCGTCCTTAGATTTTCCCACTCGTGTCGCGCGTGCATGAGCGGTTTTTCATTTGTTCATTGGGTGATACTTTCGCCAAAATTTTGTCGCGAGGCGATTTCTGGTGAAGTTTTTTGACAGGCTGGATTCTCTTGCCCGAGGATCGAAAAAAGAAAATTGCTAAAATGCGTTCACATGACGACAAACATGAAGTATATTCAAAGTATTGACTTTACATTCGCTGTATTTTTGGTAAAATTATTTTTCTCATACGACTAAACTTTTTCTCGGTCGCGACCGCGTTTTAAGGAAAAACGACAAAAAAAGTCGATACTTTTGATACATGAGGTCACACCCTAAACTGTACATTCACACTTTATTTAAAGTAAAACAAAAATTTCCAAAGTGCGACCAACATTTTTTTTTGGGCTTGATATCATCAAAAGTCTAATTAATGCTACAAAACGAATCGCCATTAGTGTAAAAAATTTATCAGTCCAAATAAATAAATAATGTTATCAACGCTATTTTGGGCCAATAAAATATTAACGTTATTAAACACACAAAGACTAACTACCATTAGTGAATGATCTCAAAAATTTCAATTTTTTTAAATAGATCTTGGATAAGGAAGAACAGGACCACATATACCAAACTCCATGCAAGCAACCTCAAAACCAAAACAAAAATCATGCACAAATGACAAATATGATCAAATCCTTCTTAAAAATGGAAGTAACCTATTTGTCATTCAAACTCTTAGTTAAATTTCGGCTGATATCTTTGTGAAAGTCCTTTAGAAAAGCAACGTGGTTGTGATACGTCGAAATGAATAAGATTTTTTGTAGGGCTTTTGCAGTTTAAGCCAAAACGGCAAACACAATTGAGCTGCGTGACAAACATACACTAAAATTTCTAAATGTACGATATTGCCATGAATTTAGAAATCCAATGTAAATTTCGACGTTATAAACTCATGTTGATGAAAATAGGTAACTTTTTAGTGGCGAAGTTGTTTCTTCAACATCAAACAAAAGAATAAGATTTTATTATGAAAACAACGATGGTTAAACAATCTAAGTACAAAACTCGATTGAAATGGAAAATTGTTCACTACAGTTCAATTAAAGGCTCAATATCCATGTCTGTACTAGGGTCCAATAAATACACCTTAGTAGTACCATATGATGTTATTTCAATTGCCAAACGACAAATCGCATGTCATTTTTACCGGAGGTTTTGTACCGTACATGGATATAGCTCTTTTAAGAAGTGAAAGACGACAACTTTCACCCTAACTACATTACCACTCTGGAGTCCAACATTGGCATTTCGCCAAGTAGGACGTAGTCACATAAGCCTTACAAACGAGTCAAATCATCGACGGAAAAGACAAGAACTTGTTGTTTATTTTGTTTTTTCATAAAATTGCACAACATGTTAAACTTTCTACAAAACACAAAACAGCATACTCCGTATATATCACAAATTTTACACCCACAAGCCCAAAAACCTTGCCATTTGTACCGGTTGTGTACTTCTCTTTAAATTTTCACTATGTAGTCAGGTCACGTACCTTCCCCGCTACTAAATTTGAAAAGAGATGTTGAGAAGCAAACCTAAAAATATAAAAAATATTATCTTCCTTCTCCCACTCTTCCACTTCTAAACCGCACTCCCTTGAAACATAACCAACGACCCTCCCTCCCCTGAGCACCCGACATGCATTCCCATCCAACTCACAACACGACAAAGGCCCTTATTTCCTTCACCTCTGTTAAGATTCTTAGAATTGAGGGATAGAAGGGACGATCCAGTTAAAAGGAACGATGAACATACCAAGATTTAAACATAGGCCCTTTCACTTAAGCTGTGAATGCACTATCCACTGTGCCACCAACTCAGATGTTGAGACTCTAGGTCCATTTTTATTAGGTTTTAGTGTGAATTTTACCACTAATTCGGGTATTGATCGGCACGTTTCAGGTACGTCACAACCACTCTTACTTAAATCACTCCCCTTCTTAACCCAATCATCCCCCAACTCCCCACAATTTCTTCCTCCCACCCCCTCTCTATCTCTTCTCCCTCTCCCTCTTCCTCTCCCTCTCCCTCTCCCTCTTTTCCCTCTCTCTCCCCTCTTTTCCCCTCTTTACCTTCCTCTATTCCGCCCACCTCCTCTCCACGTATGTTTAGTTTTTTTTTCCTCTTTCTTCTTTGAGGTCTCCTGCTATTGGGTCCACATCCAAAAAGGGAGGACGGGTGGGAAAGGTGGGAGAGAGGGGGGAGGGAGGGATAGAGGGGGAGAGACGAGAGAGGAGAGGAGATAGTGGGAGGGGAGGGGAGTAGAGGTGGAGGGAGAGAAGGAGGGAAGGAAAGAGGAAAGTGATGGAGGGAATAATGAAGGAGAAAGACGAGAGAGAGGGAGAGAAAAAGATAGGACTTCCTGTAGGACCTTAAAACAAAGTACTCCAAATTCCATTCACAATATTCAGAATATATCCTCATCTGAAGCTCATAAAAGATAAGAGGAATATTCAACCAAACTGATTTATAATTGTTATTTCGAAGTCTCTTTACATGATCTCTCTTCTCTCTTCTCCATAATCTCTACTTCAACGATTAACTCTCTGCAGCTGAATACTACAACCTATACCCCCTTTTGCTAACTAGCGTACAAGTGAAAGAAACAAGCTAGCATGGCGACAAACTCTGTCCCTAGCTAGCTAACGCACACTGCAGGGAAATTCCCACAAAGGAAGGCGCACACGCCTTCTTCTTCTCAAGCGTGAAACTTCAAACAAGAAATTTCACATGTGTCGTATCACGAAAACACTTGCACGCAAAATCAAACACGTGCGCACGAAAACAAAAAAATGACGCGAAACAAAATAGAACATTTCGTTCGCGGATTACAGAAATGCCGCCACGAAACGATGTCGCACATTTAGTACGATGACGCGAGAATTCACGTCTAACGAATAATTGTTGGTATGCCGTGTAACACGATCTCCTACCTCTAAAAAAATCAAATTACTACAACCAATTTCGACCACACATTCCACACATTGGAAAATACACATCCATATTGGAAAGTACTTACATAAGGATAAACTTTAAATTAGAAGAAGCTTCTGTCCACATAACATTAGCTTGGTCTCTTGCCCTAGTGGCTCAACCCTTCTTTTAAAGTGTGCTCCACTACTCTCCACTCTTAATTATTCTATCTCTTAACTACTAAAACACTACTTAGTTTTTAAGATATTTCAGTGCAAAAATGCCATTGCTCCAATTTGGTTTGAATCGCTCAGGACCAAAATCAGTCAAAATTTCTAGAAACTTTTCCCAAAGGAAAAGATGTCTACTCTCCTCTTAGACTTCACTATTAATCCATCATCGCCCTAAACTCCCGAGGCCAGACTCAACGCTCCCTTGAACAGGTATTACCTAGACCAATCATTGATCAGCAAGGACTTAGCCCGATCGATGCAAAAACATGCGAAATCTCTTTCTAACTACGTAGCATTTCTAACCGATCAAACGTTACGTTTCACTGCGTAGCATTTACGTGCAAAAGTACGTGCCAAACAAAACATGACTTTGCGCGAATGTGCGTTGCAAATTTTGCACGATAAATTCCTACGAAATTCCATAAAGTGAAAGTGACGTTTCGTACTAAAAATTGTATGAAATGAACCATTTGTGCGTACCAAACAAAATACTGATTTTGTTTGGTACTTTATAAACGTTCGCCTTAAATTCCGCGGCTAGTTTGACCTTTAACTCATAACAATAAGCACCCATTCGTTATTTTGACCTTGCGTTGTCGCCTAAATATATCAATCACTATATTTTTTAAAATACAACTCCAAATCTTACGATTCTTTGGCGGACGTCTATAAAATTTTAAACTCTATATTCGTAACACTTAAATGCCCATCTACGAAAAAATTCAATCCGCTATTACTATTACATCATCCATTGTTTGTATTTAACTGACCTCAGTTAAAACATTTCATTCTCAAGACGGGACTTCTATATTATTATCCATCCAATACCTTTGTAAAAACTCAGAATTTTTATCTTCTATAGTTAACTCATCTTCTGGCCTTCGTAGATAATGCAGTTACTAAAATATAGTATTACCGACCTTAAACCGTTGACCAACCCAATCTATTACCCATCTGTGGACCTCAGGTTCTATGATTATTGAGGGATCCAATTCCAATTCTCTTTCACCTGGTCGAAGATTTGCTGGTTTCAACTGACTAATGTGTATCAGTGAATGAATTTTTGTTGAAGGTGGAATGTCGAATTTGGCAGCAACTAACGATATCATCTCGATTACAGTAAATGGTGCGATGTACTTAGGAGCAAATTTCCCCGTAGGATCCGATTGTCCCTCGATCTTACACCTGTAATGAGTTGTTGAAAGCTAAACCTTGTCACCTGTGCTCACCACCCAATCACCCTGTTTGCGGATAGCATTTAATTCTTGCCTTCTTTGTACCACCACTAATGCATCCCAAACTGTTTTCCAAACTGTTTGAATGTATTCCCAAAACTTCGTTTCAGAACCCCTATTCTCTTAAGTGACCCTTGCTATTAAGTCTAATGCTTCTCTCAGTTGGTATCTGTATGCAACTTCAAACGGTGAGAATCGTGTACTAGCATGTTTACATGAATTATATACAAATTCCATTAATGGCAGTTTGGATTCCCATGTGTTCTGAACTCCACTGCAAACAGTCTTAAGCATTTCTTTCAGTGTATGGTTCATCCTTTCTGTCCGTCTATCTGTTCGAGGATGATAAGAGGTACTTATTTTAAAATTAGTACATAAATTTTGCTGCAATTATTTCCAAAATGTAGACATAAATTTAGAATCCTTATCACTGACTATAGACAAAGGGTCTCCATGATGTCTGACATTAAATTTGAAAAATGCCAATTTCTGCATCCACCTAACTTGTCTGCTAGTCATAATCTGTAGATCACTTAATCTCTTTAGATAGGAGAATGCCTTATTATCACAGTGAACTGTATAATTTGTATTATGCAAATAACAATGCCATTTCACCCATGCATGAACAATTGCACGTAATCTTTATTTCCTGTGCTGGATAGCTTTTTTTCAGCATCATTGAGTTTCTTGGACTCAAAAGCGATAGGATGTCAATGTTTGCCAACTTTTTGACTTATGTCTGCACCTAGAACATTATCAGATGCATCAGTACTGATTAGAACTTCAAATTCCCTAGCAGGATCTGGATACACCAATGTAGAGGTAGAGGTTAACTTCCCTTTTAGCCATTCGAAAGCTCTCTCCTGATTGGCTCCCCACACAAACGTCTCCTTATCCTGAAGTAAATCTGTCAAAGGTGTTGATCATACTAAAGTTCCTGATAAATTTCATGTAATAAGTGGCCATTCCCAAAAATGTTCTAACTTCTGTGACATTAGTGGGTTGCTTCCAATTTTGGATTGCTGTAATTTTGGATGGATATGTTTTAACAACTTCTCACTAACTATATGTCCTAGAAAGAATTGTTCACTTTTAAGATAACTGGATTTTGACAATTTTCCATATAGTTTTCTTTCCCTTAACCTTTCTAACAATTTCCTTAAATAAATTACATGTTGTTCTTTAGATTCGCTGTAAATTAGAATATCATCTATAAATACTTGAACAAACTCATCTATATAATTTGAAAAGGTTAGGTACATTAATCTTTGATAAGTAGATGATGCATTTGTCAAACTAAATGGCATCACTATCCACCCAAAATGACGGACTCTAGTTTTAAAAGCAGTTTTGTCAACATCTTCGGTAATAATTGGCACTTGATTAGAGCCACTACACAAATCAATCAAAGAAAATAGTTTAGCACATTTCAAAGGATCTATCAAATTAAAAATTAAAGGTAACGGATACTTATCCTTCATCGTAATCTTGTTCAGACTACGATAGTGGACACACATTCTCAACGTTCCGTCTTTATGTTTGACGAATAGAACAGGCGCTCTGTACGGTGATTTGTTGGGATGAATATGTCATTTCTCTAGAAGATCCTTGATATGTTTCTTTAATTCCTCATGCTCAAAAAAAATGTGCTTATAAAATCCTGTGACAAGAAGATTTCATCCAGGTTAAAGGATAATAATATGTTCCACATCTCGAGAAGGCCTCCCTTAGGGTAAGTCACTTGAGAAAGCATCTCTAAGTTCAAAAATCAAATATTTAACAGCAACATCAGATGTATTAATGTCAGTTAAAATATCAGATTTTTTTTTTCAAGAGTTTTAGTGGTGTCTGATTTCTGAATAACATCAATGTTATTGTTTTCTCCCCCCCTTTCATCAGTAACTGCCTCAGTTACTAATAACAAGAAAACATGATTTGTTTGATCTTTTAAATGTTTTTCAAATTGTTTAGCAGAAATCAAACCTTCCACTCCCAATTTAGTTATGTTATTTATATGATTACTAGGCAACTTCTTTGAAGGTAATGCTTGCAAAACCTTCGAGCCGTTTTTTGACTTCACTCCCAAGGTGTTAGTTTCTCAATTAATTTGAGGGTTATGTTCAATCAACCAAGGCTTTCTCAGTATTAGCTCCTCACTACCCAAATTCATTATTTCACACACAACTTTCATTTTATGACATTGGATATCAACTTCTATTGTGTCAGTTTGTAAATCTATTGTGGACTAATTAACATTTGCCACCTGAACATGTAAAGGTTTTTCCCTTATAACTGTAGGAATTTTATTTTCCTCTACAAATTTATGTGAAATAAAATTATATGTAGCACCTGAATCTACCATAACTCTCAATGGTTTCCCTTCCACTAAAGACTCGAATCTGATCAAACTGTGTCTGGTGTCATCGTTACTTAACTGTCCTAACATAGGTCTGTTGTTAAGAGTTTTATGAAAAAGATTGTTCAAACTATGAAGTGTAGTTAGCATCATAATAAATTCAGTTATCTTAGCCTTTCCATTCATTAGCTTGCCCTCCACAGTTAACTCCTTAACCTCTGGATCTTGTCGACTCAACTGAGGACTTTCAGCTAGTCCTTTGCGTTTCCCACCTCCTAGGCTTCCTGCTTAGCTAGGTATAACGCAATATCTTTATGAAGACCTTCATTGACATCAATTGTTTTAACAGATCCCTTATCTGTAAAGTCTTTAGCGTAATGATCTAAACCTCCGCATTTAAAACAAGTGACTTTGTTTTTCGGTTTTGTGCACTCTCTGCTGAAATGTCCCTCCTCTCCACAGTTATAATAGATAATTTTCTTCAACTGTGCACACTCAAATGCCCTATATCCTTTTTTCAGACAGATAGTCATGTGAGAATGCTTATATTAGGTTTGTGAGCATTAATACTTGGTTTAGGACTCTTAATGTATCCCCCTCTATTGTGAAATTGGTTTCCTACATTAACTCTCTGTCCACCTCTCTGATTTCCCTTGAAGATATTCTGCCTATTCACCAAACCCGCATTCAAACCCTCTTCCAAAAATTCCTCCTCACCCCTCTTTGAAACTTCATTCAAATTACCTCTGAGTGATTGAGTTTCTCGATTATAACCCAACCGATCCTCAAATTTCAATAAATTATCTTGTAATTGTTTCAAATTATTAATTTTTTGATGTTTCAGTTCTGATTTCAGTATAGGATTCAGATAGTTCAAGAAATGCAACTTAGCTATTTTATTAGTCAAACCTATGACATGAATTGTAGATTAGTCAAATTCCACAATATAATCTTTCACAGGCCCAGTCTGCTTATGGTTCAGCCACTATTTTTCCATTCTGGATTTATAAGTGACAGTCAAGAAACGCGATTTGATCGCAGTTTTAAAAGTTTCCCAATCAGCATTATCAAGAATTAGGTTAGACCTTCTCTGAGTGTAATACCAAATCTGAGCATCACCTTTCAAACAGCTAACAACAAAAGAAGTGTAATCATCACGATCACAGTTCCTAGATTCCAAATAATACTCCATATGAAAAATCCAAGCATCCAACTCATCAATCTTCTTACCATCAAAGGATGGTGCTTCACTGATAGACAATTTCAGATCTCTTATCTTCTCAGGTCTATCTTAATCTTCTTCCCTAAAACTCGCATTCTTTTTACTGCTCTCACCCTTTTGGTCATTAACATCATTTTGGAGTGAATTATACTAATTAGCTCATCCAATTTTTGATTTGAAACATTTCCATTTTGCTTAACATCTTTCAATTCACTCTTCAATTCAGCAATTCTTTCATCTTCAGCAGCAACATGACTATTAAATCTTTTGACCAATTTCACACTACGCTTCTTCAACACATTCAAGGCATTTTCCATTTCACGTTTCCATGCATAATTTGCCATTATCACATAATGAAATCAAACAATAAGAAAGGTAGAGTATAATTAGATAAGAGAGTTTGTAGCAGATTTGAAGTCCTCAGATTTCTCCTATCCAACCTTTCATTAACAAATCTTTTTAAAGATATCAAAATCTGAGAAATCAAGTAAACATTAAAGTAAGTTAGTGAAAATTCAATTTTCCCAAACATTGAAATAGAAAGGTAAAAGGTTTCCCCACAAATTTTGCAACAGCAAAATTGAAAGCTCTCAATGGTAAAATTCAACCACAAATTTTGCAACAGCAAAATAAAAAGCAATCAAAGGTAACAATTTACGGTATTAAAAGTTTTAAGTGGTTTTTAGACTCATTTGCTCTTGAAGAAGTAAAGTGCTCCACTTTTGTTCTCCTCCGTTAGCAAATTTCCCATTTCCCACTACATCAGGATCTTTTACTCTCTAATCCTCACATCCTCACCCTTCATGGCTTTAAGCCCTCCCTCTACACATGAATCATTCCTAGGAGAAGGCAAGCTTGTTTGGCCTCTAGGTAATTGGAGTGATTTTCAGCGGTGGCTACATTACCCACCCCGCCTTAGTCATAAGGACCTAAGCACGCCCCACATCTAACCAGCGGCCACTGGCAGTGTGGTCACTTAGTTTCTTTCCAATCCATTACCACTCATATTGTTGTTCCACCGACACACACGTCACAACACCCTCACTGGTCACGGTAGTCGATTTTCGGGTGAGCAAACTTCACCCTGGTTTCTAACCGAAGCTCCGATATAAACCAAAGCTCCAATACCATATGTAACAAGATCTCCTACCTCTCAGAAAATCACATTACTATAACCAAATTCGACCACACATTCCACACATTGGAAAATACACATCCACATTGGAAAGCACTCACATAAGGATAAACTTTAAATTAGAAGAAGATTCTGTCCACGTAACATTAGTTTGGTCTCTTGCCCTCGTGGCTCAACCCTTCTTTTAAAGTGTTTTCCACTACTCTCCACTCTTAATTATTATATCTCTTAACTATTAAAAACTACTTAGTTTGTAAGAGATTTCAGTGGAAAAATTCCATTGCTCCAATTTGGTTTTAATCGCTCAGGACCGAGATCAGACAGAATTTCCACAAACCTTTCCCAAAGGAAAAGATGTCTACTCTCCTCTTAGACTTCACTATTTATTTATCATCGCCCTGGACTCCCCAGGCCAGACTCAGCGCTCCGTTGAATAAGTTTTACGTGGGCCAATCATTGATCAACAAGGACTCAGACTTTCGTTGAACAAGTTTTACCTGGGCCAATCATTGATCAATAAGGACTTAGACTGACCCATGCAAAAACGTATGAAATCTCTTACTAACTACGTAGCATTTCTAACCAATCAAACGCTACGTTTAACTACGTAACATTTACGTGAAAAAGTGCGCTCCAAATGAAACGCGACTTCTCACGAACGTGAGTCGCAAATTTCGCATACGAAACTTCCTACGAAATTCTATAAAGTGAAAGTGACCTTTCGTACTAAAAATTGTACGAAACGAACCATTGAGCGTACCAAACAAAATATTGATTTCGTTTGGTACTTTATAAATGTACGCCTTAAACTCCGCGTCTAGTTTGACCTTTAGCTCGTAACAATAAACACCCATTCGTTATTTTGACCTTGCGCTGTCGCCTAAATACACCAATCACTATATCTTTTAAAATACAACTCCAAATCGTGCGATTCTTTCGTTGAAGTCTATAAAATTTAAAACTCTATATTCGTAACACTTAAATACCCATTTACAAAAAACTTCAATTCGCTATTACTGTTACATGCCGCTTCACGATATTCCGACGATACGTCAACATCCCAACAATCCCCCTCTTATTGGCGGAATTGCCAAACTCCTCAAAACATTTCAAGTCTCGGTCGCCCCCTCTCAAATACATCATGCGTGGCAGCTTTTGTTCTATTTGAAAACTTTGTTTCGTGCGTACGCAACGTTTTGTGCGTACACAATGTTTTGTGAATAGAGTACGCGATTTTAATGCGCATGCTATATGGATTTATTGTGGAGGTTCGAATGGATTTGCGGATTGGGGGAGTAATGGTACTAACTGTTTTGGGACGTAAGGAAATATTTGAGTGGCGCGAACAAACATAAGAAAAGGTAACGCATGTGTAAGTCAAATGTATGGCGGATCACGAAGCGATCCGATTTGCAATGTTTTGAAAAAGTATGCCGCAGGTACGAATCATAATGATGACAAACGGATTTAGAACTGAAAGTGGTGTGAGTGGCATTTATGGAAAAAGTACGTTGCGTGTTCAGACTAATCTGGATGAGGTGAAGTTATTTTGTCAAGTGGATTTTGTTGTTTTGAAAAGTTAGTTTCGTGCGTACGCGACATTTTGTGCGCACGCGACGTTCATGCGTAAATTATCACCGGAAGTAATGTGGTGGTACGAATGGAGGCTCGAATGGATTTGCGGATTGAGGGGGTAGTTATACGATCGAAATTAAAGGGACGTGAGGAACTATTTGAGTGGTGTGTAATGCGGTGAGAAATGGACGGCGGATCGCGAAGCGATCCGATCCGAAATATTTGAAATGTTGAAAAATGATGTCGCTCGTACGAAACATAATGCGACATGCGCATTTATGAAAAAAAAAAGGACGCCGCAAGTACGGAGCGTCTTATTTGGCAAGTGGACGTGAATGCGTTTCGCGACGTCACGAGATATTTGACGACTCACGTGGATTTCGTTTGGATTTTGTTGCCACGCGGAATCGCGTCAATCACACAATGTTTATTTTTGGACGACCCGAATTCTTTGAATAAATTCAAGGAATCTCGTTGAGTGACGTAGCGTGACTCAACATACGATTTTGTGAGATTGTGTGTACGTATAAATATTTGGTCGAACATTGTTTTGTCTTTTTGTGTATTAAGTATTAGTGTAGGTTTACTCACTTTGACATACCTTGAAGTATTCGGGTATACCAACATTAATAGAGGTAGCTGGTAGACAGCGTACGGCTGGTATGCCTCCGTACATTCAGCAGTAAGCTCTTGTATATATTTGTAGGACTTAGTCATTTTAGGACATAGGAACTTTCTGTACCAAAAACAGTTTATGATCATTTTTGGTAATTTTGTCTGAGTATTGCTCTCAGATCTGATGTCAGAATTATCTGAAATTCTGTATGTGTGTTCCTCTTTATATTGTTAATATTGTCACAGATTTGCAGGTCTATTGTGTGCCTGGTCTGTGTTTGACTTCATTGTGAAGTTAGTCTGTTTTATCAAAGTTCTGGCAGACTGTTTTTCTGCAACTTTGACCAGATGATGTGATCACTCTGTTCATTATTTTTGTCTGAAACTTTGTGAGGTTATTTTGTAGCCTAGAAAATATCTGTGTTTTTAGTTTCAGCCTGTTTTGATATTTTTGTAGAATTCTGTGTTGATTCAAAGTAGGCTGTTTTTGGGTAGTCTGTGGTGCTTCCGAGGGTAAATCCATGGCTGAAAATGGCTATGGACAACAGGTTATGGGCCCACGCCCATGGCTACCCATATTGGATGAATCCTACTTACCCATATTTGATGGAACTGAATATTATTGTTGGAGGAGTATTATGGAGAGCTACTTCAAGTTGAGGGAGCTGATGGATGTGGTGGATGGAACATGTGCCGAATCATCGGCTGGATGGGAGGAGAAAAACCTGGAGTGTTTGTGGATTATCAAGCTATGCTTGACTGATAAATTTGTAATGATTTATATTTGTTCGAAAAGTGTTGCTGAAATATGGAAGGATTTAGAATGTGTGTATCAAAAGACTTCTGTGTATCACTGGATGATTAGTGCTTCAAAAATATTTGAATATAAATATGATGGTGGTAGCATGTTGAAATATTGCCTTAGTTTGCAAAGATTGTTTGCAGAAAATGATATTGCGGGAGGAACTTTTACAAATGTTCAAAAGGCTCTCATTTTAATGAAAGGATTACCTAAGGAATATAGGTGTGCGTTTGATAGATTAAACCGAGTTGATAAAAAGGATTGGAACTTACCATTAGCAATCAGATTTGTTTTGGATGTAGAAAATGATAAAGAGGCTTTAAAATATAGGGGGAATTTTGAAGGTGTTAGATCACAGTTTCAGAAAAATAGAAAAAATTGCAAATCAGAAAATTGTTTTTACTGTAATGATTTAGGACATACTTTTAGAGTATGTCCATTATATAAAAGTGCATGCGTCACAAGAAATTTCAGAAACGGATGGGATGACGACCGAGTTCGCCCCCCTACACAAAGGCAACATAATGCATTTACTTATCCGAGGAAATATTGTGAAGACAAAAGTGTTACACCTCCTTTCGAGAAATTTGTTTATTTGCCGACCGTCATTTTTGGAAACATGGAGAACGAGGACGGAGGGGGAAAAAGTATTGTCACCGAAGATGGTGTGGAGGAAAAGGAGACAGAAAAAGACGCGGATTTTGAAACTTTTTCTGGCGACAGATTGGTGAGTGATAAGTATTTTCAAGAGGAAGAGGTTATGGAAGTGAGAATAGTTGGAGGAAGTGAAGGTCATTTGGAAGTGGAAACTGAAATTAATTTGCATGAGGAGATTACTGTACTCAGAGAAGGAGAGAGAAAAAGTGTTCAGAAAATTGGAGTAAGGGAGGAAGTTTATAATATTGGAAAAGAAAATAAAAATGCGAAAATTGAGAGAATACCAATATTTATTAAGAAAACAAGGAAAAGAAGTAGAATTCAAAAGACTAACCGTAGAAGAAAACATGGGCAGAAAGTGGTTAAAAGAAAACAACGAGAAAAGTAATTTTATAGAGGAGGTTACCTTTGATACTCACTAATTTTTGTGGAATTTCCAATTTAGCATTTTTGAATTTTGGAATTGGCTGAAGAGGAAAGTTTTACCTTTTGAAGACATAGAAAGAGTCAGCGAAAGCAATGGTGTGTTAAGGAAGGACGCATTTGAGGAAGACATGGTAGCAGGCAGCTGAAGCAGTGATGACGTCAGCGGAAGCAGTGGTGACGTTTGAACGAAGAAAAAAAAAGGAGAAATTTGGAAGTACGGAAAAGTACAGTTACATAAGACACGTTGCATACTTAATTATGGGTGCACGAAACTAAATTTTCGGGGGAGTGTTGTTTTGAAAAGTTAGTTTCGTGCGTACGCGACATTTTGTGCGCACGCGACGTTCATGCGTAAATTATTACCGGAAGTAATGTGGTGGTACGAATGGAGGCTCGAATGGATTTGCGGATTGAGGGGGTAGTTATACGATCGAAATTAAAGGGACGTGAGGAACTATTTGAGTGGTGTGTAATGCGGTGAGAAATGGACGGCGGATCGCGAAGCGATCCGATCCGAAATATTTGAAATGTTGAAAAATGATGTCGCTCGTACGAAACATAATGCGACATGCGCATTTATGAAAAAAAAAAGGACGCCGCAAGTACGGAGCGTCTTATTTGGCAAGTGGACGTGAATGCGTTTCGCGACGTCACGAGATATTTGACGACTCACGTGGATTTCGTTTGGATTTTGTTGCCACGCGGAATCGCGTCAATCACACAATGTTTATTTTTGGACGACCCGAATTCTTTGAATAAATTCAAGGAATCTCGTTGAGTGACGTAGCGTGACTCAACATACGATTTTGTGAGATTGTGTGTACGTATAAATATTTGGTCGAACATTGTTTTGTCTTTTTGTGTATTAAGTATTAGTGTAGGTTTACTCACTTTGACATACCTTGAAGTATTCGGGTATACCAACATTAATAGAGGTAGCTGGTAGACAGCGTACGGCTGGTATGCCTCCGTACATTCAGCAGTAAGCTCTTGTATATATTTGTAGGACTTAGTCATTTTAGGACATAGGAACTTTCTGTACCAAAAACAGTTTATGATCATTTTTGGTAATTTTGTCTGAGTATTGCTCTCAGATCTGATGTCAGAATTATCTGAAATTCTGTATGTGTGTTCCTCTTTATATTTTTAATATTGTCACAGATTTGCAGGTCTATTGTGTGCCTGGTCTGTGTTTGACTTCATTGTGAAGTTAGTCTGTTTTATCAAAGTTCTGGCAGACTGTTTTTCTGCAACTTTGACCAGATGATGTGATCACTCTGTTCATTATTTTTGTCTGAAACTTTGTGAGGTTATTTTGTAGCCTAGAAAATATCTGTGTTTTTAGTTTCAGCCTGTTTTGATATTTCTGTAGAATTCTGTGTTGATTCAAAGTAGGCTGTTTTTGGGTAGTCTGTGGTGCTTCCGAGGGTAAATCCATGGCTGAAAATGGCTATGGACAACAGATTTTGTGACCACGCGACATGATATTAAGGATGCAAAATAAGAGCTAAGGACGGCGGAGCCGTCTTTTTGGTTGGGTACGCGAAATCGCATCTATCACATGATATTTATTTCGACGTCCCGGTTTCGTTTGACGAGGTTCGTGGAGTCTTGTAAATATTTACAACAATGGTTTGTCTTACGTGTATTAGTTATTAGTGTAGATCTACTCATTCTGACATACCTAAAAGTATTCATGTATACTCATATTAATAGAGGTAGCTGGTAGATTGTGTATGGATGGTATGCCTCCGTACATTCAGTGGTAAGCTCTAGTGTATATTTGTAGGACACTCATTTTTGGACTTGGGAACTTTATGTACCAAATCTGTTTTTAGTAATGTTTGGTAATTTCATTTGACGATTGCTCTCACATATGTTGGCAAAATTATCTGAAATTTTGCATGTTTGTTCATTCTTGTAGTTTCAAAATTCTCACAGATGTGCGGGCCTAGTGTGTGTTTGGTCTGTGTTTTATTTCATTGTGAAGTTGGTTTGATTTATCAAAGTTATGGCAGGTTGTTTTTCTCCAACTTTGACAAGATGATGTGATAATTATGTTTGGTAGTTTTATATGAATATTTGTGGGAATACTTAATGATCTAGAAAATATGTGTGCATGTAGTTTCAACTTGTTTTGATAATTATGTAGAATTATGAGTGGATTCAAAGTAGGCTGTTTTTGGGGTAGTCCGTGGTGCTTCCGAGGGTAAATCCATGGCTAGAAATGGCTATGGACAACAACTTCCGTCAAAAAATCGGCCGTCTCCTCTTTTTTTGGTACGTACAAAAACAAAATCTCGTTGGGCGTAACCACATCTTTGACAAAATGCCACTGAATCCGGATATGTTTTGTCCTTTTGTGAAACACTGGATTCTTTGACAACACCATTGAATTCATGCTGTCAGAATAAATCGTCATACAACCAATAGGAACAATTAACTCACTTAACATCTCATTAATCTAAATAGAAGCCTTTGATGCATGACACGCAGCCATATACTCAGATTCCGTGGAACTCAACGCAACCGTAGGTTGTAGCCTAGAACTCACGAGATCGTGGCTCCTCCAAAAATAAATGCATAACCTAACGTAGATTTACTTGAATCAAAATTGCCGCCCCAATCCGCGTCACAATATCCAATAATCTCCTAAGAATCTTTGTCCGAAGTGTAGTTCAAAAGTAGGTGAAAGTAGGCCCATACAATATGCCTATTGTATGCAAAACAAACAATATGACCTTAAGACTTGTATTGTATTCGGACCTATTCGGACCAATTAAAACATTCGGACCAAAAATTGGACCAATTAAAACATTCAGACTAAAATTTTTATTTACACCGTCAGATTGGGACGATCGGACGATCGTTGATCAAAGTAATGATTTAGTAAGATCACATGAAAAGCCCATAACACAACCTACGATAAAGGTGCCGACCAAAGGCCTACCATAAAAACGCCTACTTTTGAACTATAGTCCGAAGTCAACGTAAGCCCAAGATTTATCGTTCCAACCAAATATTTAAAGATACCTCGTACGGCCTCCCAATGCGAATTCTTTGGCTCGTGACAATAATGGTTGATGATAGCAACCGCGGCCGAAATATCTGGACGAGTACGAATGCTAAGGTACATAAGTGAACCAACCGCCATTCGATATGGTACATCGACAAAATCCTCCTCTTCAAACTTACGAATGTGTAGATTTGCATCCAACGGCGTAGAAAGCGTTTAGCGTTAGTGATACCAAATCTTTCCAAAACCTCCTTACAATATTGAGCTTGATCAATTTAATGCTCCACTCTTTGTCGCGTATCAATTCAATTCCCAAAATATAGCGTAACTCTCTAAGATCGGTTACCTTGTTATGCTACCTAAGATAACATTTCAACTCATTAATGCGCTCCAACTTGTCGCATGCCATCAAGAAATCATCCACATATACACAAAATGATTTGGTGAACTCCTTCACCTTTCACGTAAACTCCAGAATCGGACGTAGTCCGTACAAATCCAAATTTCAATAATACCTGATGAAGTCTCAAGTACCATGTTCGTGGCGCCTGTTTTAAACTGTATAATGACTTTCTTAGACGCTATACATTTCTTTCTTGAGAAGGAGACACGCCTTCCGATACCTTCATATATACCTCTTCCTCCAACTTGCCATTTAAAAACGTCGTTTCCACGTCCATTTGATAGACGTGCTTCTTCTCATCGCTGCAAATGCAATAATAATCCGTAGTGAGTCGAACTTTGTTGTTTTTTAGTCTATAATAGACCGCAGAAGCCACCCAAACTATCATGCAAAAAGCTAAGCGAAGCTATACGAATGAACAATCATTTGAAATGCATCCTCCATTTAACATACATGCATACACAGATGCAATCATTCATCCGCACACAGACGGAGCAAGCATGCGTACACAGACACATGAAATCATCTAGGGTTTCATGGAATAGAAGTTTAATATATCTCCATTATCATAACAAACCCTAAGACAATGCATGACATAACAAACACAACTAAGGTTTGGTGGAGTAATCAACATAAACAAACCCTAGGACAAATGCATAAACAATGCATATCAAACATATATAAAATAACATAAATAAATAATAATAGACGAATGTATCACACATAAACAAAAGTATAATCAAATAATCATTCTATCATTCAAAGTGCATGACCTAATCGACAACCCTAAAATACTACATCTTTGGTCCCCACTTTACTAACCATCATTGATTATTAATTCCTAACCAAGTGTTGATATTTGAGTATTTTCTAGGTCTGTATTAGGATAGAGAAAGAGCTGAGGCGGTCTGCCTCTAACTCCCCTTTCCAAGCCCCCACACTTGTTGTAGTCACTGAAGGCTGGATAGGGAGCTAGAGCCATGGCTGCCTAGGCTCTCTAGAGAAGACAGGGGGTAAATTAGGTAGACTTACCAAAAGTTAGTTGACGGACCCAGGAATTGATCCTGGTACCTACCGTCCGTCAATTCGCATTAGCCGTTAGCTCTAGCCGTTATGTCTAGAACAGATATTACGATATATAGGGATTGACAAATATATAAATCGTTATATGTAGATTAATCCGTTTTACGGCTAATATATACTTCGTTCATAGATACAGTTTAATTTAGTACGAAGTACGGTATGGGGGCAGAACGGATACCGCGCATTTGTTTCGATAGCGAAACAAATACCGCGCATTTGTTTCGAGAGCGAAACAAATACCGCGCATTTGTTTCGATAGCGAAACAAATACCGCGCGTCGAATTTCAGCGGCTAGGATTATAGCCGGTTTCGATCGGACGGCCACGATAGGCGCCGCGATCACGGAAAAGGCATTTTTGGCGTTTTACGGTCTTTGTCACGTCAGGTGACACGTGGCGTGATAACATTGGACTACGGGAATTCCGGAGATTACAGGAACTAATCCTGATTTGACACGTGTCGACATTTTGGCCATGTCGTACAATGGCTGTACAGAAAGTACACCGGCACCTGTACTTTTCTGTACGACACAGTAATTTGATTGGTGCCGTACTTCAGTAGATAGAGTTTTAGAGAGGGTATAAGACTTAGAAAATTTTGGGTAGGCAGCTGCCTCTCCCAGAGAGCACCCTGTATAAATTGCAAACTTTGGCCAGCCATAACTATCAATTTACTTGACCATTTTCAGTGATTCTTTTTGCCGCGGACTCAGGGGAGTCCAGGCTACACAGGGGTGTAGTCGATCAGAGTTTTTGTTTGCCAGGGTGGCTGTATTTCTAAGGGAAAGTCAAAGTGGGTAAATGTGTCCAAATCTCATATTCTAACTTTGCATTCTGTGGTGGAACTGAGCACACAGAAAGTGTTATTTCACAGGGGTGAATCTATATTGGGGTTTTGACTGTCAAGGGGTCAGTCACTTGGGTTTATATTAACTTGGAGTCGGCACTATCTAGATAAGCTTCTTTTGGATCTGCATACTCTGAGGGCCAATGGAGGTCTCAGAGTTTCACCAAGCTCATTCCTATATATACACTTGTGAGCTGTCAAATAATCACTAAGTGTTAAAATAACCAACGTGAATTACATCACTGTCACTAAATCCTATTTACGCATAATAACCTTTTAGTAAGAGTAAACTTATCGTAAGCGTACACCTGAGAGTCAAGCAATCGTAAGCGTACACTTGTCTACAAGTATGATATTGTACACACACAAATTAAACTATCAAATCCCTAATTGATCACTTAAATATAAACATCATAATCAACACTAATTTGTAATGATACAAAAGACAAAACAATGTTACTCGTAATATTTACACCGACACCAAATCGTATGCTGAGTCATGCTGAGTCACCCAACGAAACTCCTCAATTTTCGTCAAACAATCCGGGACGTCCAAAATATGTTTCTTGTGAATGACGCGATTTCGCGTCTCCACTACTTGAAAAATAACGGCGGCCTATATCCACCGTCCGTACCTCTTGCTCGGCACCCTTGATGTCGCGCCGCGTGGTCTCAAAATCCACTTGACGAGGCGACGTCATGTTATCCAAATCTAACTATACCGTAACCGTGTCATTTGTACTAAATGCGACGTGTCACATGAAAAGTACGCGTCATTTGTGACAAATGCCGCCTGTCGCAAATAAAGTACAGCAATCCAAATATGACGCTCCGTACCGTCGGCATACATATTCAAATATTTCAAACATTTCATATCGGATCGCTTCGCGATCCCCCTCCCATTTCCCAGCGCATTCCGTACCACTCAATTTGTTCATTACGTCGCATTAATTCAACTTGTACACTTACTCCCCCGAACTGCAAATTTGTTCAAACCTCCACAGTACATTAGGTAAACATATATGCACGAAACGTCGCGTGCGCACCAAATTTCACGTACGCACGAAACTAAATCTTCAAAAACAACAAACTTCACCATGGGAGCATAAGTCTCTTTAAAATCGATTCCCTCATGTTGTTGGAATCCCTTACAAACGAGCCGCGCCTTGTACTTAACAATATCTCCCAAAGCTCTAGTCTTGGTTATAAAGACCCACTTTGCATTAGTCACCTTTTTCCCCTCCAGTATTTTACCTCCTCAAAAGTTCGATTATCAACCACCGAGTTAATTTTTTCCTCCCATGCCGGTTTCCACTTACTCTCCTAATCGGCCGACCTCCTCGCCTCGCCATAAGATAGAGGGTCGCCGGTCATATTTTGTGTAAGTGATTGCTATAAAAGAAACTCTGTCTCCTTGGCATTGGAAAGGAAATATGCGAATTCAATGCATTTTACTCTTTTCGATCGTAAGAGAGTTTCTCCGGTTTCTTCCACTTTGTACTTCAAGAGCTCGTTCTATGAAATTGCATCTCCTCCTTTTCCTCTTTCTATGTCAACCATCTTAAAATGTAAGAAATGTCAAAGGCAGGCTCTTCCAAGAAAGTAGATAGCGAAGGAAATCTCAATGTAAATACCACCGATGATGCGGAAATTAATGCACTCCGCGGTCAAAGAGGTATTAGTGGTCAAAATAGAGGGAATGGAAGAGAACCTGACAAAAACAAATCAGATTCAAGTAACACAACCTGATTCAGATGTAATAAGCTAGGTTATTGCTGTTGAAAAGAGGTAATTAATAGTTCACTTCCCTATTCTAGTTTTGTTTTAAAGAAAGAGAGTAAGGATCAAAGGCGCGCCATGGCTGCCGCCATATTTAGAAAGTGGCAGTTTTTGCAGTTAAGGGTATTTTGGCTAAAATGATGCCTACGTCTAGATTTTAACCTGTGACCTCTAGATTCATAATAGCCTACCGCCTTAACCATTAAGGCGTTACGAAACGATACACGTGACGGGTTTCATAAATATATAAACATTAACAAAACATCTAATTAACAGCAGACTAACCAAAAGGAGCAATTTCTGCATGTACGCGAATCTGACCCGTGTAAAACATGTTTTGATCGGACGGCCGGCATTATAGCCGCCACGCGAAGTGAGCTTTTTGGCGGCATACGGATATAGCGTCACGCGGTGCCACGTGGCGCCACATTATTTGATACCGGAGAAGATGGGAGGAGGAACCATGGCTTCCGATATGACAGGTGTCACCTTGTAGACCTTGTCGTACAATGGTTGTACAATAAGTACATCGCCCATTATACCTTCTTGTACTTTATAGTGTTCCTATTGGACTAGGGTTTAATAGTAGGTAGTCGTGAGTAGGCAGACCGAGACTTAGTAATATTTAGGTACCTCTCTCTCTAAGAGAGCTTGTAACTATAAAGGTCATCTTTGACCAGCCATAACTTACTGCTCAGGTGAGCAAATTCAGTG
Source organism: Zygnema cylindricum (assembly GCA_037447655.1). Taxonomy (NCBI): domain Eukaryota; kingdom Viridiplantae; phylum Streptophyta; class Zygnematophyceae; order Zygnematales; family Zygnemataceae; genus Zygnema; species Zygnema cylindricum. The sequence continues at coordinate 46,775 of JBBHKE010003572.1, read as the reverse complement.
ATTCTTTTTGCGTTTGACTCAGGGGAGTCTTGTCCTTACAGGGGTGAGAGTGCTAAGAATATTTGTGTGCCTGGGCGGCGCTTATTCAGCGGGAAAGTAGAAGGGGCAAATATTATCCTAGAGGCTTTACATAGGCTGCTCATTCTGTGGGTCAATAGAGACCACAGAATTTCAATTGCGCGTAGAGGTGACGTGATAAAGACAAACAGTGTCATATATGTCAAAAATGGTGGCATATTTGTACAAATTGTTATGATCGAGGAGATAACGAAGGATATGACAATTTGTCTTTTCAAGTAAACAGCGGTCGGGGAAGAGGAAGAGGCCGCGGCAGAGGTCGCAATCAATTCACAGGTGTGTGTCATCAATCCTATTGCAGCGACTATTACAATGACGACAATAATGACACTTATCGAACTTTTGTTACCATGATCCAAGGGGATGAACCATGCAAAGTTAACGTTATTGACAAAAACGTTGTTTCAAATAATTGGATTGTTGATACATGTGCTACTCATCACGTGTGTACGGATATGAGCTTATTTAGTAATATGAGAAAGTTAACCGTACCCAAATATGTTACAGTAGCAAGCGGACACATAATACCTGTCGATAACGTAGATAGTGTAAAATTAAATTTACCTGTACACGATGCATACGGACATCTCAAATTTCACCCTGTCAAAATTCAAAATGTACTTTATATTCATAACGGCGTTGACAAGTTACAACATTAGAGGACAACCGCATCTTACTACATGACAGAAATGGACGCACTTTTGGGGAAGGATACGTCAATCAAAATTTTCAAAGCAAACTTTTTGGCGAAAGCAAAAAAAATCAATCATTTCAATTAGCCTTACAGAACGCACCTACGACAGTTTGAGCTTGCGACATCACAAATTATGTTATACGTCAAAAAATAACATTAAAAAAATGATAAAAGTGTCGGCGGTCAGAGGTTTAGAAAATAGCGCAAGTCAAAAAATCGTTGGCTATAATGGATGCACTAAAAGCAAACAGATACGCAAATAGAATCCGGTCAAAGACGTTAAACATAGGTCTACCGCCCCACTTGACTTGGTACACATAGATCTTTGTGGAAAGATTGATCCAACAACTTTGGGGGGAAATCAATAAATTCTTGTCATTATTGATGATTTCAACCGCAAAAGTTAGGTGTATTTGTTGAAAAAAAACCTGACAAGCTGCACGCATTTTTTAAGTTTTTACTATGGGCACAAAGATTCTCTTAGCGTAAATTGAAGCCATACGCTCAGATAACGGCGGCGACTTTGTCGCGTTCAAGGGATTTTGCGAACGTAGGGGAATCCAACAACAATTTACAGCACGGTACTCACATGATTCTAACGAAATTGCAGAAAGAAAAAATTGTAACTTGCACGAAATGGTACGGACTATGCTCGCTAGCTAAAAACCTGACGGTCGACTTTGGGGCGACGTGATTTTGACGGCTAACTACATTAGCGGCCTACGCTTAACGTTAGTTTCGGGTGACAAAACACCTGATGAACTATGGGAGCCCCAAACCGTCCGTACAACATTTACGTGGGTGGGGATGCAAAGGTACAATTTACATCGAGGCGAGACAGCGAAACGGCAAATTTAGTCCGCGGTCATGGAAAAGATACTGTCGATTACATGGACAGGATACTGTTGGTTATAGTATGAAAGGGATTTTGTACACGGTGTACGGATCAACCAGGGATTCTATCGTGGAATCTCGAAATGTCGAGTTTCATTAAAAGTTGGTGCCTCTTACTAGAGTCAATCGCAACTTGATCACCCATTTACTTTAGATTTGGAGGAAATAGACATCTTCAAGGAAACAACTACTGAGTTAAAAATTGATGAGGAATACGCCAGTCCTCCAATCAAAAAATATATATGGGAAAGTGGTAACCACTCTAACAATAATTCCACAATTTCCAAACGTGGATTTGGTCGTGAATTCTCCAAAACCACCTCTCACAAAACTCTTCCCGTTTCACCTCCCATCATTTCAGACATTCCAAAAGTTGTTGTCAAAGAGGAAGTAGGATTGAGACGTAGCGCACGTGAAAAAAAAGGAAAGAGCACTGAGAGATTGTCTTATGATAGTATTGGAGGAAATATTGAGAAATCTAACAACTTTATTTCTGAAGTTAGATTCAATGAATTCCTTGCATAGCAAATACTAAGTGAGACTCTAAACGGTGATCCCAATTCCTATTCAGAGGCACGTGGATTTAGAGATTGTGAAAAAAAATGTAAACTTGCTTGGGAGAAAGATTTAAGTCAAGAGTTGATAATGGCACTTTTTGGGGAAATCCCGCTGCCTATTGGTAAAATGGCGATTGATTCTAGGTGGGTTTTTAAGACAAAAACACGCTCCTCCAAAAAAAATTTGAAATATAAAACACGATTGGTAGGAAAGGGTTTTTAGCAGAAAGAGGGAGTGGATTACCTAGAAACTTACGCGCCGGTTGTTAAGTTTGATTCTTTGCGAATGCTTGCTGCTATTGCGGCCGCGAAACGGAAGCAAATTCATCAAATGGATGTGTAGACTGCTTCTTTGAATGGTGATTTTGAGGAAGAAGTATATATGAAGGTTCCAAAGGGGGTCCTTTCTAAGACAACAATGGTATGGTGACTCAAGAAATCTCTTTATGGCTTAAAACAAGCCCCTCGAATGTGGTACCGAAAACTTCATTAGTAACTTATTTCTTTTGGTTTTAAGAGGACTACCTCTAATTCATGGGTTTATGTGAAAGGATGTGGAAGTGAAATTTTGTTTATTGTCTATATTGATGATTTCTTTATGATTTCCGGTAGCTTGGACAAAATTAGAGGGTTAAAAATTTACATTAGAACCCATTTTAAAGTTACAGACTTAGGGGAAACAAGATACAATTTGGGCATTGAAGTCATTATAGATAGTAATGGTTTCTTAAGTTCAGTCAACAACAATACTTCAAAGAATTTTTAACCAGATCCAAAATGTTAGATGCCAAACCTGTGAGCACACCATTGGATCCTAAGTTACAATTGAGTAAATTTGAGGACTAGATTACTGTTGATGTTCCATATAGAGAGGCCATTGGTTGTCTCATTTATCTTAACGTGGGAACTAGACCAGACATTTCAGCAGCTTTTAGCATAGTGAGTCGATATTGTCAAGCACCTAAGAGAGCACAACTGAGAGAGTGTTGAGAGAATCTTGAGATATTTGGTGGGCACCATGAGTATGGGACTTGTTTAGAAATCAGATATGGACTTGGATTGTTATGGATATTGTGACGCCGACTGGGGAGGAGACTTTGATTCAGGAAACTCAACATCCGGCTATGCATTTATTTTGTCTGAGTGACGATATCGTGGAGTTCGAGATTGCAACCAATCGTGGAGTTCAGTTCTACCGAAGCAGAGTATATGGCTGCCTATCATGCAGCAAAGGCATCAATTTGGATAAAGGAGATGACGAGTGAGCTAGGTGTTGAAATTTAAGTATTTTGTAGGTCTGTATTAGGATAGAAAAGAGTTAGGATAGAAAAGAGTAAAGGCAATCTACCTCTTACTCCCTTCTCCAAGACCTTAACTCCCTTCTCCAAGCTCTCACACATGTTGCAGTCACTGAAGGTTGGGCAGGGAGCTAGAGCCATGGCTGCCTAGGCCTTCTAGAGAGACAAGAGTAGATATTGGTATATTTACCAAAAAAGGATTTAACAAACCCACGATTTGATCCTGATAACTACCGTTTGTCAAATCACCCGTAGCCATTAGCTTTATCATATAGGTCTAAGACCACTGCTAAAGTATATAGAGTACGATAGATATTTAAAGATGTACACGTAGGCTAATTCATTTCACGGAGAAAACAAATTGTTAGCACAGACACAATTAGTTTTAGTACGAATTAGGGTACCGCACGAAACAAATGTGTGATACATATGTTTCGAAGGCTAATATTAGAAATCGGTCTTCATCGAACGGTCGTGGTAAGAGCCGATATTGCGGAAAGGACGTTTTGGCTGTTTTTGGACGCCGCCACTCTGGATGACACGTGGCAACATCATACAAGTTTAGGAAATCTTCGGAGCCGAAGACAACAAGTCCGGATGTGAGAGATGTCATCGGAATGGACATGCCGTACAAATGTCGTACAAAAAGTTCTCTGACACCTGTACTTTCATGTACACTACAGTCTTGTGATTGGTGCCGTACTTTAGTAGTAGAGGGTTTAGAGTGGGGTTTAGGACTTAGAAAAATAGTAGGTAGCCCCCTCTCTCCTAGAGTGCATCTTTATAAATTGGCAAACTTTGCCATTGAATCAAAACTCACTTAGTTGACAATTTTCAGTGATTCTTTTTTCTGCGGACTTAGGGGAGTCTAGGATACACACGTTGTAGTCGATCATAATTTTTTCCGGTGGCTACATTTCTTAGGGAAAGTCAAAGTGGGGGAATGTGTCCAAATACTCATATTCTAACTTTGCATTCTGTAGGGGATCTGAGCACACAAAAAGTCTTATTTCACAAAGGTGAAGCTGTATTGGGTTTTTGATTGTCACAGTGTTAGTCATTTGGATTTGTATCAACTTGGAGTCAGCATTAGCTAGATAATCTTATTTGGATCTGCAAATTCTGTGGGGAATGAAGCCCATAGAATTACAGGTTATGGGCCCACCATCTAGGGTGCCTATGTTTGATGGAACAAACTTCACTCTTATTGGGAATTTACGATGAAGAGATTGCTTTTCGAAAAGCACTTATGGGGAATTGTTTCGGGACAAGTGAGGTGTTCGCCACCGGTCTTTGGTGGAACTAACTATGAAGATTCATCTATGGCTTCCCAAAAAACCAACCGGAGTTTAGATGCAACTGAAGGTGAAGGAAAATTATTGTCATGGAAGAGGAAAAATGGGAGAAGTGTAAAGGAACACCAGTAGTAAGGGGAACTAGGCTCTTGGCTACGGTTCCATTTGTATGGGTTATAACTAAAACTGAAGAAAATAACATATTTGGGAGTACAAAACTCTATAGCAAAACACCTTACACTTAGAAACGAGTCTAAGTCCATCGCTATCACTCTTTTAAACCTAACCAAGTCTTCAAAAATCTGTGAAATACTAATTCAGATTTATACTAGTGAGACTATACAGAAGCAGCAGTTAGTAAAACAATAAATAGAGGCCTATGTGTATAAAGACAGTGTCATGATATAGTTTTGCAATGATATTGATGTGTTATATACTGAGCTTGCTAGTGCAGGATGTGTAGAATCGGATCATGGTGATAGGTGGTGACTAACACCACTGTCTATAAGCCAATTGCATGGGTTTGAGATTGGAAAGCGTACCCTTGTGAAATTGAGTATCCGGAGGGACAAAAACTGGGATATGATGGGCAACATAGCCATATCCAAATTTTGGTGAGGGAATGAGTACAAAAAAGGTAGCTACTGGAGTGGGATAATTAGGGGGAAAATGTGGGGAGGAAACAATCGGCCAAGAGGGGTTAACGGAGTTTGAAGAGGCATATTGCGCTGCAGCGATATAAGATTGTGGGAAGGATGGAGAAGGGGAGTAATGGTTAGGAAAAGGAAAATTTGGAGGGAGAGAAGGGTGCGAAAGGAGTGGGGGGCTGGGAAGAACTGGTGGTGTGGCATGGGCAACGATGGCATTCCCTCCATTTTTATGGGGATTAGAAGCCTCGACTGCTTTCGGCCTCGCCAATTTTTGACATTCTTCAACGGCATGTCTTTTTGTTTTACAGTAAGCGCAAAACAAACGGTGCACCCCCCTGATTTAGAACTCACTATGGAGAATCATCTGGGGCTTTCTAGAAAACCAACCGGAGTAAGGATGCAACGGAAGGTGAAGGGAAAATAATTATCATGAAAGGGGGAAAAAGGGAGAAGGATAAAGGGACACCGATGGTGAGGGGAGCTAGGCTTTTGGCTACGGTTCCACTTGTGGGGATTATAACTGAACCAAAAACTGAAGAAAACGACAGGAAAATTTAGGAATATAAAAATACTATAACAAAACATCTCATACTTAGATATGTTTCTAAGTCCATTGCTATCACTATTTTAAATCTAACCAAGTCTTCAAAAATGTGGGAAACACTAATTCAGATTTATAATAGTGAGACTATACAGAAGCAGCAGTTAGTAAAACAAGAAATAGAGGCCTATGTGTATAAAGACAGTGTCATGATATAGTTTTGCAATGATATTGATGTGTTATATACTGAGCTTGCTAGTGCAGGATGTGTAGAATCCAAGGAGAAAAAGATTAACACACTAATCATGAAACTTCCAAATGAGTACGAAAACACAATTAACTGAATGTAGGACATCGATTGCTCCTCATGGACTTGGAGCAATACCATGGGGTTGATTCTTGTGAGCGAAAGCACTTTGAAGCTTCGTAGGGGAAGTGACAAGGTGAATGCACTAACGGCTGGTGGTGACTGGCGAAAGCGTGATGAGAGGAAGAAAGATAAAGATACCTTATCAGAATTGCGGTGGAAAGAGAGGAAAAGGACAAGAAAGGGGAGCTTCGAAAGGAGGGGTTTGCCTCTTTTGTAGGGAACCCAGGTTACTATATTGCGGAATGTCCTTGTTTGGATGAAATAAGAAGTTGGAATGTAAATGAGGAGGAAGAAGGGAAAGAGGAGAAACAAGATGAAGATATTTTGAAGCTTCTCCACATCGGTAATATGGGGAAGAGAGATAAGTGTAATTCTGTGTCCCCCATTGGTCAAGAGAATCGCGAAACAAATGCCGCGAATTTTTTTAGACTGCGAAAGTTATACGGCGCTTTTATTTTCGACGGCTAGGGTTAAAAGCCAGTTTTGATCAAACAGCCACGAAAGCTGTCGAGATCGCAAAATAGGCGTTTTTTTGGTTTTCTGTCATTGCCACATCAAATGACACGTGGCACAACCTCATTGGCTTGCGGCATCTTCGGAGAATATCGGAATGAATCCGGATATGGCAAGCATGGACATTTTGGCCATGTTGTACGATGGTCGTATAGAAAGTACTTCGGCGCTTATATCTTTCTGTACGACATTGTATTCTAATTGGTGCCATACTCTATAGTGGAGGGTTTAGAGAGGGATTTAGGACTTCCAAAAATTGGTAGGTAGCCGCCTCTCTCCTAGAGTGTTTGTGTACAAAAGGTAAACTTTGACCCTTCATTACTTACTGCTTGAGGGAGCAAATTCATAAAATCTTTTTGTTATCGACTCAAGGGAGTCCTATCTTCACATGGGTGAAGGTGGTCAGAGTTTTTGTCTGCCACGGTGGCAGTTATTCTTGCTGAAACACAAAGGGGTCAGGGTTATCCAGGGGCTTCGTGTGAGCTGCCCATTCTAAGGACCTATGGAGGTCTCACAATTTTAGGTTATGGGCCCACCCTCTAGGGTGCCTATCTTTAATAGAATTGGCTACATATACTGGGAGAGTATGATGATAGGAGCTCTATGTGAGAAAAGGTTTTGGGGGATAGAGAGTGGAAGAGTGAGGCGTCCATCAAGCCTGGGTATTCCTTCAGGGTTTGCAGGGTTTGCAAGGACCAAGTTTACTAAAAGGGCAGATCTAGCTCCATCGGAGGAGAGTGAGGATGGGGAGAGTATTGTGATGGACAAAGGGAAAGAAAAAAAAACAATCACATTGATCGCAACACCTATAGCAACCGGATCGCTTTCATTTCACTTGTTTCGAGGAATGGGAAGAGTGATGTTAATACATGAGATAACAATAACATGGCGGCAAAACACTTCATACTCCACCATCTTACACAAAGGCCATGCATCACCTCATTTGCAGGTAAGAAGGGCATTCGATCTATAGGTGGCTCCCATAAAGATGTATCGAAGTAGTACAATTCAGCAACAAGAGTTGGCTGATAAGAATATAGATGCATATGTATACAAAGGGGGGAAGATGTTGGATTTTTATTATGAGCTCGTAACACTTTTCATGGAGCTAGATAGTGTGCTGGAAAAGTAGAAACTGAAAAGGAAAAGGTTAACTGCTTGCTCATAAAGTTACCCGATGAGTTCAAGAATATAGTTAATCGAGTGTAGGATGTTCCGGACTCAAGGTGGATATGGAATTTTGTGGTAGGGATAATTCTCGTTCGAGAGAATACAATAGAGATCCGAAAGGGAGGAAAAGGTGAGCAAGCCTTGGTTGCCGGGACTGATTGGAGAAACAAGGATTCCAAAAAGCTAGTCAAAAACTATGGAGGGGGGTGGTAAAAAAGTGAGTTTGATGAGTCAGGACAAAGGTCTCCCAAGGGGCTGTGTCATTTTTGTAAGAAACTAAGGCACTAAATGGCTGAGTGCTCTAAGCAAAATAAACTTCGGTAAAAGGAGGGGCTTGGTGGATCTTTGAAAGGAAAGAAAAAGACTCTTGACAGGTACATAATGAGGAATTAGAGGGCGAGGGATGATGCTCTTATTGGATGAGGTTGGAGGCGAAGGCGAGGTGAAATTCCACGAAAATGTGCTTTTGGATGATAAAAAGGTGAAGGAGGTTGGATTGTGGATTCGGGTGCCTCCATGCACATGTGTCAAGGATAAACACCTGTTCACAAAGATGAGAAGATTCCCACCGTAGAGATAGAGTATAGGGATGGGAGAGTAGTCACTACTACTATGGTGGCGTTCGGTAGATCTAAAAGCATTAGTGGGAAGAAAGACATCCGTAGTGACATTCCGTGATGTGTTGTTTATTCCAGAGTTAAACAAAATCCTCATCTCAACGTCTGTATTAGATGATAAGGGTTTTGAGACTAGCACTAGGAAGGGAACCTTTACTGCTAGCTTAGAGGAGGAAGTTTATTTCACTAGTGAAAAGGGTAGCCAAGGGATATTTAAGCTGATTTTGAGCAATGAAAAGAAGTAACTTTATTATGTTGGTGTTCATGATATTATGTTGTGGCATAAGAGGCTTCGACAAGTGCATTTAGATAAGTTGAAAGAAATGAAAAAGATGGGAATAGTGGAAGGAATTATGTTTGGAGAGTGTGAAAACCTAACTGACTGTAGTGGTTATGCTCAAGGTAAGGCACACAGGTAACCCTTCCCTACGAAAGCCACTTATAAAGGAGAGAAAGTTTTAGACTTGGTACAGACTGATATTTGGGGACCAACCAAAGTGCCTTCACCCGGGGGGAAGAGAATTATGATGACAATCACTGACGATTGGTCTCAGTATTCTAGAGTGTACTTTTTGAATTATAAATCAGAGGCTCCACAGGTTTTTAAGGAATATAAAGCGTGGATTGAGAAACTTCATGGGACCTCTATTAAGAGAGTAAGGAGTGATAATGGGGGAGAATAAATCTCTAATCAGTTTGATGATTTTCTAAGAGAAGATAGAGTGCAACATCAAAAGATAGTCCTTGAAAATCCTAAGCAAGAATGGTGTAGTCGAGAGGTTAAATAGGACACTAAGAGAAAGTGCCCGGAGTATGTTGTCCGATAAGGAGATAGGAAAGAGATCAGAAGCAATGAACTATGCTAATTATCTCAAGAATAGAGTTCTTACTTCCGTAGTAAATGGCCAAACTCTTTATGAGAGATGGACCGGCCGAAAACCAGATGTAACACACTTAAAGGTTTTCGGTAATCAAGTGTTTAGGCTAAACACAGATCTGTCAAATTACAAGTTGGATCCGAAACGAAAACCAAGATATTTGCTAGGATATTATGAAGATCTAAAAGGATATAGAGTATATGATCTTAAGAGAGAAGACATAATCCTAATGAAGCATCTAGTGGTTATGGATGAAGGGAAATATATAGATGACTTTAAGCATACAAAGACAGTCAAAATCTGATTTGAGTTAGAAAATTCTGATGACTATTAGCTTCCTAACTATCTAGGTTTTTGAGAAGATGATGATCTTGCAGGTACAAATGAGACCGAGGAGGATTCACTCGTGGAACCCCTAGTGCCAACTCCAACCGAAACGGAAGACGTGGTGAGAATAGACCCGGAATTAACGGATAGGGGAGAAGTCGAAACTCTTTGAACGAATCCACGAGAGCCATCCATTCCGGTATCAGAGTTTGAGGGTGTAAGGAGAAGCAGCAAAATACTGCAAGAGAAATAAGTTAACAGCAAGGTAACCAATTTGTCTCACCCTGATGAAGCCCAGACTTATGGTGAGGCAATGAATTCTCTAGAGAGGAACCGTTGGAAGACAACCATTAATGAGGAGATGGCTTCGATTACGGCAACGATACATGGGAATTGGTGGACTTTCCTCTTAACTTAAAGCCAATCTGGTGTAAGTGGGTAATTAAATTAAAACACAACGCGGATAATACTATTGAGCGCTACAAGGCTTTGTTAGCGGCGAAAGGATTTACCCACGAAAAAGGAATAGACTACGAGAAGAAATTTGCCCCTATTGTCACGTTTCCCTCCTTCCGGATACTTCTCCGTTTGGCAACAGCATAAGACCTGGAAGTACATCAAATGGACATCAAGACAACCTTCCTACATGGAGAGTTTGAAGAGGAGATCTTTATGCGACAACCCGAAGGATTTGTGGAGCAAAGGGAAGAGAGCAAGGTTTGTTGATTGATCAAATCTTTGTATGGGTTGAAACAGGCGCCCCGGCAAAGGAATAAGAAGTTTGATGAGTTTTTTACACGTTTGGGATACATTTGGTACAACCCATATCACTCAATTTATTTGTTTGAAGATGATGAAGGATTTATATTTATTACAATTTATGTTGTTGATTTGCTTGTCTTAAGTAAATCTATGGATAAAAAAAATAAGTTGAAAACGGATCTAAAAGGTAGATTTGAGATAAAGATATGGGCGAAGCAAAGTATATTTCGGGAATTTAGCTAGAGAAAGACAGAGATAGAAAGATAATTAGATTAACTCAGAAGGAGGCCATTAGAAACTTGTTAGAAAGATTCCAAATGGACAAGCCTAATAGTTGTACCACTCGAATGGAACTAAAGAAGGGAAGTGAGGGGAGTGTGGAAGAGGGAGTTATATCTTGGATGATGAGTTAGGCCCTAAAGCGAAAAGATTTAAGCAGACAATTCCTTATAAACTAATAGTGGGCAACCTAATTTTTTTATGAATTGTACCTGGCCTGACATAGCTGCAATTGTAGGAGTACTAAGTAGGAGTCTGAATGCTTCCACTAAGAATTTTTGGGAAGCACCTAAAAGAGTATTTGGATATCTCATAGGGACTAGAGATCTATGGTTGCATTTGGGTGGGAACAATATTGACATCACCACTTCGAGTGATGCCAGTTTAAGGTATGCTCATATGAGAAGATGCACATCTGGGAATGTATTGTATATGGGTGATGGGGCTTGCTGCAAGAGTAGCAAGCAGCAAAAGGTCATTGCTCAGTCCACCATGAAGGCTGAGTACATGGCCTCTTTCTCTGCTCTAAAAGAATTAATGTGGGTTAAGTCTTTGCTTAGTGAGATTGGTCATATTACGAGTGGTGTCCAAAAAGTGTTTTGTGATAATCATGCAGCCATTGCCATATTTGCTAATCCTAAACACCACTTTAAAGTCAAACATATGGACATTAGACCTAGAAGACAGAATAATCAGTTTAGAGTATAGACGTGATAGTGAAATAGCAGATATGATGACCAAACATGTGCCTTCCCCTAAGCTAATTTTCTGGAAGGATAAGTGTGGTCTTAAATTGAAGAGTGACTAGAAAATAAAGGGAGTGTAGAAATTAAACGTTCTTTTAGTATTTTCTAGATTTAAAATTGTAATGCAGAAAAGAAGCAGAGGTAGTCCGCCTCTAACTTCTCTCTTCAACTCCCACACTTGTCATAGTCACTGAAGCTTGGAGAGGGAGCTCGAGCCATGGCTGCCTATGTTGTCCAAAGAGAGACAAGCAGTAGTTTTTGATAGGTTTACCAAAAAAATAGTTGACAGACCCAGGATTTGATCTTCGTACCTGCCGTCCATGAAATACGTGTCACAGTTAGCTTTATCCCATAAGTCTAGGACCGGTGTAGAAGTATATGGGGTTCCATAACTTTTTTAATAAAAACAGGTAGATGAATTCATTTTACGACGCAAATAGAATCTAAGGACATAAATACAATTGAAAAGAACACGGTTTATAATACATCACAAACCAATACATCACATTTGTTTTGACAGCGAAACAAATACCATGCATTTATTTTCAACGGCTAGGGTTAAAAGTTGGTTTTGATCAAACGGCCACGATAGGTGTCGAGATCGCTGAATATGCGTTTTGGCGGTTTTTGGTCACCACCATGTCAAGTGACAAGTGGCACAACATCATTAGCTTGCGGCATCTCCGGAGAATATGGGAACGATTCCAGATATGGCAGGCATCGACATTTTGGCCATGTCATACGATGGTCGTACACAAAGAACTATTGCACCTATACCTCTCTGTACGACACAGTGTTACGATTCATTGAAATAATCGTGCGTACGAAGAATCAATTCGATTCGGTACTGTACTTTATTAAAGATGTATCGCGACAGTACTAGTAAGTTCATTTTCGCGGAAGTACTGTTTGTTTCACTTCGCGACAAAATTGTAGTTTCGCGTAGATTTCTTTGTACGTTTATTTAAGTACGATAGTACTTCTAGTTTTGTCTAGCACTTTTGTCTTAGCTTGTCGTTTGCAATGTTTTGGTCCTTAGTGAGAATTAGAGTGTTCTAGTCTAATCTGCGGACAGGTGGCAGATTTCTGGAGGCTTCTTGGCGGCGCACGCTCACACGTGTCACCCCATGGATGGTATTGTATTTAAAAGGACACCATGACTGTGTGTTAATCAATGAGAAATTGGAGGATTATATGGAGTAATATAAGAGATAGAGAAGCAAATTTGTAATTTCGGATTTTTATTAATATGAGAAATTTCCAAAATGTTTCTTCAATGTTGATGTAATATTTTATATTCTAAATGATTCTGCTACTAAAAGTGTTTGTTAGTGAGCTCAGAGTTTTTTATCGATCCTTTCATTTGGTATCGGAGCGGGTAGAGCTCCATTGTAGTGTATGGGAAGGAACAAAAAGAAGTCCCCTTTCACTCCCTCCTCTTCAGCTACCCCCGTTTCTAATTTTTGGGAAAATTTGCCGACTCCCGAGGATCCTCCTAAAGAAGAGAAAGAGTTCAATTTTACCGGATCCGCATTTGAGTCATCATTCCCCACGGAGTTGGTTGATCAAAATAGAGGTGTCGGTGGCTCGATGTCCGACAATCAAATGCGAGAGTATTTGGAGAATTTCATGCGTCGGTTTGATGAGAATTTCTCGGCTGTGGATAGGAGGTTCGATGAATTATTTCACGGTGATCCAGATCCTGATCCGGATGGAGATGATTCCGATGATAGTGATGGGGAGGCAAAGAAAGTGAAATATAAGAGGGGGAAACTTAAGCTTGATGACGATTTTGATTTAGAAGAAGATAGTCAAGGAAAAGTGGAAATGTTTTAGATGCCCGCAAAGACCGTCGTATTCAATGGATCGAATTACCCTTCATGGAAGAAATATATTCGAGCTCAATTGATTTTGAGAGGCCTTTGGAAGGTCGTCAATGGAGAGGAGAAAATGCCGGTTGGAGATGCGAAAGCTCGTCGGTTGTGGAAGCGAAAGAATCTTGCAGCCATCACCGGATTAATGCAAACTTGTCCGTGCATGATCATTTCCTCACGCATAGCACCGCACACGGATGTTGGAAGGCGTTGGAATCCCAATTTGAGAGGGGAATCCAAAACGAGGGGCAATATATGTTTTCCGATTTTATGCAATTCAAGATGAAATCCAACGAATCCTTTGACGATGCCGTGAAGAGATTCAATATCATTGTGGAGCAACTTCTCAACAATGGGAGAGTAATCACGGAGGAGGACAAAGTAACCGGATTTTTGAATGCATTACCGGATAAGTGGATCCACCTCATGGAGATTTTACTTGCGAGGGAAAATAACACCTACGAGTTTATTGTGAATAATTTATAGATGGCGGAGAGTAATCGTGTTAGCTCTTCAAAGGGCTCTTTGGGCACGGGATCCTTGAATGTGACCGCTCCCGAATTCGTGGACTTACATTATTTCCGTAGAAGAGGGGGTGGAAAAGGAGGAGGTCCGAGAGGTCGTGGAAAATGGCTTGATAAGGGCGGAAATTCGAGACCTCGGTCCGTCCAGAATGATAATAGCAACGTCTTGTGTTTCCGTTGCAACCGGCCCGGTCATATTTCGGCTTCGTGTCCGGAAAAGAAGAGAGAATGCTTCAATTGTGGGAAACTAGGTCACACGAGCCAACAATGCTACTGTAAATTTAGTAGCGGAGGAGTAAGAGGCGGACGTAGTTTTAGAGGTCGCGGTCGCGGACGTGATAGTGGTCGTGGTCGTGGACGCTATTGCGGTCATGGTGGAAGCCATGGAAATTTCGTTGACTTGGGAAATTACGAAGGAGGCGAAGGTGGACAAACGTTCACTTGACTTCACCTCACTATTGATTCTTTAAGTGACGCACGCGATGACGCACAAAAAAAGGAATGGATTATTGACACGAGAGCATCTCACCACGTATGTACGGACGCTACATTGTTTGACGACATGCGTTCACTTACCGTCCCAAACGTTATTACGGTCGCAAGTGGACAAACTATTACGGTTGGTACCGTAGGTACCGTTCGATTGAATTTACCTACGTGGGACCGTTTTGGAAATGAAACGATATCGGAAGCACGTTTATTGAACGTCCTATATATTCCGGATGGTTCATTGAATCTATTAAGTGTACATCAAATTCAGTGAGCCGGTGGGAGTGTAGTCGCTAGAGGTGATTCGTATATATCGCGCCGACGGCAAATTAATCGGCGAAGGCGAAGTAACCAATTCAATGCATAGCCAACTTTTATGGAGGCGACCGAGGAAGAATGCTACTTCCACGGGTATCCTAAATCAAATCTCGGAATTAAAGGGAGATTTAACGTTATGGCACCATCGGATGTGTCATACATCCGAATGAAATTTGAGGAAAATTATAAAAATGGCATGTGTGAGAGGATTAGATCTTGCTACCGGCGAAAAAGTAAATGGGTGTGATGGATGTAGTCAAGGACGACAAATTCGGAAATCACATCCAACGAAGGATGTGAAATTTCGGGCTCAACATCCTTTGGAGCTTGTCCACATTGATCTATGTGGACAAATTAAGCCGAAAAGCCTTGGAGGAAATCGATATGTTATGGTCATCGTTGATGATTATTCGAAATTTTCGTGGGTTCGATTATTGAAGAGGAAATTGGATGCTCTTCAAACTTTAATTGAGGGGCATGCATTTGCTGAAAGACAATGCGAACGGAAGTTGAAAGCCATTCGTTCGGATAATGGAGGTGAATTTATCGCATTTGAGGGGTATTGTAAGGAGAAAGGTATTACCCAACAATTCACTTCACCTTATTCTCCGGAATCGAATGGAGTTGCCGAAAGGAAAAATAGGACTTTACAAGAAATGGTGAGGGCGATGGTGCATTCGGCCGGTCAAAGTATCTCATTATGGGGAGATGCCATTCTCACGGCCAATTATATTTGTAATCGGAGACTTACTTCGGTTTTTGGTGACAAAACACCATTCGAATTACTTATGGGCGAAAACCGGCTCTCCATCATCTCCGAATTTGGGGATGTCGTGCTACGGTGTATGTGGATCAAGTGAAAAGGAAAGGGAAATTTGCGGCGAGAAGTTGGCCCGGAATTTTCGTGGGCTATAACACAAAAGGAAATCTTTATCGTGTATTTGATCCGGTTTGTCGTATTGTGGAAGAATCCCGAAATGTTAATTTTCATGAAGACTTAAAATCGGTTATTGAAAAATCGGCGGAATTGAAGAAGAATCTTGATTTTTATGAGGTAGACGATGTTGCCAATTTCCTAGAAATTGAGGACTCAGATTCGGATGAGGAACCGGAATCCATTGTTAACATCAAGAAGGGAAAATCAAATGTTAAATTGAGTTCGGAGAAATTGGATATTGACATTGATGTTCGGAGTAATGTGAGCCAAAATTCCAAAATGTCGATGGAAAGTAAAAAATCTTCGAGTTCAAAATCGAATGTGGACGAGGAGGAGAAGATTGTGGAACAAGTTCCGGTCCTTAGACGGATTACTCGAGAGAATCGAGGAAAAAAAACCGAATCGGCTTTCCTATGACAAAATTGGTGGAGAGAATTCCAATTCCCATTATTTCGTCTCCGATGCGAAGGAGACGGAATTCCTTTAATAGCAATTAATGTGCGCCAGCAATCCTCAATCATAGGCGGAGGCGAGAAACTCGTGTGATTGGGAAACGAAGTGGAAGCCGGCATGGGAGGAGTATAAGTCAATTGTGGAAAATCGGGCATTTGAGGAAGTAAAATTACCGGAAGGAAAGAAAGCGATTGACGCGAAATGAGTCTTCAAAACTAAAACTAGTGCATCGGGTGAAGTAGTAAAATATAAGGCCAAACTTGTATGCAAAGGATTTCAAAAAAGAGAGGGGGTAGATTACACGGAGACATATGCTCCCGTTGTGAAATTCGACTCTCTAAGGATGATTATGGCGATTGCCGCTGTAAAGAAGAAACATGTTCATCAAATGGACGTGGAGACCGCGTTTTTAAATGGAGAGTTAGAAGAAGAGGTTTATATGAAGGTACCCAAAGGCGTGACATCACAGGAAGGCACGGTATGGCGTCTTCGCAAATCGCTCTACGGGTTGAAGCAGGCGCCTCGCACTTGGTATCTACGCCTACACAAAGTTCTTTTAGAATTTGGTTTCACACGTACGATTTCGGATTTTGGAGTGTACGTGAAAGGACAAGGAAAAGATCAAATTATATTTTCGGTTTACGTCGATGATTTCTTGATGACGTCAAATAGTTTGGAACGTATACGCGAATTGAAAGCGTACTTACGACAACATTTCAAAGTCACAGATCTTGGCGAAGTAAAATATATTTTGGGAATTGAAGTGATTCGTAATGAGAATGGGGATATAAAGTTAAGTCAAGCGCAATATTGTAAAGAGGTATTAACTCGGTTTTCTATGCTTGACGCAAAACCAATTTCGACGCCTATGGACGCGAAAAGTCAATTGCGAAAGTTCGAGGAAGAAGCGACGGTAGACGTACCGTACCGTAAAGCGATTGGAAGTTTAATGTACCTTAGTGTTGGTACGCGGCCCGATATTTCGGACGCCGTTTAAATTGTAAGTCGATATTGTCAAGAGCCTAAGAAATCGCATTGGGAAGCCGTCAAGCGTATATTTCGATACTTGGCGGGAACTATAGATATCGGTCTTGTATTCAAATCTAAAATTGAATTGTTGGAATGCATCAGATATTGCGACGCCGATTGGGGCGGAGATTTCGATTCGGAGAAATCAACGTCCGGATTCGCATTCGTGTTTGGTGGAGCGGCGATCTCGTAGAGTTCACGACTCCAACCAACTGTGGCATTAAGTTCAACGGAGGCCGAGTATATGGCGGCGTGCCACGCAAGCAAGGCATCAATATGGATAAAAGAAATGTTAAGCGAACTTGGATTTTCGATTGGATGCTTACAAATTATTACAGATATTATGAGTTCGATAGCACTTGTGAAAAACCCGTATTTTAAAAGCGCACTAAACATATACGGATTCAATGGCATTTTGTACGAGATTTGGTTGCGGCTAAAGAAGTGGAATTTTTGTATGTTTCGACACTTGAGGAAGTTGCCGATATGCTTACTAAGGCGGCGTCGTTTGACGTACTTTTAAGAGGAAGACCTAAATTAGGGTTATTGTGATGTCGACGATTCTTCAATGAAGAGGGGGAATGTTACGATTCATTGAAAGAATCGTGCGTGCAAAGAATCGATTCGATTCGGTACTGTACTTTATTAAAGATGTATCGTCTAAGTACTATTACGTTCATTTTTGCGAAAGTACTGTTTGTTTCGCTTCGCGACAAAATTGTAGTTTCGCGTAGATGTCTTTGTACGTTTATTTAAGTACAATAATACCTCTAGTTTTGTGTAGTACTTTCGTCTTAGCTTGTCGTTTTGCAATGTTTCGGTCCTTAGTGAGAATTAGAGTGTTATAGTCTAATCTGCGGACAAGTGGCAGATTTTTGGAGGCTTCTTGGCGGCGCACGCTCACACGTGTCACCCCATGGCTGGTATTGTATTTAAAGGGACACCATGACTGTGTGTTAATCAATGAGAAATTGGAGGATTATATGGAGTAATAGAAGAGATAGAGAAGCAAATTTGTAATTTCGGATTTTTATTAATATGAGAAATTTCCGAAATGTTTCTTCAATGTTGATGTAATGTTTTATATTCTGAATGCTTCTGCTGCTATAAGTGTTTGTTAGTGAGCTCAGAATTTATTATCGATCCTTTCACACAGTATTCTGATTGGTGCCGTACTCTAGTAGTAGAGGGTTTAGAGAGGCATTTAGGACTTAGAAAAATTGGTAGGTAGCCGCCTCTCTCCCAGAGTGCTTCTTTACAAAAGGTCAAGTTTGACGCTTCATAACTTACTGCTTAAGTGAGCAAATTCAGAGATTCTTTTTGCTATTTACTCAGGGGAGTCTTCTCTTCGGAGGAGTGAAGGTAGTCAGAATTTTTGTTTGCCAGGGTGGCAGTTATTCTTGCTGAAACAAAAAGGGCTCGGTGTTATCCTAGGGGCTTCTTGTGAGTTGCCCATTTTGTGGACCTATGGAGGTCTCAGAATTGCAAAGATGAATATTTAATGAAAGGTTTAGGGGAGGAGAAATATTTTTTTCGGAATCATAATAGAAAGTGATAGTGGAAAGAATTCCATGGGTGAGAGTCAAGAAAGTTCACAAAATGGGGTAAATATATGAGTACGGAAGATGTAGATTTTATGAAGAACTTAGTGGGGACTCTTGATTTAAGGATAAATTTGGGGGGTAATGGATTTGACATCACTAATGGGAGTGATGCCATTTATAAAGGTGTGTCTGTAAAAGGGTTTGCATTTGGGTATGTATTACAGGTTGGGGATGGGGCTGGCTGTTTGAACTGCAAGTGGGAATTTTGATTTTGCTCGGATGAAAAAGGATGAGGTGGATAAAATCCTTGCTCCAAAATACCGGATTTATCAAAATAGGCATGCAAAATAAAATGTGTGATGCAATTATTATTTCGGTTCATGTAATACATTGTTTCAAATACGAGGGTATATTCTTAAAGTTTTATGAAAAGAAAAGAAAAATAAAAAAATGAGGGTGTTTGTTTTTGTTGTTTTTTTGTGTCATTATGTATGAGTTGAAATAAAAGTAGACTAGAAAATAAGGGGAGTGTTGAAATTTAAGTAATTTATAGGTCTGGAGTGTGGTAGAAAAGATTAGAGGCAGTTTTCCTCTAACTTCCTTCTCCAAGCCCTCACACACTTCTTACCGTCACTAAAGGCTGGATAGACAGCTAGAGCCATGGCTACCTAGGCCTTCTAGAGAGACATGAGTACATATTGGTAGATTTACCAAAAAGGGATTTGACGGACCCATAATTTGATCCTGGTACCTACCGTCTGTCAAATCACCCATAGCCATTAGCTTTATCCTTTAAGTCTAGAACCATTGCTAAATTATATAGTGTACGATAGATATTTAAAGATGTACGCGTAAGCTAATTCATTTAACGGAACAAACAAATTGTTATCACATAGACACATTTAGTTTTAGTACGAATTAGGGTACCGCACGAAACAAATGTGCCATACATTTGTTTGACGGATAATATTAGAAATCGGTCTTCATCGAACGAACGTGGTATGAGCCGATATTGCGGAAAAGAAGTTTTGGCGATTTTTGGACGCCGCCACTCCGGATGACACGTGGCAACATCATACGGGTTTACGGAATCTATGGAGACCAAGAGAACAAGTCCAGATGTGATAGATGTCACCGGAATGGACATGCCGTACAAATGCCGTAAAGATAGAACTCCGACACCTGTACTTTCATGTACCGTACAGTCTTTTGATTGGTGCCGTACTTCAGTAGTTGAGGGTTTAGAGTGGGGTTTAGGACTTAGAAAAATAGTAGGTAGCCGCCTCTCTTCAAGAGTGCACTTGTGTAAATCGTCAAACTTTGCCATGAAATCACAACTCACTCAGTTGATCATTTTCGGTGATTCTTTTTGCTCTGAACTCAAGGGTGTTGAGGCTACACAGGGGTGTAGTCGGTTAGAGTTTTTGCCTGCTAGGGTGGGTGTATTTCTAAGGGAAAGTCAGAGTGGGGGAATGTGTCCTAATACTCATATTCTAACTTAACATTTTGTGGGGGAACTGAGCACATAGAAAGTCTTATTTCACAGGGGTGAAGCTGTATTGGGTTTTTGACTATTAAGGTGTCTTTCATTTGGGTTTGTATCAACTTGGAGTCTACACTAGTTAGATAAGCTTCTATGGATCTGCAAATTTTGTGGGGAATGGAGCCCATAGAATTACACTAGGGGTTTGCCTTGATTGCATGACCAGTTACTCAAATAGAATATCGAGTATTGCTCTTGTCAAAAATCATGTATTTCATAAGAGAACATAGCATATTCTTCTATAGTGGCATTTTATTAAAGACTTAGTGGAGGCTAAGAAGATTGAGTTTGTCTTTGTGCCTACGGTCGAAGAAGCAACTGATATGTTAACTAAGTGTGCTATTGGTGATGTGTTTATAAGAGGTAGACCTAGACTAGGATTATTTTAGTGTGTACGGATTCTCCCATTGAGAGGGGGAATGTTAGGATGAGTACACTGGTACGAATCCGTACGCGCCTTTGTTTCATGCGCGGCCGACTTTGTTCTTGGTCTTGTACGGACTTTCAAGTTTATGTGAATTGTCGTTTCGGGTCCGCGTGCGGTTTTAACGCGGCAGTACACTTAAATATATGCGTCAAAGTAGGAACTAATTAATTTTTCTATGTGTTGAAGTTTATGTATTCGTATAATTGAAAGTAGAAGGGGTTATTTGAGTGGCATCCTGTTATGCGTGATTGTCTTTATTTGTTTCAAATAATATATTGTTTTTATTATCTCTTCCTATTATGAGGCATAGAGTGGAATAAAAGGATAGAGAGGGAGATTGTCCAACTGCCCGAATATTTTATGCCGCTTACGCGACATCGCCGAGAGCCCTGCGAAGATCGTAAGGTCAAGATTTAATCGCTTGGGGAATGGTTCCTTGTCGGATTATCTGCCCGATTACTGTAGCCTACTGTAGTTTCTGTTTGTAATTTTCCAGCTGTGCAGGTGATGATGGGCGAATCGTGGGTTCAAATGTACGGTAACAATTTGCCCCATAGGATGTAAATTTTGTACCAGTAGGACGTGAACAAAAGCATGCCCGTACATCACAGTCCTTAGTGCTGCATTGCCAGCGTACTGTACCTTCTAGTCCTCCTATAATTAGCCCTAAAAAATATCTGAGTGCAACCGACATTAGCATCCGGCCGTACAGAAAAAATGCTTCCATTTATTGGAGCGAACTTTCCAACCGGAATGTGTTATGCTACGTGACGGTCCCTCCTTTTTTTGGAGACACGTGCTGCTACGTGTCATCCGTACAATCGACGGACGTTACTGGTATGGGGCTATGCCTGAGTTGTACATTCTCACTTTATTTAAAGAAACAAAAATTTCCGAAGTGCGACCGATTTCTTTTTCTGTGAGTGAAATCCAATCAATTCTACAAAGATAATCGCCATTAGCGTAACAAAATTATCAGTCCAAATAAAAAAATACTGTTATCAACGCTATTTTGGGCCAAGAAAATATTAACGCTAATGAACACATAAGACTAATAACCATAAGTGAATGATCTAAAAAATTTCAAGTTGTTCGAATTAGATCTTGGATAAGGTTGCCAAACGTACCTGTTTTCGTCATGAACACCCATTTTGCATCAATTACATTCTTATCCGATGTCAATTATACCTCGTCAAAAGTAAGGTTGTCAACCACCACTTTATAATTTTTTTCCCAAACGGACTTTCACTTTGTCTCCCACTCACCCGAATTCGGAGCCTCCGTATAAGATTGAGGGTTTCCGAAATAGGAAATTGCTCTACTCACTACATTGTGAATCGCTTATTGTGTTAAGAAATTAATAGTGTAAAGAAACAATTAGTGTTAATAACTCTATTTTAGGTTCAAGGGCTTATTGCCAACAAAACATTGACGGTAATTTATCCATCTAACACTAATTTGGATACACGTTTCCATATTGAAGCCGTTATATCCCGTATTCACATAATCGACGTTTAAAATCATGTGAGAACATGTTCGTGTGATATCCCTCTTCTTTGTTACCAAGAAAAAATTTTGGAAGCTCTTTCTAGCGTCAACCACACTCACTTTTCCGATCTCAACGACGTTATTTGAAACTTTTATGTGCGTTTGTACCAAAATAAAAAAGCAGTTTTTAGTATGGATTTGCACATTTCATACACTAAAATATTTAAAAAGAACCCAAATTAGGGTCATTAACACTAATTAAACCGGACCTATATTAAGGTAAAAAAAAATTAGTACTGTAATTTAACGATTTTAACAACGTAACAAAACCTCCCTCTTACCCTCCCTCCCTACATCCCTCCCTCCCTATTCCCCTTTCACTTACCCTTCCCCTCACCTCTCCCTCGCTTTCTCCCTTTTTTTCTCTCTCCTCCCGCATTTTACCTGCCTACTTACTCTCTCCTCACTCTCTCCTTGTTTCTCTCCCTCCCTCGTTGCCTCCTATCTATCTAGGGGAGAGGGGAGAGGGGAGAGGGGAGAAGGGAGAGGGGAGAAGGGAGAGGGGAGAAGGGAGAGGGGAGAGGGGAGAGAGGATAGGTGTTGGAAGATCAAACTTGAAACCAAAATGAGAGAAGAGGCCTTTGAGAGATGTCATGGAGACGGCGACCTCGACACAAGGAGGAGCATTACCGATTGGATTTTTCATGTGTACAAGAAGACCCATCAGTTAAAGAGAAAAAATTGAAAAGAAAAGTTTAAAATTTGATTTTGAATCAGCTCACAGGAGTTGGTCCTATTTAGTGAGGAAAATTGATAGTATGCAGAAAATGAACCAGAGAGGGGGTGTTAAAATTCTGTGTCCATTTCCTGCTAAGGACCAGAAGTCAAAGTTAGTCAAAGTGACGTGAGAGAGAAGTCAACTGAAGTCCTGTTAGGTTCATGTACGGTTGAGTAGACGTCAAAATTTGTGTAGACGTCAAGCATACTTTGCGTAGACGTCAAGTTAAGCGAAACGTAATTGTTTACGTCTACTGTACGGCAAGTAGAATGTGTCGCTGATTTTGAGTATATGTCACATAGTAATTTACGATCGTTGATTTTGTTTACGTAGTTCACAAGTTAGAAATTCGATCTTTTACTTGATAAACAAGTAGCGTAGTACCTACGTCACCTACACATAAAATGTACTCATGGTGGACATTATAAATCAATCAATCCAGTGAATGATTCTCTCCTTGCTGCTAATTTTGCACTGAGTGCTTATTCTGTCGCATAATCTATCTTCTTTCTTGTTCAGTACTTAAGCCTTGCTTTCTCATATAGAGATTGTTTTCCTTAGCTTCCTGTCTTGTAATTGGTCGATCCTATGGCCACTTCTTCAGAATCTCAACATGGTATCGGAGCTTTATGTAAAATTACACACATCCACAAATTTAATGGTAGTAATTATTTACTATAGAAAGCTAAGATGACCCGTATTCTAAAATATAAAAATTATCGGGGTATTGTAGCAGGCACTGAACTGAAATTACTGAAGCGTTAATGGCTTCAGGATATGATAGAAGTGAAGAAGAGGCAGCGACATAAATTTTTCTAGCAGTGGAAGACAGTCAACTTTTACACATAGTTGAGCTAGAAAAACCTAAGGCTATGTGGGACAAATTAAGGACTGTATATGAGCGTACTAATCCGTCCAACATAATGTAATCGAAAAACAAATTGCAAGACTTTAGTATGGAGAGTGGATATACTATGGAAACTCATATAAATAGACTTAAAGAGCTTAAATTACAGCTAGCCGCCTCGGCAAAAAATTGAATGATGATGATTTGACCCTCTCACTGTTTAGGTCATTACCATCACAGTATGCTATGATGATCACGGCTTTGAAAAGTCAACCTACTATAGATTTTGATGCAGTATGTCAGCATTTCATTCAAGAAGAAGTTGAAATTTAAAGAAAGGAGGAAAAAGAATGAGATACAGCTCTTTATATCAAAGGCAAACAGTCAGTAAAACGTAGTTAGTAACTGCTTGTGCTATATGTGGAAAAACCAATCATCAGACTGCTGAATGTACATTAAAAAGGAAAGAGACGGAAAACTTCAAGAAAAAGATTGATTGTTTTAGTTGTGGAAAACCAGGTCATAAGTCTTCAGTTTGTTGTAGTAAAGACCAAAACAGACAAAACAAACCATCTTTTGCCATGACCATTCAAGATGAGACTAAATTTTTCCTCTCACGGTCTAATGCTCGAAAAAACAAATGGATTATAGACTCTGGAGCGTCTCATCATATGTGTAATGATAAGTCTATTTTTTCTTCTCTCACAGCATTATAGAATCCTCGACGGATTGTACTGGCAGATGAAAAGATTCTAGAGACCAGTATAACGAGCGAGGTTAAGTTACAGTTATATTGTGATATTGGTAGCCATTAAAGCCATCTAAATGAAGTTTTATACTTGCCAGGTTTAAAGCATAACTTTATACTTGTTGTGAGAAGTGGACTAAAAGTCGAGTTTGAGAAAAAGAAAAACGAACGTTGTGAAATTAGGAGTGAGGGAAAGCTAATCGCTCTTGGATATCTGGAATGGAATCTTTTTACTCTACGTTTGGATGATGAAGATGCACAGATGAATTTCAACAAAGAAGCACAAACTTTGGAGCTATGGCATCAATGATTTGGTCATCTGGGAGAGCAGATTCTCAAACGACTCATTGAAAAGAAGAAGATGGTCAGAGGACTTAAGGACGTCAACGCTAAAGACAACCTTAAGGTGTGTGAAGAATGCGCTCAAGGTAAGCAAAGAAGGCTTCATTTTCAAAAAGATGATGAACTCAAAAATAGAAGGAAGTTATAGCTTATTCATTCTGACTTGAGCGGTCCTCACCCCTTAAGTCCTAGAGGTTCTAGATCTTTCATCACGTTTACGGATGAGTGCACTAGAAAGTATTGGTGTATTTTATGAAATCCAAAGGAGAAGCCCTTGAGAAATTCAGAGAGTTCAAATCCATGGTAGAAAATCAAGCAAGAGAGCGGATCCAGATTTTTAGGTCGGATAATGGGGGGGATATACCTCCAATGCTTTTAAGGAAAACTGCAAAACTTGGGGGATACAGCAAGAATTCACAGTAGCTTATAGTGCGCAGCAAAATGGAATATCAGAAAGAGTGAACTGAATTTTGGTTGAAATTGCACGTTGTTTAGTATATAGTGCAAAACTTAATCAAAACCTATGGGTTGAAGCTATCCTTACTGCTGTTTATTTGAAAAATCATTCTCCTAGTACTTCTCTGAAAGATATTACATCTGAAGAAGCTTGGTCAAGCTTTAGACCAAATGTTAAACATTTTAGAGTTTTTGGAAGTAAAACCTTTGTTCACATCCCAACACAGAATAGAAAGAAATTTGACAAGAAGAGTTGGACTGTTGTCTTTGTAGGTTATGACATAAATAGAAAAGCTTACAGAATATATGACTCAGTTTTGCAGAAAGTTCATATTAGTCGAGATGTGACTATGGATAAAGGGAAAGAAAGTAGTTTAGATAAGACAGATAATTTTGACCCTTGGTATGAAAAATGAGAGACTGTCCTTGTTCCCTTTAACAAAGAAGAAGAATTGGAAAGTTGGTCTCCACAAACACGAGGTACTCCAAGCAGAGAACATGAAGTGGAGCTTTCGTCATCCACGCTAATTTCCATTCAAGTTCAAACTTTCGTCATCCCAAGTGGAACATCAACCTTTGAATTTTTACCAGTGGAGACGTTATCGGCACCACAACCTTCGCAAATTACAACCTCTTCGAATCCGATTCAACAAGCGAGATTGAAGGTAACTACTCAAAGAGTTTCTAATTGGATACGTGCTAAACCAAAACAACCCATTGAAGAAACGGGAGATATGGGTTTAGCTTATTGCTTTATGGCGGCAAAGGGGGGAACCGTAAACCTTTCATGAAGCTTTGGATAGTTCTAATTCTCAGAAATGGAAGGAGGCAATAGAATTAGAATATGAATCATTGATCAAAAACAAAACTTGGGCCATAGTAGAACGCCCAGAAGAGAAAAACATTGTGGGGTGTAAATGGGTCTTTAAGATTAAAAGGAAATCAAATGGATCAGTGGAAAAATATAAAGCGAGGTTGGTAGCTAAGGGGTATTCACAAGAAGAGGGGGTTGATTACACTGAGACTTTCTCACCAGTAGTGAAGTTTAATAGTCTCAGAAGTTTAATAGCCTTAAGGGCAACAACATCAATTATATATCAAAACTGCATTCCTTAATGGGGATTTAGAGGAAAAAGTGTACATGAAACAACCAGAGGACATGATTGAACCAGGAAAAGAACATATGGTGTGTAAACTACACAAATCCATATACGGTCTAAAACAAAGTCCTAGGTGTTGGAAAATCAAACTTGACACCAAAATGAGAGAAGAGGCCTTTGAGAGATGTCATGCAGACGTCGACCTCGACATAAAGAGGAGCACTACCGGCTAGATTTTTTTGTGTTTAAGAAGACCTGTCACTTGGAGAGAACAAATTGGAAAGAAAGGTTTAAAATTTGATTTTGTAATCTGCTCACAAGAGTTGGTCCTATTTAGTGAGGACAATTGATAGTATGCAGAAAATGACCCCGAAAGGGGGTGTTAGAATTTTGTGTCTATTTCCTGATAACGACAAAAGTCAAAGTTGTTACGTGAGAGAGAAGTCAACCGGAGTCCGGTTAGGTATAGGTACGGTTGATAGATGTGAAGGTACATATACATAGACGTCAAGTTTTAATGAAAACGTTGTCTTTTACTTGTACCGTACGTCAAGTCAAGTCGCCGCAAATTTTGAGTGTACGTGACGAAAAAGCATGCGGATATTTTGTACTTGGCGGTCTTTCATTGGTCTACTTGTGTCACAAGTTAGATTCTATTTCTTTACTTGACACGCAAGTTGCATAAGTCTACACGACACCTACACATATAAAAATGTACCAAAGCTATGCATCAATAATAAATCATCAATCATCAAGTGAATGATTCTCTCAAACTTTTCCCTACAACTATTTTTGCACTGAGTGCTTATTTTGTCGTGGAATTAATCTATCATCTTTTTTGTTCAGTAATTAAGCTTTGCTTTCTCATATTGAGAATTGTTTTCCTTACCTTCCTGTCTTGTAATTGGACGATCCTATGGCCACTTTTTTTGAATCTCAACAAATATAATTAAGGTTTCTGATGTTTTGTGATTATTCTGAATGCAATGTAATTGAGCTTTCGCAAATTCTTTTTCCCATTAGTGTGTGTCAATGCATAGGTCATATGCAGTCATTTTGTTAGAAAAGGACCTGATTTCTTGTGCACTTTTTTTTTTCCGCCGCACAACGTTTGACATGTGCTGAATTGAACATTTTATGGTTTTTAAACTATTTAAATATCTATTTCTTACGTATTCTCAAAACTATTTCCCATATACAAATCTTCGTGTCCATTTGTTAATAGTAAACTCTCCGAATTCATAATAGCAATTCTGGTATTTTGGCATTATACCCTTCACCAAAAATGTGATTGAATAAAAATGTTCAATTGCCTTTAAATTCGGAGCTAATCACTTTATTTCAAGACCCAAAAGTTGCAAGAGTTTATCACCATTTCGGGTTTCTCACAATTTTGATTGGAATACGAGTCTTATCAATCTTAAGATTCATAGTTACCCGAGAAATATTATCTCTTTGGCAACCTTCATGATAAAAAGTTACACTTTTTAGAAGATCCTAATTCTGATAAGGAACGGGTGCAACATTGGAGTAGAGGAGAGAGGAGGTATGTGAGGACCAGAGATGAGATTCGGGGAGAGACTAGGGAGGAAATTGAGGAAAGTGTGGAGGAGACCTGGGAGGTGACTGGGGAAGAAACTGGATTGTAATATCGACCGCAATAGGAAAGTTCATCAAAGTAAGCCATATAAGGGGTTGAGGAATTTTGCTAATGCCATAGGAGATTTGATGTGTTGTCTCTCTTTTTTCGTCCGTTTGATCAAACAAATCACAAAACGTCTACCCCACAGTCCTCCCAAGTTAATTTGCACACACTATCATCTTATTCATGCAAACCGAATTTTTTATACAAATTATCATCCTCTCTAATTACTAAGCGCTCACAGTTATCGTGTCAAGCCTTATGCAATTGTTTTTTGTTAGGCATTTTTTCAAAAATAGTCACATTTTTTCATCCATGTCTTCCACCACAAAAAAAATACAAACCTAGATATTGTTGTCCTTAAAAAACAGAGATTAGGAGTACATGAAAATATTCCTCTAAATCCTCCTAGAAAGACATATTCTTTTTTGTTCAAACAAAGTAGTGTACTACAAACGGAACAAGCACAAAATACAACAAATATTACAGAAAAAAAAAATCTGAAACAACCACAAAATACAACAAATATTACAGAAAAAAAATATGAAACAACCAGATGCTTTATCAACATGAATAGGAGGAAAAAGGTTGGAAAGTTATTCTGAGGAAACTAGAGAGGAGTTCAAGGAGGAGAGGAGTTCAAGGAGGAGAGGAGTTCAAGGAGGAGATTAGAGAGGAAACTAAGAAGGTGATTGTGAGGAGACTGGAGATAGAAGAGGAGAACGAATAGGATATAAGAGAGTAAAGTGAGGAGGAGACTTAAGAAGAGACTAGAAAAAAGACTCCAGAGGAGACAGCGAAAGACTTGATATGAGAGGAACGAGGAGGCGACTGAAGAGGAGACTATAGAGTCAACTGAGGGGGACACTCAACAAGAGACTGAGAAAGGGAGTCGAGAAGATGCTGTGGAAGAAGCTTACATTCAAAGAATTAGGAGGATGCGCATGGAGACAGAGGAGGAGTGCGAGCAAGATTCAAAGATAGGGAGTGCACAACCGCGTGCACTAAAAAGAAACGTATACGCACAAAAGTACCATTGAAACAGAATGCGCGATGTGGCATGCGACCAAACCACACTATCATGAACCAACATTGTTACATTGACGTTGACATTGACATTAATTCACACATTGCAAATCCTAACATTGCCGAATTTTTAAATTTATTATATTTTTCAATTTTACACATTTCAATTTTAGAAATTTATGCCATGTGTCGATTCTACACATCTTTCTGATTTTTGCATTGTCGGATGTTGTAATTTTACGTCTTCTCGAATTGAACAATAAAAACTTGTTTCAATGTGAGATACCTTTCTAGACTTCTAAATTTGATTCACTGTCTATCCTACATCTTTCCATTTTGTCCAATTTGGGAAATCTCTTAATAATAAACTTATTCCTCAATTTTAGGATGTTTCAATGCTTTTGATATAACACTTATTCTTGATTTGCCCATTTTGCAAAAGTTCCTGTTTCAAATGTCTTATTTTTTTATTGTTTGGGCATTGTTTCGACGGCGGACCTCTTCAGTTTCTTAATATGATTAAATGTCATTCATGTTATTGAGTTAGAACAACCTGTTAGCAATTATTTCTATAGATATTTCAATCGTCACTCTCGATTTTGTTTCATTTACTTCAATCCTTAAGTTTTCATGATCTCTCTTAAAATGCCCTCGATTTGTCTGTTTGAATATTTGGGGGGCAACGTGCCCTCCTACATGTTTTTGTTCACTTGCTACGCGACATTATTTTAGTGGATTCACTTTTAGATTCTAGTGAAGAAATTCCAGTCGCTCACCATTGTTGGCGTTTTCTCCATCGTTTAGTGAATAAAAAATAGTATAGCCATCTTTTTGTTGCACTGTACTTATCGTGCAATTTATTTTTAGTGTATGCGATCTCGGACGATACTTCTACATCGACAAACCTAATTTTTGCTACGTGATGAATAGGACGTACGAAACTGAGTGGCGATTCCACGGATTACGGATGTACGGAGATGCACTAAATTTGGCGGGCAAAAAATTGTGGTGGAAAGTGTGCACATGGCATCATCATATTGGACCACGCACACACATGCATTTCATTGCAGAGAGGCACACAAGAATATAAATTGCATGGAGGCCAAAGAGAAAGTATCTCTCACAAACATAATCACATCTTCATAGAATATGTCTCATACATTCTTAATTAAGAGTTTAACAGTACTCCTAGGAGGAGAAATAAAACCTTATTAGAATAGAATGTTTAAAAATCATTTTTGTACCTGTTAACAAATTAATGTCAAAAGTGATTTAAACTTCCTCCGTTTTTCTCTGTGTAACTATGCCCTCCCCCAATCCCAATCAACTTTCGTGTTTCACTAAAAAATTCACTTATATTTGTGCATTGTAGTTTTGTCTCTGCTCGCCCGGTGTGCACAAGCTTGATCGTTACAAAAACATTAGGTTATAGGCCACAGAAAAGAGTTCAAAGTTTTGGATTATCGATTCAAAAGTTACAAGGCCAGGCTGGCTTTTGACAAAGAGTGTGATATGAGAATAGTGCCTCCAATGCAAGCGCAATTTTTCCTGCAAGTGGTATGAATGCTGCAACATCAGCGAACAAAATAAGAGATCAGATGGTAAATTTTGAGGATTATGACCCCAAAAATACAGCAAGATATACTCATACAAGGGGAGAGAGATTGAACTGGCCTCAACACAATATATGTGTGAATGGGTTATCAAAGATCCAACATGGGAAAGCAGCAAGCAACTATAAAGGTGGAGATTGAAAGGAGTCTCTTGACAACAAATAATGAAGGAAAAATTCTTATGGAGGTTTAACCTCTCAAACCTCAATCTGTTGGCCGAAACTGATGCAATCTGCCTGAACTTCGAGATAGATCCAAAGTTTGCACTTATGATCTTATCCGTCCCTATGTAAAAAATCAAATTCTTTCAACCAGAGATCTGACGATGTGGAAGTGGGATAAGGCGATTGAGGTGTTGTTGGAATCCGATTCCAACATCGAAAAATGTGACACAGGGATACGAGTCCGCATCTGCAAACAAAGAAAGAGGATGAAACCGAGTCAAGAAACAACATATGCACTGTCCAGTACGGTGCCGATAAATTCATGTAACGATCGCTTCTTTCCCTTTTTTCATTAAACCCTTCTTCTCCTTGCTGCTACTATTTTCTAATCTACCATAGATTTCGTCGCCACTTTTGAAACTCTGAGACCTCCATAAGTTCTCAGAGTGGACAGCTTCGAAGAAGCCTCTAGGATAACCCTAACCCCTTTGTGTTTCAGCAAGAATAACTGCAACCTTGGCAAACAAAAACTCTGACCACCTCCGTGTGAAGGGAAGACTCCCCTGAGTCGATAGCAAAAAGAATCTCTGAATTTTCTCCCCTGAGCTATAAGTTACAGAGGGTCAAAATTGACCTTTTTGTACAAAAGCTCTTTGGGAGAGAGGGTCCTATCTACCATTTTTTTCTAAATCGTATCTCTCTCACAAACTCTATTTACTGATGTACGGACCAATCATATTACTCTTCCGTACACAAAAGTACAGCTGTCGGTGTACTTTCTGTACGAATACTGTACGACATGGCCTAAATGTCGACATGTAGTATATCATGATTCGCTCCCTTAATCCCCGGAGATGCCGTGATCCAATGTCTTTCTGCCACGTGTCATCCGATGTGGCGATGACCCAAAACCTCCGAAATCCTCTTCCGCGATCTCGGAATTCATTGTGGTCGTCTGATTAAATAGATATTTAATCGTAGCCGTAATAAATACGCGCGCGGTATTGGTTTCGCTATCAAAACAAATATGCAGTACTTATTTCTTGTGCGTACCTTAATCCGTACTTTTACATAACTAGATCCATGTATCTCGTAAACAGTTGCAATTAATTGAATTATCCTACGTAATTATATTTAAATAAATATCAAACCTAATACCATATATCATTAGTCTTAGACTTAATGGTTAGGACTACCGGCTACCGGCAATCTATTATTCTGTAGGTACCAAGATCAAATCCTGGTTTTAACATCTATCCTTTTAGTAAATAAACTTATCGGTAAATAAACAAATCTATTTCCCGTAAATCTCTGGATAGCCTAGGCAGCCATGGCTCTAGCTTCCACTCCAACTTCCTAGTGACTGCGACAAGTGTGGCAGTTGGAGAGAGAAGTTAGAGAAAGAATGCCTCGGCTTCTTTCTGTATTTTAATTTAGACCTAGAAAATACTTAAAAAGGAACCATCAATTTCTACATTCGCCTTATTTTCTAATCAATCTTTAATTTTAGACCACACTTCTCCATGCAAAAAAATAGCTTAGGGGAAGGCACAGGTTTGGTCATCATATCTGCTACCATCTTGCTATCTGGTCGGTACTCTAAACTGTTTATTTTGTTTTCTACTTAATCTCTAACAAAGCTGAGTCTAATGTCCATGTGTTTAGCTTTAAAATGATGTTTAGGATTGGCAGAAATAGCGATTGCTGCCTGATTATCACAAAAAATTTACTGCACACCACTCTTAAGGTGACCAAGCTCACCAAGCAAAGACTTGACCCACATCAATTGTTTTACAGCAGAGCAAGATGCCATATACTCAACCTCCATGGTGGACTGAGCAATAACCTTTTGTTGTTTGCTACTCTAACAGCACGCCCGATCACCCACATATAATACATATCCAGAAGTGCATCTCCTCATCGGAGCATCACCAAAACTGGCATCACTCGAAGTGGTGATGTCATTATTCTCCCCACCCAAATGCTACCATAGATCCCTAGTTCTTATCAAATATCTAAGAACTCTCTTAGCTGCCTCCCAATCCCTCTTAGTGGGAGCATTTAGACTTCTACTCAGCACTCCTACTGCTGCAGTTGAATCTGGCCGGGTACAATTCATAAATTAGATTAGACATCCCACTACTTGCCTCTAAGGAATAGTCTGCATGAACTTGTGTTCTTCATGAGATAATTTCTCGTCTAATATTATGACTCTTTCTTCCTCATTCCCCTCACTTCCCTTCTTTAACTCCATTGGAGTTGTACAACTATTAGCTTTATCCATCTGAAATTTTTGAAGCATGTTCCCTATTGCTTTCTTTTGAGTCAATCTTATAATCTTTCTTTTTCGGTCTCTTTCTAATTGAATTCCCAAAATATATTTTGCTTCCCCCATATCTTTTATTTCAAATCTCCCCTTAAGATCAGTTTTCAGTTTATTAATTTTTTCCATTGATTTACTTAAAACAAACAAATCATCAACATAAATTGCAATAAATATAACACCTTCCTCATCTTCAAAAACATAGATTGAGTGATTTGAGCTGATCCGGGTATATCCTAGACCGATAAGAAGCTCATCAAGCTTCTTATTCCACAATCGAGGCACCTGTTTCAAACCATAAAGAGATTTAATCAGCCGGCATACCTTACTCTCCTCTCCTTCCTCCATAAAACCTTTTGGTTGTCGCATGAAGATCTCCTCTTCCAATTCTCTATGCAAAAAGGCTGTCTTGATGTTCATCTGGTGCACCTCCATATCTTCCGCTGCTGCCAGACTGAGAAGTATGCGGACTGAGAAGTATGCGGACAAAGGGAAATTTGACGATCTGGGCAAAGGTTTCCTCGTAGTCAATTCCCTCCTTTTGTGTAAATCCCTTTGCCACTAATCGGGCCTTATAACGTTCAATTGTGTTATCTGGGTTCAGTTTTAATTTGAAAACCCACTTACAACCGATTGGTTTTCGGTTAGGTGGACAATCCACCAGCTCCCAAGTATCGGCTGCCATAATTGAGGCCATCTCCTCATTGATGGCTGTCTTCCACTGGTTTCTTTCTGGGCAAGTCATCGCCTCTCCATAAGTCTGAGGTTCATCTTGATGAGATAGTTTTGTTACCTTCTTATTAACACGTTTTTCCTACAATCTTTTGCTACTTCTCCTTCCCCCCTCAAAATCTGTGGCCGCAATAGCTGGTTCTCGTGGGTTCTTTCAAACAATCTCGGCTTCTCCCGTGTCCCTTGATTCCAAATCAGTTTCCACCACGTCTTCGACTTCGGGTAGAGTTGTCAGTGGAGTTTCCGCAGCCGAGTTCTTTTCGGTCTGATTTGTACCTGCAAGAATGTCATCTTCTCTAAAACCTGGATAGTTAGGAAGTTCAAAGTCATCGGAATTTTCTAACTCAAATCTGATTTTTACTGACTTTGTATACTTGAAGGGATCCACGGACTTTCCTTTATCCATAACTACTAGATTCTTTACTAAGATTATCTTCCCTTTTTAGATAATACTTTATATCCTTTAACATCCTCATCATATCCTAATAAGTATCTCGGTTTTTCTTTAAGATCTAGCTTCCAATTAGACCGATCTGTATCTAGACTGAATACTTCACTGCCGAAAACCTTTAAGTGAGATAAGTCTGGTCTCCGAACTGTCCATCTCTCATAAGGTGTTTGATCTTTTATTGGTGAAGTAAGAACTATATTTTTGAGGTAATTAGCACAGTTAATTGCTTCGGCCCAAAATCGTTTTCCTATCTTCTAGTTCGATAACATACTTCTAGCACTATCACTTAGTGTTCTATTTAATCTTTCAACTACCCCATTCTGTTTTGGGTTTTGTGGAACTATCTTTTGGTGTTGGACTCCATCTTCCCTCAAAAAAATCCTCAAACTAGTTAGAAGTATACTCTCCACCATTGTCATTCTTTACTTCCTTGATTGGAGTTTCATGGAGTTTTTCCCTCCATGCTTTATATTGTCTAAAATAATCCTGAGCCTTTGACTTGTTTTTCAAAAAATACACCCTAGAATACCGAGACCAATCATCAATGATAGTCATCATAAATCTCTTCCTCGCCGGTGAGGGCACTTTAGCCCGTCCCCAAATATCTGTGTATCCTAAATCTAGAATTATTTCTCCCTTATAGGTGGTTGTTATTGGAAAGGGTAATCTGTGTGTTTTACCTTGAGCACATCCACTACAATCACTTATATTATCACTCTCACTTAACTGAATCCCTTTCCACCACTCCCATCTTTTTCATCTCTCTTAACTTATCTAGATTCACATGCCCAAGCCTCTTATGCCACATCATAATATCATGAACACCAGCATAATAAAGTTTCTTTGTTTCATTACTTAAAATCAACCTAAACATCCATTGGCTACCTTTCTCAGCAATGAAATAGACCTCTTCCTCAAAACTAGCAGTAAAGACTCATTCCCTAGTGCTAGTAAAAAAACCCTTATCATATAATACAGATGTAGAGATGAGGTTTTTGTTCAGCTCCGAAATAAACAATACATCGGAGAATGTAACTATGGATGTCTTTCCTTCTACTAACAATTTTAGATCTACCGATCCTACAAGAGTAGTGGTGACTATCCTCCCATTCCCGTACTCTATCTCTACAGTGTGAATCTTTCTTATCTTAGTGAACATGTGCCTATCCTTACACATGTGCATAGAGGCACCTGAATCTATAATCCAGCCTGCTTCACCTTTCAATCCACCGTAAGCACATTTCTGCCTTCGTGGAATTTTGACCTCGTTTTTCGCCTCCACCTCCTCATCCAATAAGAGCTTATCGTCCTCGTCCTCGGATTCAGCCTCATGTACCTGTGTCACAAGGGCTTTTTTCTTTCCTCTTGGGGTTCCACCGGTCTTCCCCTCGTTTAACCGAAGCTCGGTTAGCTTAATGCACTCTGCCATATAGTGCCCCGGTTTCTTCCAGAAATGACATAAACCTTTGGGAGCCCTTGGTCCTAACTCGTCGGTCAGATTTTTCTGCTCCCTCCCCCTATAGTTTCCGACCGGTTTCCGAGAATCCTTGTTCCTCGAGTCGGTCGCAGTTGCCAAGGCTTGCCCACTCTTTCCTCCCCTTCGGATCTCAATCGTATTCTCCTGAACGAGAATCATCGCTACCACTGA
The DNA here is from genome assembly GCA_037447655.1 of Zygnema cylindricum. Classification (NCBI taxonomy): domain Eukaryota; kingdom Viridiplantae; phylum Streptophyta; class Zygnematophyceae; order Zygnematales; family Zygnemataceae; genus Zygnema; species Zygnema cylindricum. The sequence goes on along the minus strand of JBBHKE010003572.1, from coordinate 10,610 downwards.
GTTCCATATCCACCTTGAGTGCGGCAAGTCCTGCACACGGTTGACTATGTTCTCGAACTCATCATGTAACTTCATCAGTAAACAGTTAACCTTTTCTTTTTCACTAAAATCTTTTCCAGCACTCTCTAGCTCCATAAAAAATGTAGCAAGCTCATTGCAAAAATCCAACATCTTTCCCCCTTTGTATACATACTTTTTAACTTTCTTATCAGCCTACTGTTGTTGCTAAATCGTACCACTTCGGTACATCTCTATGAGAGTCATCCAAAGATCGGATGCCCTTTCTACCTGCAAATGATTACATGCAAGCCCTTGAGTAATATGGCGGAGGATGAAGTACTTTGCCGCCATATTGTTGAAGTCCCAAGTATCAGTATCATTCTCCTCGTTCCTCGAAATAGGTGACATGAATGCCGAACCAGTTGCTATTGGTGAGGTCGTCTCCTTCTTTGTTGCTTTGTCCACCACCTCTCCTTCCTTTGTCTCCTCCGTTGAAGATGGATATGCTTTCCTTGTGAATCTGCTTCCTTCAAACCCTGGAGGGACTTCAAGACTTGATGGACGCCCCACTCGGTGACTCACTATCCCCCAAAACCTTTTCTCGCATAGAGCTCCTATCATCATACTTTCCTAGTATATGAAGCCTGTTCCATTAAAGATGGGTACCCTAGAGGGTGGGCCCATAACCTGAAACTCTGAGACCTCCATAAGTTGTCAGAGTGGACAGCTTCGAAGAAGCCTCTAGGATAACCCTGACCCCTTTGTGTTTCAGCAAGAATAACCGCCACCTTGGCAAACAAAAACCCTGACCACCTTCACCCGTGTGAAAGAAAGACTCCCCTAAGTCGATAGCAAAAAGAATCTCTGAATTTTCTCCCATGAGCTGTAAGTTATGGAGGGTCAAAATTGACCTTTTTGTACAGAAGCTCTCTAGCAGAGAGGGTTATATCTACCAATTTTTTCTAAGTCGTATCTCTCTCACAAACTCTATCTACTGATGTATGGACCAATCATATTACTCTTCCGTACACAAAAGTACAGCTGTTGGTGTACTTTCTGTACGTATACTGTACGACATGGCCTAAATGTCGACACATGGTATATCCAGATTCGCTCCCTTAATCCCCGGAGATGCCGTGATCCAATGTCTTTCTGCCATGTGTCATCCGATGTGGCGATGACCCAAAACCGCCAAAATCCTCTTCTGCGATCTCGGCATTCATTCCGACTGTTCGATTAAATGCATATTTAATCGTTGCCGTAATAAATACCTGCGCGGTATTCGTTTTGCTATCGAAACAAATGCGAGGTACTTGTTCCTTGTCCGTACCTTAATCCGTACTTTTACATAACTGGATCTATGTATCTCGTAAACAGTTGCAGTTAAATGAATTATCCTACATAATAATATTTAAATAAATATCAAACCTAATACCATGTATCATTAGTCTTAGACTTAACGGTTAGGACTACCAGCTAGCGGCTATCTATTATTCCGTAGGTACCAGGATCAAATCCTGGTTCGGACATCTATCCTTTTAGTAAATAAATTTATTGATAAATAAACTAATCTATTTCCCGTAAATCTCTGGATAGCCTAGGCAGCCACTCCAACTTCCCAGTGACTGCAACAAGTGTGGAAGTTGGAGAGAGAAGTTAGAGATAGACTGCCTCGACTTCTTTCTGTATTTTAATTTAGAACTAGAAAATACTTAAAAAGGAACCATAAATTTCTACAACTTCATTTATCTTGCTCCTTGTGTATGCTGACAAGGCATGTTTCTTGTCTCTGGGTCCCTTTGGGGCATTGTTTAGCCCTTGGCAGTGGATCAACTGGGCGCGGGTGCATCAGGTGGCAGTACATTGTGAATCGTTATTAGTGTTAATGTTTTTCTTGTCGCTTAAAACACCTTTTCTCCGTACACGCCTGTCGGTTGCGATTGAAAAATGATATTCTCAGGTTCCGATTGACGGTCTTAAATTAAGAATCGGACAAGTGTGTACGCAGAAAAGGTTTTTTAAGTGGCGAAAAAATTATTAACCCTTATAGCGATTCAAGGTGTAGCTGCCAGGCAACTCGGGCAGGGCGACCCTCCTAGGTAGCCGGTGCCTAGATTCTATCGACTTATTCTAGACAAGTTTAGGACGTCTATAAACAAAGAAATAAGATCCACGTTTTGTTTAGTAGGGGAGACAAGGAATAGTCTAATCTGATATAATAAGATAAAGTATGAGTTTCCAACACTTTTGTGTGGTCAAATGAGATGTTTCATAAGGCTACTTACAAGTTGTCTTATGCTATTATAACCTCTGAAGGCTTTCAATTCCACGTCTCTTTTTTTTTCTCCTTGTTTTTTTTCATGATTATGGCCGATGTGCACGCATGTGGGTTTGGTTATTGGTGTTTATTGAAGAGTGGATGCGTCGATCATCCACCATGTTGGCTGTTGGATTTCGTCACATAATGGAAAAAGGGAACTTGGTTGGTGATTGATTCTTTTTTATTTTTCTTTGAGGGGCGCCTTGAAGCTAATTGCAATAAAACACCGTAGGGGAATTAACATACAAACCAATCACCTTCGTAGACCCTGCCATTGACGTCCGGTTTTCTTGCATAAGATCTAGATTTGGGCGATCAGATGACACCAAAGTCCGTAGGGTTTCTCTCACAATCCGAGGGTGTGCGACCTCATCGGAGGCTCATGCAAAACTTCAAAGACCTTCCGTTTGGAAGTACAACCACCGTGAATCGTAATTAGCATTAAAAAAAAATCGTCACTGAAAACATCTTTCTCTGTACACATTTGTTCAATTTTCAATTTAAGACTGCCATTCGTAAGCTGAGAATATGACATTTTAATCGCAACCTTCAGATCCACAATCCGACATGTGTGTACGAAGAAAATTTGTTTTAAGAGACCGGAAAAACATCAACGCTAATTACGATTCACGGTTGTGGTAGTTTGAGGTGGGACAAACAGTGGATGATTTTTGTTGTTTTGGGGAGGGGGGCTGCATCTAAATGTTCAACGCATTTTATAAAATTTTGAATTTTGTTCCATACGCATATTCATTATTTTTGGGCGTTTCATGCGTGCGCATAGTACGAGTGAAACCACTATGCACCGAAGCATACACCAAACAGGCAAGTGTCACCAGCACGTGTATTAAAATCAAAAATAATTGTTGATTTAACAACGGTTGACCATCACGAACTAACCTAAGTGTAGACATACTAAAAACTACACCGTGAATTGTTATTAGCGCTCATGACTCTAATTGGGGTACCCCGTTTTTTTGGCAAATTAACAAATAGAATTAATCATTCTAAATGTTTCTGAACGTTATTTGAGGTACCCCACCTAATAGGGTTCATAACTGTAATATAATGCCCTTATAAATAGTGTGGTGTACGGACTGCCAGATCCGTATTATTTTGTACTTTTTCAAGTACAAAAGTATAGAAAAAATTTTTACGCTAATGCGCGCGCATGTAAATGTGCTCTGGAAAAAATGACGCAGATGTCACAAAAACGTGACGGCGTATGATTTGAACAATTTCTATATGCACATATTTTAGTGTGAAGATATTATGCGCCAACAATTATTACAAAGCAATTGAAAAATTAGAGTTAATGATAAATTAGAATAAATATTTTTTTGGAAAAAACTGAAATTCCCAATTAGCGTAAATAACGCTAATTGTTTCATTACGCTATCTATTTCATTACGCTTGCAAGATTCACACTAGAAATGGATGGTGAATGAGATGACAAAATGAATGCTCCCAAACCATTCATTTAGCAAAAAAACTAAAAACAGAGGCGCGAAACAGCTCGACCGCTCGGCTATCAACCTTTTTGGAGCGTAGCGACAGACAAAATATACTTTTTGGAGCATAGCGGCGGACAAAACATACGGTCAAATGCGTCAAAGTTTGACAACTGTGGTAAGTCATTTTCATTTCCGGAAACCCTTTTCGGAATGCAGATTTCCGATTTAGAAAAAAAATGAAGTCGTATCCCGAATGAATGATCCGTACTATAACTATTTTTTTTTAAATGATAACCCATTATCAAATAGCCAATCAAAATCATCTAAAATAAAACGTAAAAAAATGTAAACTTAAAACTTCTTTGGAACTTTGACGAAACGTCCTCCCCCATTTTTACCGATGGTTTGGTACGGACGGATTTGAGTCATCGTTGCATAATCGTACGGCAACCTAAGTCACATCGCGAAGTTTTTGTTGACGTGAGATGACGTTAAGGGCGATTCACGTCCAAACAAATAAAAATGACATTCATTTCCTCATCTCATTCATCATCCATTTCTAGTGTGAATCGTGCAGCTAATAGCGATTCACGGTGTATTCTTCGACTAATTATTGAAGCCACTCTAAAAACAGAAGCATATTCTTCTGAAAGCCGTGCGATGATAGTCGACATATTTTAATATGGGGGATTTTACTCCTGTACTAAACAATAAACACGAACCTTTCTGTTACCATATCCTTTTTTTTGTCTTGTCTACGTAAGAGCGTTTTTCCATTAGGCGGTCTTAGTAAACGTCAAAAATTTATTTACTGGAGCTATCGTTCTATTGTGTCGGATCAGTAACCGGCATTGTTTTTACAGGGCACAGTATGACTTGTCCACGTCATAGATGGATACGATTCTGCTAATCTTCAAAGAATCTCCGACAGCAAATTGTGACCACATATTTGTACCAACGAAGGTAAAAAGTGACTTGTACGACGTTTACAATAAAATCTGTACGGGTGGAGGAAACTTAAGATGTGTAAAAGTGTACGAAAATGTCAGAATGGTTAGTGGATGGTAACAGAAGCGTGAAACAACATCCTCCGTCAAAGATTTTCTTGCGGCTTCCGGTGGCTTCGCATCCTCCCTGGCGGAAGGCACATGTCATATGCGACGTGTACCCACGTGGTCGCGCGGTCGTCGTGGATATTTGTTCACTTTTCCACGAGGCACGATGCTATTCGTTTAGGCGCTAAAAATTGGCCTACTCTGGGTCACTTGTTGCGAACTGCAAGTGTCAGATGATGGCGTATCCGATTATGCATCTGACGGTCCACATTTACGCCCATAAACGTGGAGAATCAAATCGCTCATTCAGTAGGCTTGTTTTTCTGACATTTTATTTTTTTTGGTACGAAATAGTACGGCTTTCAGTAAAAAACGGCATTTTTCCCCTAATGGAACCTTACCCTAAATAAAAAAACAACGAAACACCAGATTCCAACTGACACGGAACGGCTAAAAGACAAAAAAACTAGGGAATTGCAAAGTGAAGACAATCCGAGTTTTCCGTTGATGTCCCAAACAAATTCTCTAATATTGATAGAATTCAAACAAAGCTGAATCTTACAATTTTGGGCAATTTACGACGCGTCGCGCCGCGCGGCCCTTCATATATATATATATTTTAGGGTTTTAAAGCTGGACAATGTTTCGTAAAACTTCCAAACAACTATCTCTTGGCGGATGCCGACAAGTTACAATAGTACACGTGCACTTGAAATAGTATTGATGTCAGCTCAGCGTGAACGCTAAAATTCCACACAGATATTGGCCTGAATTGCCAAAATGAGTGCTAAGGTATTTTTTTCTTCGACACAATTACACAAAATAGCATTATGAACACTAAATCAACGTTTACGCTAATATTTTTAAACACTAATAACGATGAGCAGAATAACGTAAGGACAAAACATGAAAAAGCCTTTAGGACCGTACAGTTTTTAGGAAAAGATGTTTCCAGAGTGGCGAAAATAGTTTTGACACATGGCTGTACACGGTTATACCTTTATTCATGTCTCCTGAACGTGGCACCGTTTACGACAAAGAATTCGGGTTGCGCCGGCTTCTACTGCATTTTCCGTACATTCTCAAGGAGTTCCGATGTTGAATCGTCCCACGCGAATTGCATCGTACGATCGGAGATGCGGTATTAACATCAGATAGCGTGTATGCTTTGGCATTTGGAAAGTGGAAACGACTGTTGTATGGTAATTATAAAATTGTTATTTTAATTAAAATTGTAAAAATTTTTCAAATTATAACTTCTTCGGTATTATAGTGGTAAGTATCCCCGCCTGTCACGCGGGAGACCCGGGTTCAATTCCCGGCCGGAGAGTCTTTAATGGTATAAATTTCATGTCATTTAGTTCATACAAAGTTTGTTTTGCCTTTAAAAATATGAGTCCGTTTACCTTTCACATTTTTGGCGAACAATTTGTCAACAAAACCGGCATTCCTGGTTTAAAGAAGGAAGTTTTCCAAACAAAGTAGAGTATTTTTAGAGAGTCTTTGTTATTATAAAGGAAAGAGGTTTAGATTTCACCATGAAGTTTTTATTAACTTTCTCATCAGAATGAAGTAAAAATGTAGTTTTTTTGCAACAGTATATCTAAGTGTTGGTATCAATAGACCTTCTCCACATTCAACTTACCTCCCTCTCCCTCCCTCCTCCCATCCTCCAAAAAAATTAATAAAAGGGGCACATCTAGTTTAGGTTGCGAACGTTTGATCAATTCGTACAAAAACTTAACGAAGAGAAAAAAAATAGAAAAAGTATCAACAGCGCCGATGGAATAATTTGTGTTAATGTTTTTTTCGTCTGTTAAACATCTTTTCTCCGTACACGCATATCCGATTGTAGATTTGACGGTTGCGATTGAAAGGTAAGATTCTCAGGTTCCGATTGGCGGTCTCAAATTGAAAATCGGAAAACTGTGTACGGAGAAAGGATGTTTTGAGTGGCGAAAAAAAATATTAACCCTAATAGCGATTAAAGGTGTAGTTTACAGAGGCAAAATTCAATTCGGACCAGATGAGCCTTAATGTTAAACTGACACATCAACCGCCTGATGGACACCAATGGACGATTGCCATGAACGTATGAATAAAGGCAAAATTGTAGTCTTCTGTCTCGGGGAAAACCCAATTGCGATAAAACTAATAACGATAATTATCGGTTATTAAAAGGTGAGGGGTCCCGCTATATCTGCTCCGGTACCGGCAAAAACCATCGACGATAATTTTTGGGAGGGGTGGTCCGTATGAAAAGAGCAAAACTATAGTACATAAATAATGTATGTCATGACTACGGAGATATAATAAAAGAAGTAAATCTTTGGAAAAACCATCGAGGTACAAAGGGGGTAATATATATATATATATATATATATATATATATATATATATATATATATATATATATGTGTGTATATATATATCTATATATATATGTATATGTATATGCATATATATATGTATATATATATATATATAAATAGATATATATATATATATACATATATATCTATATATATATATATATATATATATATATATATATATATATATATATATATATATATGTATATATATATATATATATGTATATATATATATATATGTATATATATATATATATATATATATATATATATATGTATATCTATATATTAATATGTATATACCGTACTAGATATAGTTACAGGGGGCTTTTGGAAATTCTTTCACAATCTATTTTGTACCACATGAGGGAGCTCATGAGGGAGTTATAGTTGATAGTTATTGGCCAGATACTATCGGGATAATTACATTACCGATATATGTCGAACCGATATCTCGATTATCAGTAGGTCAAAAAATCATAGTTGTTTAGTACTCATTTTATGCACGAAATGAACGCACGAATACTGCGTACAATTCTCATCAAACAACTTTGAATTGTTAATAATGCATACCCGACTTTGTATCGTAGTTTTTGCATACATTTACATACTGTATCTACATTTTAGTACTTTTAGGGTTTTTTAAAGGGAATTTTAGGGTTTTTATGGTACACTCTCTTATATTTCAGAATAACTGTCTTTTTCCGTACATGTATTTTTTGTACATTTAGTGTCCGTATATTTCCGTAATTTTAACTGCTAAGATTTTAGGGTTATTAGGGTACATTCTCGTACATTCCCGTATATTTCAGTTCAACCACCTTAAATTTTCGGTACATTTATATACATTGTCATTGTAATTCGGTAACTTTTAGGGTTATTTACGGGGGATTTTAGAATTTTTAGGGTACGTTCTCTTACATTCCGTATAATCTTGTATATTTTAGTAAAACAAACCTACATTTTCCGTACTTTTGAGGTTTTTATGATACAATTTATTTATAATTTTGTACATTTCCATATTTTTCTATACGTTTTAGGATTTTTTAAGATTTTTTTTAGGGTTAAAGGGACAATTTCCGTACATTTCCGTACGTCCTATAACGAAAATAGACGAAATATAGAAAATTATAAAATCAACGTATACTAATCCATAAAAAATTCCAAATCTGTACGAATTGAACAACTATGCAAAAAGAGGTACATATCGATTATCGGTAAATGGTTACCGATACACAACACTAAAAAATAATCAATTTGGAGTTAAAGCTTAAAAAAACAAATTCGTGATTAAATTTGCACCATAGAAAGTCGTTTAATGCTTGTCAATTGCAATTCATCGAAGTTGCTTCATTTATGTTGGTTGGTTAAGATTACTGTTATTTGGAGCACTATTTGTATGCAACTCAAAAATGTATTTAAAAATATGAGCGTTTTTAGTAGAAATATTAATGGTGTGAAAAAATAAGGACCAGGATGTACTACTTTAGAGCCGTCGAGTGTGTGAGAGGTGCTTAAACGGGAGACATAATTTTTGTTATACCTTTGTCATTGCAACGAAATGTGTGAGGTTAGACTTCAAGTGGTTTTTATTGTTCATACTTGCTTCTTATGTTAAGTATTGTTCATGCACTCCTTAGAATCTAAAATGTCATGAAACTTTGTGCGATATTTTGCATTAATCTTTGGTAATTGTTTGCCTACGGATTACGTATGAAGAGGGTGTCATTTAATATGACTGTTTATTGGATTTTATTGGATTTTTTTACTCATCGCTTGGGAGGCTTTACGTTTTGGAGATTTTCACGATCTGTTTTAGACGAAAGAACAATAGTTTGATGTGCGGCTAAAGTTTGTCAAGGAGGATCATAGAGAACCAAAAGAAGAAGGGAAGAAGAAAATAAAGAAAAAAGAGCGAAGCCGTACCTCCAACAATCGTGAAAGATGTGAAAGTAAAGACGACAAGGCAAAGAAAGCCTGAAAACGGAAAAAAACTACAAAGGTGGAGAAGAAAGATTTGGGTAGAAATAGAGTGAACAACGATGATGCCTTCTAATTAGTTGGAAAAATAGTTTTAACAAGTGGCTCAAATTACGTCGTTTAATAAATAAAACAGAGAACACATATGTCAACACACTCACTTTGATAAATGTTCCAAAAGAGAACGTGGAAGAGGTAAACAATGTCGTGGATTTAGAAAGGACCGAAGTCGTAGAATTTCAAGTAGAGGCGATCGAGGTAATTACATAGAATTTGAAGACAAATCAGGAGTCGAACCTCAAAATTTTGTTATTTTCCTTTACAATTCATAACATTTGTTTGAAGAAGAAAAGTAATTGAGGAGTGTATTAGTTACGCCAGTCGTACTTATCCCGTTTGTACGGAAAAGTATTTCTTTAAGAGGATGACGACTTTCATTGTCCCGAACAGAGTCATGGTGGCGAGAGGCCACGTGATTTTGTTATCACCGTTTTAACAGTAAACTAGATTTACTGATTCGTGATCAGTTTTGGAATGAAAAGGTTACGATCACAAGGTTCTACAACACATTCTATTTTCGTTATTTAGCCATGAAACTTGTCAGCGTTCCACAAATTCACAAAGGTAGTAGACTAGGTACGACAGTGACAAATTTTAGTATTGTAGTGCATAATTTAAAGGTGCAAAAGGTTTATTATTTCCATTCACAATGCGTTGTTTTATTTTATTATTGTTGTGCTTCTAAAGTATTTGTACATTATTTTGTTGGACCGCAACCTTTCTTTCTCAATCTACATCCTAACTAGTCATTGCCTCGCCATTAGTGCGTGTTTTTTTATGTTGTCGGTTGGTATGCATTGTCTTGTTATATTTTGGTATTATTTTCATCGCGTCCTACGATTTCCTTGTGGGGACAACGTATTAGCGACGAAGGGTCTTTGTCGCGGTGTATGCGACGACATTGTGTCGTCGCTTCAATGATGGGTACGACAAATTCATTGAATGTATGAGGACGCCTCGTTTGGTCGAAAGTGCGAATGACGGAGGACAATGGTTTGTCGTTTCGTCTAAACCAATGACGACATCAGTTCAGTCAATCCAACGTTGGTATACTCGAATGTAATTCGCGGGCGTCAACGTTGTTTCGTCGATTCACTATTGGGAAACGCGAACATATTTGAATGCTCGACGACATTGTGTCGTCGCTTGGATGTCGGTTCTATAAGTTCGCAGGGCCAACGGTTAAATTTTCCGTCGGTGAATAGTTGTCTACGTTTTTACAGCAGCACGATCTAAGTAAAGGTCTGACCAAAAGTGCGTCTTTTACGTTATTTTTTTCTCCCTTAATTGTGTATCTACTTTGTTTCCCGGCAAACAATTGTTTTTTTTCTCCATGGAGGGCGACCGACGACAATTCAAACGACTT
>JBBHKE010003571.1:0-22044 GCA_037447655.1 Zygnema cylindricum | reverse complement strand
CGGTTGGATGGTTGGAGGAATGGGAGTGTTAGGGTTTTTTCTTTGTTTGTTGTTTGGAATTTATGGCTTTGAGTCGGAAGAAGTGGTATATTTTTCCGTACCTATTTTTGGTTTTTTATGGTCGTGTATTGTTGATTCTCTTTCTCTCTCTCCTTTTTTTTCTCTCTTTCCCTCTCTTTACGTCTACCTTTCTGCTCTCATTTTTCCTTGCGTCGCTTCCCCTTTTCTCTTTCGGTCTTTCTCCCATCCTTATCTCTTTCTTGCTCTATAATTACCTCTTTCCTTGTCCCTTTCTTTCTCTCTCTCTTTCTTTCTTTCTTTCCTTCACTCCTTTGTCCCTTTCCTTCTCTCTTTTCTTAACTCCTTTCTCTCTCTTTCTTTCTGTTCTTCTCTTTTTCCTGCTTTCTTTCTTTATCTCCATTTCCTTCTCTTTTTCCCTTCGGCCCTTCTTTTATTTTCTCGCTCTCTCTCTTCGTCTTTTAATCTTTCCTTATTTCTTTTTCATCTTCTCTTGATAGTGGGTTAGTCTCTGGTTGAACAGTGTGACATATGTATTGCATCTTTTACGCCTTTGTTTCTTCTTTCTAATCTCTAAATCCTGTTTTTATTGAAGATAAGAAAATAGTGATTATGATTATCATCATTGGGGATTCACATCGAATTGGGTATTCTAGTAGTAGCCTAATTGAATGTCAATTGATTGCGTGTCACGATGATTGTTGGTCTGACTGAGAAATGCTGTTAGTTTGATTACTGTTAGTCAGTGGTAACTGGTACGGTGTAATTTTATTCACTATTGTGAATGTTTAAAAACACATGGGCTCAAACTTCTTGATGATCCTTGTCTGTGATAATAAAGTTAAAAAAAAAGAAATTTATGGTACCTGTCGATGTTAAGTCTTTGATAGAAGCTTTTAGTTTTCAGTTTCATGTAGAATTTTCGTAAATCTGAAATCTAAATCTTTTCTTGCTTGTAGCTTTATTTAGGATTTCATTTTTTTGCTTATCCCATTTTTCTGATTAGATTTCATATCCTATGGTGCTCTATGGTCATAAGTTCAATTGTACTCTGGACTAGTTCTGTTTATGAACCTTGATCTTGGCTTTTAAGTGAATCGTCAGATGTCCATTAAGGCCACAAAATCTCCTTTTAACTGCGACAGCCACTAGCGTTGTTTTCTACTAACTATAGCACCACCACCTAAATTAATTTGTCCAATCGTCAGCATTGACTCAGTCTTTTCTGTTTTACCATTTCCACTCTTTAGTAGATATTTAATCGAGTTGGGGCTGGGCTTGTAGCTTTGGTTTTGTTTGATGCCTTGTTTCTCATCTTGGGTTTGTGTGCTTTTATTTTACTTGCCATTTTTATGTGTTCATGTTGCTATCTTTGTTTTTTATTGCCCTGCTTGTAGTTTTTCAGTTTGGGCCTTGTCACCCCTTTTGTACCCTTGGACTCGAATGGTTTATCATCATGCATTTTAATTTATCTTGCCCGATACTCTTTAGTGTATTGATGGTATTTAATTTTATAAGTTTTGAGCTTAGCAATGAAAATACCGTCGTCAAATTCAATGAGACAGATTTTTGTTGGTAAAATAGCAGATTGAGCATCTTTATCGCCAAAAGAAACGTTGGCTAATCGATAGTGAAACAAATCTAAATGCCGACTAAAAACCAATTTGTTCACTCGGGAAGAGAAGACCTACTCCCAGCTTGTCCTTGTCCTTTAGTTTTCACAGATCGACAGCTTTTGTCCACCTCTATTCATGATGAGTGAATGAGTGGTGACTCTTGCCTGCGGCATGTTGAAAGGGGTGGCCCAAGCCCTTCAGGCAGTTGTATTTGATTAAATGCTAACTTACATCTAGCACCTCAAGTGTTTGGTTGACCTTCTAAAGAGCACCAATGCTCCTACCTTTGATGGCGATCTCATTTCGGCGGACCTCGGCGGCTTGCAGAACGGCTTGGAAGAGAACTAGTCAGCGATCGTTGCATCACTTGACAACTTTTTGCAATCCCAGATTTAGTGTCTACTTCACGCGGAGATGAAGCAGACGTTCAAAATGAACTCCGGTGTCACATCGCAACACATCACATCACATCTCATCTCATCTCATCACATCGCATCACATCACGTCACATCACATCATATCGCATCACATCATATCACATTGAACCACATCTCATCACATCTCATCACATCTCAACACACCACATCATATCACATCACATCTCGTAATATCACATCACATCGCATCTCATCACATCACATCACATCACATCGCACCACAACTCATCACATCACTTCACATCACATCTCATTACAGCACATCATGAACGCACTTTCATAAGTACAGTTATACGGTGGCTGATGAATTATGATACATACTTGTGCACCCCAAATTGTGAGCTTGCGGTGCTTTTTTCATTCGTCACCCGTCTAAAATCAATTTAGGTTTTTAAGTGTCATGTAAGCCTGTTTGGCAACAGAGATAAGAAAAAACTTTACTCTGAAATGGCCTTGACAAAGATTGCTACCTCGTGGATCTAAACGTACGACAAAAGTGAAAACTGTTTTGGAAACAACGGTTTGATGTGGTCGAGATCTTTATCGTTGGACCCTAGGGACCAAATTGTGCCGATCGACATTTACTCGAGAGATCGCTTAGCAGGACTCGATTTTTCCTTACAGTCATGCACCTGTGTTGCTCGGTCATCTTTTGAAATCTCTTCGTCTTCCTCTCCCTTAACTTCTTTTGCACCCCTTATCTTATGCACATGTTCAGATGCGATTAAAGAGGATATAGTATTGTGATTCGCTTGTTGAAAAGGTGTGTTCCCCCAAAAATTGAAGTACATCCTAGTGAAGTTGCAAACCGGTATATGGTTAGTTTCCTGCAGTATTGTTTTACCATGTTTGTTCTTGTGTGAGTTCTTTCAGTTTCGTCTTGGATTTTCCTTTCTTTTGTGTCGACGTACTCCGATGGTTTACCAACGAGGTATTTTGATAAATCTTGGCTATTAGTATCACAACGAAGCCATCAATAGAAATGATGGGTTTCGCTCATTTGGGTTTCCCAAAAAAACATAAAAAAGTTACTTTTTTATTTCGTCTGGCCAATGAACGGAAATCAACAATTATACCACACTTATAAACTTCAACAAGGGTACGCCACACACGCAAAAAAGAAGCTCAAAAACTCACAATATGTTATCAACATTGCTATTGCTTAACGTAGCAACATTTGAAGCATGATATCTCAATTCATTTATTTGTATATCTCTTTGCGAAATTCCATCTTAACTTTTTCATCTTAACATGTACCAGACTTCACAGCACTCGAACAAAAGATGTCCCAAGTCAGCTAGCAAAAATGATTAGCGTTCCCATAAAAACTGAATAATGTTAGTAAGAAGTTTCAGATAAAAGTGAACGCATGAATTATTCCCATTCCCGCAAAATGGGAATATGACTAGTCCGGACTGGTTCAGAAAGGAAAAAAAGAATTACCTGATTCGTGCCGGGCTCGATCCGGCGACCTTCAGTGTGTTAGACTGATGTGATAACCAACTACACCAACGAATCATGCTACTTGGAAATTAACATTTGTTAATAAACTTGTTAAAATGCACTATTACATTTTAATGGTCAACGTTTATCTCATGTATGGTAAAATCCAAACCGTAAATGCATCGATTTGCAGCATCCTTGCCGTCCATGAGTCCCGGATGCCGAGAATCTATTTTAGATTGGCGGACAACGCCTCTCCCTTCCGATTGGCAGGTGTCCGATAAGCTTCCAAACTATTGCTTCACTTTTTCAGACTCTGCATCCTTTTCAAGCAAAAGTATGAGAATCAGTACATTGCACATACCGTTTCTACTACCTTCTTCACAATTATGTACTAATTGCGATTACATATTTCGTATAATCCAGCTGTCTGCTCCCCCCGTTCATAGTTTCATGCGACCAAATACTTCAAATTTGCGTCAAAGGTAGCATCAAAATTTACATCTTTTTACTTCTAAACATCCTTCAGTTTATATCTTTTTAGCTTTAACTCAACTTTTCTATTCTCCTTCTATCGCCATGGCTACCATCGCAGCTGCTTCCTCCGTCATCCCAGCTCAGTTCGCTGGCTTGAAGCCACTCTCAAAGAAGGTTTCTTCTTCCGAAGTCTCTTTCCACTCCAAGACTCGGTTTGCTGCTGCCAAATCCCGAACCACCTGCGAAGCTCTCCCTACCTCCCTTGTCATCAGCACAAGCACTGGAGCTCTCCTCTTCCTTGGACGTTTCGCCTTCCTTCCTTTCCAGAGAGCTCAGGTTGCTAAGCAGGGACTCCCTGCTCAAAATGGTGTTGCTCATGCTGAAGCCGGAGACAGCAGGGCTCAGGAAGTTACCAGCATGTTGAAGACAAACGATCCTGCAGGATTCACTATTGTTGACGTTCTTGCATGGGGAGCCCTTGGACACGCTCTTGGATACTTCATCTTGGCAACTGGAACCAACGAGTACTTCCCCAAGTTTTTCTAGGTGCGGATTTTTTTCTAGGTGTGTTTTGGAACAGAATAACCTTCGCCAATATATTTTGTCTTTGACTTTTGGTTTTATTTAACTGTTCAACACTAGTTTTTTTTTCATATTCTAGGCTTGTTTGGACGAATAATTCCCGTACTTCTCTTTGTTCTTTCTACGTCTGTTCCCTAGTAGTTTTACTATGGCTTTTTTGTATTATAGCACTGGTATGTGTGGTTGAACAGATCGTCTCTTTACTTATCTTTTTTACTTTTTTTTGTCTGCCTCTGTTCCTAATGTAGTTTTTATTAAATGTGTAACATCGCAGGATGTGTGCAAATGAGGTATATGACTGTCGTTTAGTTCCTCTATTTGTCTATATTCAGACAGGTATCAGTAGTATAGGTCAATCTGTCTAGGTCTATCTGTTACGCTTGCTGTTTCCCTGCTTTACGTCTACCATATAAATAGAGGTACTGGCAAGGTGGATGAACTGTATTGGGCCTGGTTGGTATATGTAAAAATTTTACTTCTGATACTCTTTGATGATGCTATTTGTTGAGTTCAGTATCTTCCTGCAGTTTGTGACTTACAAAATCTGTTACTTTTGATTGTTTTTTTCATAGAATGTACGGGTTTTTAAAGTCTCGGTTCTTTTGGTTGTTCATTTGCAGATTTTACTTTTTGAAAGATGATGATGACAGATTGTGGAGGGGCCAATTGCTCGTCTCATTTGTCGATAAAGAAGCGAGTCCCTTAGGGACTCATCCTCGTCAACGAATCTGGAATCTAGTTGTATCTCAATGTTGTTTCAAAGTGGAAGGGATTAGAACTGTTCCTAAGATTTTCCAACTGAGTTCCGTCTGTAGGCTTGCAATGTGAATATGGTGCTACGAGAGGTGACAGCCAAGTGCCTTAGAAGATGATGGCAGTTTGTTGAGTTTAGTTCGTTTCTGTTGATTTTGTAATTCTACCACATTATGTGCCGTAAAAGAAGTATGTGTTTATTTATGCTTATATTTGAGATGGTGGTTGGTGTTTTTCCTTTTTGGCATTTTTGTCTCGTATTTTATTTTTTGATCAGCAATAATGTGTGGTAATATGAACATGAATTTCTAATTTTGTCCAATTATCAATTATTGGACAATTTCTCTGTCAGTTATGGAGAGACAGTCTACAGTAGTAAAATCCACGTCGAAATCATTCCTTACCTACAGGGTAAACAGCCAAACTGCCAATTGTGCTGTTAGGATATTCCGCCTGTATTGCTAATTGCATTTTGCCAAGCAATAATATACTCTTAATGTCCTCTGTCACGCTTACAAGCAAAACTGCAAAGTGACCACCACGCCTCTTGAACCATACACAATTGATGAAATAGTAGGGTGAAGATGTTATGAACTGTTTCGTTTTTTCTTCCTGCAATTTGATAATCTTACATGTGAAAAACATGTTAATGTGCATAGGAGGCTCAGTTACATAATTTCACCATAGAGTTTTACTAGAAGTTGTACTATTGTTGCATCTCTGCACTGCCCATTGTTATTACTATAGTGTTGTGTATTGAAGACACTTCGCCGATATTTGATGTACTTATCATTATATGTATAGTTTAGTATCACGATGTTTAGCCAATATATCAGCCGATAATCTTTATCATGATATATCAAAGTGATGTTCATGTAAAAAAAAAAAACGAAATCCCCCTTGTGGCGTGCTAGATGGTACCACGTAGGATACTCTTACAATTATATAAATCTAAAAAGAATCTTTGACAGCAAAATGTGAACGCAATATTTGTACCAGCGGAGGTAAAAAGTGACTCGTACGAGAGGCATTGATTAAAATCTGTAGGTGTGGACGAAACTTAACATTTGTAGAAGCGTACGAAAATGTCAGAATGGTTAGTGGATGGCAACAAGGAGCGAGAAAAAATATCCTCCCTCATATATTTTCTCGCTGCTTGCGGTGGCCTCGCATCCACCCTGGCAGAAGGCACATGGCCTATGTGACGTGTACCCACCTGATTGCGCGTTCTCCGTGGATATTTTTCCACTTTTTCGCGCGGCACAATCCTATACGTTCAGGCTCTTATTGACCTCCTTCAAGTCGATTGTTGCAACCTGAAAGGTTCGACCGATGGCGTAACTGACTCTGCATCCGACGGTTAAGGTTTACGCCCATAAACTTGGAGAATCAAATCAGTCATTCAGTAACCTTTTTTTTTTGAAACAAAAAAAAAAAAATGTACGACACTGTACGAAACAGTACGGGCTTCAGTAAACCACCTCATTATTAACCACAAAGGAACTTCACTCTTAGCATTGGAAAGAAAACAGAGCAAGTGATGATTTAGGGAATGTCCCCATGTACTTGTAACGTAGCGAACTTAATTCGTATTTTAGCGCAGATCCTCCGGACCTGGTTTTCAGGTGTCCCTATGTGTAACAACGAAATTGTTACTTTAAGGTGTGACAATTGTATGCGTCGAAAATGCCCGTGACGGCTGTCAGCGACTACAATCTGTCATGACGCACGTTAATTTTTGTAACTGCTTGTGACGTCGTTTGTTTTAGCATGACATTGTAGACGTACCGCATTCCAGCCTGTGCCGTTTCATGAAGAAGATACGCTTTGCCTTTGCGTCTCCTGTCCGGTTGACGTGAAATGGCATCGGAATCTTGAGGCCCCTACAAAAAAAAATCCCATAACGGACGGAAACGGACAAAACAAAACAAATTGGTTACTTTTCCTCGTCGTACTGAACGCAAACGGACAAAACATAGCGAATCGTTTACTTTTCCTCGTCGGTTGAAATCGTTTGAAAATTTTGAAAAAAATCGACACGTGCGAGTATGTGTTTCTTATTTTTCTAGCGGGGGTACTTTAATTAAAACACATCGCTGATGTGTTTTAAAGAAAAGTTTGAAGATGACGTTTATTGACGTGGCCGTGGGTCGAAAACACAAGATGACAACATGTAGTACATTGAGTTTGACGATGGCGCAAAACGTACTTCTACTTTTTTCAATTTCTTTGTACTGATGTTTCTTACGCGGTACGACGCTAAGTTTTACAGGACAACGACAGAAAAAAGCCTTACTTTGGCACATGGGGACATATCCTTAGTGTTATTAAAGCTATTTTGTGTAGAGGTGTAAAAAAAAAACAGTTAACACTGATTTTATAGAAAAAAATAGCAAATTAAATTGAAATTTAGCTGTATTTTGGGAGTTTTATTGTTCTGTATTGCGGGCCTCTTGCCGATTTCGATATGTACCAATTTTTGGATACCCGATAGTGGATATAGTCTCGATATATCCAGAAGCTCAATATTGTTATTTTTTGCCAATATACCATATCGATTTGACGATATACTGGATCGATATGCCAATACATTTATACCGCGATATATAGAAGAGACGTGACGTCGGTTCCAAAATTCCCCGCCCCCCCTCCCTAGCCGAGGGCCGCCTAGGGGGGCAGAGGGTTGTCTGCCGTACAGTACTCTAAAAACTAGTGTTGGGTATCGAGGACCCATTGCCGATATTCGATATATATCGAATTTCAGGTACCCGATATTCGATATATCGCTTCGATATATCGAATTTCAAATTATCGCAATATATCGCCGATATATCGCCGATATATCGTATCGTCAATATATCGAAGCTAAAAAAAAAAAAAAATAATAATAATCCCACAGGTTTTCAAAGCCTCATGACTTCGGACAAAGTGACCGTAAAATCTTTGCCGGAAAGAAATACGGTTTTTTCCTGAAAGTCAGCGGAGTGAAGAGATCTCTGAGGTACATTGACGAGGTACACTTGTGAAGTACACGTACGTCAAACGCAAGTACGATTTCCCATACGAAAAAGGTCGGTTTCTAGATGTTTGATGATTCTTGAGATTTGATAGTCAGCTTACGTGGAACCATTCATATCAGGACACGTATGTAAAACTTATTTAGAAACGATACGCGATGTACCCGATGCCTCTGTAATACATAAATTTTGCTGTCCGTACTATTACAGAGACCTCCTCGTGTAACCATACCCCAAAAAAGCAATCATTAGAAGTACAGAATTAGTACTTTTTTGTCGGTTACATTTTGCGGCGTCTACCTTTAAGTCACTGAACGAAAGTCACGGCGTACGTGGCGTATTAGACAATTTGACTTTTTCGCAAAAATAACATATTATATAAAAAAATAAAAATATTAAATTTAAAAAATACTATATATCGCGATATATATCGTGATGATTTATGTTGGTCGCGGTACGATATATCGAGGACTCTCCTCGATCGATATTCGATATATCGAATATCGAGATTATCGCGATATGAATTTACCCGATACCCAACACTACTAAAAACCCTAAGGAAAAAACCCGAAACATTTCAACACTACATCTGTACGGACCCCCACCTCCCACCAAAAATATAAGGATAACTTTTGTTGGTCCCCGAGCAACACATCGAGCCCTCTAACTGTTCGATATTCGATATATCGAATACCGAATTTGTCGCGATAAGAATTTCCCCGAAATACAAAACTAATTTTAGGTTATCACATTAACGTTCGCTCTAGTTCTGTAGGCTAACATCTGTTTAACGTTAATATACATGCGAAAGGCACTAAACTATGTGGGAATGAGATGTCACGTAGATGTTTTGAACAAATGTAGACTTGTCGAACATTAAACTAATTTCTAGAAACATAATTAAAAGTGGCTGGCATTAAATGAAAACTTTCCATATTGTCGTTAATTCTATTTTAACAAAATTAATTTATGTTTTAGCGCCAATAATAGCCGCGACAAAATTAGTGTTAACAACGCTATTAAGGACTATCGTTGAAAACTTTCCATATTGTCGTTAATTCTATTTTAACAAAATTAATTTATGTTTTAGCGCCAATAATAGCCGCGACAAAATTAGTGTTAACAACGCTATTAAGGACTATCGTTGAAAACTTTCCATATTGTCGTTAATTCTATTTTAACAAAATTAATTTATGTTTTAGCGCCAATAATAGCCGCGACAAAATTAGTGTTAACAACGCTATTAAGGACTATCGTTGAAAACTTTCCATATTGTCGTTAATTCTATTTTAACAAAATTAATTTATGTTTTAGCGCCAATAATAGCCGCGACAAAATTAGTGTTAACAACGCTATTAAGGACTATCGTTGTCGGTTCCGAGGGGAGATATTTTGTTCGTCGCGAGGTTTCCCACATTATTCCTTCGCGTCACATTGACATTGTATTACTCGATGGTGCGCGTTGTACATTTGGTGACATTGTTTTGGCGAATAACGAGAATAGAAAAATACGGGTTTGAAGGGACATGTCTGAGAAGGAGAGAGTCGGTGGTGGTCAAAATTTCAAAGGGCGAGGAAGCTCGGAAAGGTCTTTTACTTGGAAGAAATCGGTTTTGAAAAACAGAGTCAAGAAACTCAATTAGAAAAGAACTCGAGCCTCGTGGACTCCCTAACATTGTAATGCCCCATGAGAGGGGGCCTCTGGAAACCGTGAGGGGGAGGAGAGAAAGTGGGAGAGTAGGAGAAGACGAGGCAACAGGCTCGGCTGCCAGAATATAAAGACAAGGATTTGGCAATGGGTCTCTGGAAAAATTGACGGCGGGATCGGCTCTGCTGCGCTGATAACATGTGTGACGTCACTCTCTGAAGGCGAGGCAGGAGGGAAACCGGAAGCTGAAACTTGCAAGCCAAAATAACAAGGGGGACTAAAGGTCCTCCTGGAGTCACCCTAACGACCACCAGTCAAAGAGAAGAGAAACCGAGATGTGACGTGCCGAGAAAAATAGGCGATTGGTGAAGGATCAAAATTAACTACAGACTGGCCTACAAAACAACTACACCGCCAATCGCTAATAGAGTAAATAACGCTAATTAGGTGCCCTTTTTTCAAAAAAAAAACTCTCAAATACAATCCATAATTCTATTTTTTTCCATTATTCTAATTAGGGTTTTTTTTCAATTAGCGTTAATAAATGAAGTGATTTTGTACTACATCCCGTACCGCTCCCTCCCTCCTTCCCTCCCTCCCTTCCTCTCTCCCCGCCTCCCTCCCTAACTACCCTCCCTCCCTCCCAATCTCCCTCCCTCCCTCCCTCCCTCTCTTTCCCCCTCCATCCCTATCTCTCTCCCTCCCTCTATCCCACCCTACCTCATATCTCACCCTCCCTCCCTCCCTCCCTTTCTCCCAATCTGCCCTCTCTCCCTCCCTCTCTCCCAATCCCCCTCTCTCCCTCTCTACCTCTCTCACTTCCTCCGTCCCTCCCTCCCAATCTGCCCTCCCTCCCTCCCAATTTCCCCCCCTCCTTCCCTCCCTCCATCCCTTTCTCCCTCCCTCCTTCCCATTTTGTCCTCCTTCCCTCCCAATCTGCCCTCCCTCCCTCCAAAGCTGCCCTCCCTCCCTCCCCCTCTTCCCTCCCTCCCTCCCAATCTTCCCTCCCTCCCACCGTCCCTCCCAATCTTCCCTCCCTCCCACTCTATCACCCTCCCTCCCTCCCAATCTGCGCTCTCTCCCTCCCAATCTGCTTCCCAATTTCCCTCCCTCCCAATCTCCCATTTTTGTTCCATTTTTTGGTCTTGATTTGTGACATCAGTCTCGGACATAGTCGCCAGGCAATCGGCTCGACATGTGGGTACGTGGCTAGGAGGAAGGAGCGTGATTATGCCCATCGCGATGCTATGGATGGCTTCATTGATGGCGGTCAAGATATTTGGTTGTTTGGGTGTGGCTTTGGATGAGTTCCTCCGTGCTTGTGAGTGCAGCTCGTTCGAGCGGCGGGGACGTGGGAGCCCTTCTGTTTGGTACAGTACTTACTTCATTTTATCGTCAATATTAATTTGTGGCCCTACAACGAGTGCATGCCTCTATCCTCCTTGGATCGTCTATTGCAGCTATGGATTGTCGACATGTCCCGGAACTCCCTCCTCGTGCTCCTCCAGGATTCGAGGACTTATGTGGTTGCCTTTTCGTAGATTTTTAATTATGTTGGTCTTTTGTTGATAGGTTTTAGATCTTTCCTTTGATGTTTCGTTTGTTGTTTTTTGCTTCTTTGGGTGTTTTCGGTTTACCTGTATCTTTTCGTGTTTTCGTTGCGTTTTGCCTTGCTTATCCGTTTTGTGTCTTTCCCCCACATGTAGATTTTCAGTTTTTGCAATGCTACTTCTTTTTGTTCCCATAAACTCAGATGGTTTACCATTGCGCTTTTTAATAAAGTCAACCTTTTTTTTTTTATAATTATTTTATTAAGATGGACGGTGTAGTCTTCAACGAACATTAAAGATATCACTTGTAAGACCTTTTTGCCTTGAATTTCCCTTCTGTTTATTCCCTTGTTATGTGGTTTTTCAGTTATAGCAATGCTACTTCCTTTTGTTCTTATAGACTCAGATGGTTTACCATCGCGCTTTTTAATAAAGTCGGCCACAGTTTTTTATTGCATTCACACAGCCTAACCTTAGAGTAAAAAAAAAGGAAGGAAGTTGTTGGATCGACTTTTGAGTGTCTCAAATATTGATACCAAGATTCGTTCTATGAAGGGCAAGCCAACGAAGGACATTGAAAGTAGCATCAAGCATATAAACGACAAAATAGAGTACCCAAAACAAAATCTACCTATCAAAATCTCGGCGATAAAGCTACATAAACGCTGACGATAAAAAAAGAAAGGATAAAAGTGAGGGGGCTCCCTCCAACCCTCCTCTTGAATTGGACAAGAAGCTATGAGAGACTTTTTAGAAGTGATTCTGCCACTAGGACAAAAGCTCACTCAGTGTTTTTTTATTGGTTTTTTTCATAGTTCAAAAGTAGGCGTTTTATGGTAGGCCTTTGGTAGGCGCCAAGTTTGGTAAGTTGTGTTATGGGCTTTTCATGTGATCTTCTTCGATCGCTATTTTGATCAGCAACCGTCCGATCATCCGAATCTGACGGTTTAAATAAAACATTCCTCAAAACTTACAGATTTTTTTTTTTTTGTTTGAATGTTTTTCAAAATTCAGACATGACGTTTAATTCTCTATCGGTCGATGTGCAACTCAAGTACTCAACCCTGTTACTTAAAAAAAAAAATATCATTTTGCAACCAATACAATATGGGTCTTAAGGTCATACTGTATGTTTTACATACAATAGGCATATTGTATGTGCCTACTTTCACCTACTTATGAACTGTTTTTATTTTTGTTTTCTATTGCCATTAAGCTTCTTTTCAAAAAAAAATAGGTCTGCGATGCGTGATAAAATATTTATGCTTATTTCTATAAACAGGCAAAATCAGAACAGTCAAAAGTAAAAACAATATGCAATCATTCTGCCATTACACTCACGACAACATATTTTTACACATAATATGTTTTAGTTCCTTCAAGGGTTTTATTTAATGGTTTCTGTAGTTTTCTTTATTTTTTAAAAGATTTTTCAAGGTGTTTAAGTGTTCCAGTGACGAAAACTTAGCTGTGAAATTTGTCAATTTCATTAGTATGAAAATTTGGAAAACAGAATAGTACACCATCTCAGTACATGGGAAACAATAGAAGGAAATGCCAGAACTGAAAGGAAAAATTGAAAGGGAAAAGAAATATTCAAAGATTTGAGTAGTCAGATATCGAAAAAAAAAAACAGAATGAAGGTGAACATGTGACATGAAATCTGTCTACGGAAAATTAATATCGAGTTTCATAATATCAACTGAAAAAAAGTTATGTTGCCCGACACTATAAAACAAAACTTATTAAAAATAAATACATCATATAACATGACTTTACACAATTCATGTACTAAAATAGAAACAATTTAACAAATTGCACAACAAGGAAAAAGAAAAACAGGAAAAAAAATCTTCCTGACATCAAAGGAAACATGGGATTACTTTACAAATCATTATTAGTCCTTGTCCTCAAAATGTATAACATTAACAGAGACAACCATCTTGACCACCAATCTAAATCATATTTTCTTATTTCCTTTCTTTTCTTCTTAAAGCTTCTTTCTTTGTAAAATGTTTCTCCCTTCATTTGTTTCTTTAATCAAGCTAGTTTCTCTTTTATAGATACAGCTCTCGTTTACAAGCGACACAAAGAGATTACGTTGATCGCGTATCATTAAACACGAAAAGACAAAAAAGTGAAGAAAAAAGCAAAACAATGTCTTTCCGGGAACAAAATTCCTGCCTGCAATTTACAATACCGAGACTGCCTTTCGTCTCATCTGTCGATGACAATATATTGACACTCAGTTTTCCTCAAGACAAGCGGACAAAATTTTCTCAGCGGTTAAGTCGCTAAAGGAATTGTGCAAAATTTTATACATACCTCTCCCTCTCCCTCTCTTTAGAGCTATTCAATAACAGCTCGGATTTTTTTTGTAAGGAGCAATTCCACTCTCCCACAAAAAAAATCCAATTGACCCTCTGACAAATAAACCCAAACCGTCCCTTCGCCATTTATTACCCCCATTTCAGTCCCTTTCAGCCCTTTCCCCCCCTCTTTTTCCCCCTCTTTTTTGCCCCTCTTAGCCTTTTTTTTGTCCCCTTTCTGCCACCTTTTCGCCACTTTTTGTCTTTTTTCCGCCACCACTTTAATTGATGTTTTCTTTTTTGGGTCCTTTGGGACGTGAGATAACTTTAATAAGCTTTCGTTGACCGGAAACTTGGTACAATATGTCTCTCCCCTCCAACCAACTGCTCCAAGCCTGAAAATTACCACTCTTCTATTTCAAAATTACAGTCTCCAGCATAGGTTTAATTTGCAAAAACATTTGGACACACCATTTTTGTAATTCCTAACATTAAGCATTACACACGGGTATTCACAATTGGAAATGTCATATATTGTTACCTTGTATAGTACACATCTTATACGGATAACAGCAACTGGAAACGTTCTATATATTGTTAGCTTGTATAGTGCATGTGATATACGCGGATTAACAATTGGAAACGTTATATATTGTTACTTTGTCCAGTACACGTACTGTGTGGGCATTAACAATTGGAAATGTTATACATATTGTTACCCCCATAAAATGCTTGAACCGTACTACGCATACATTACGCAAAATACCCGTGTAAAACTCGTCTTGTACTGGGTAAAGTATATATAGTGTTTCCAATTATTTTCAAACATTTAACCTATGGTCTTAAATAACATTCTTCACAACATACCGCACTGCCTTTCGTAACTAAATTTGAATCACTGTAATTCAAGTAAGTGTTTTTTCACCCAAAATCATAAGTTAATGTAAGTAATTTATGAGGCCCGAGACACGTGCCAAAACATTACTTAGTGTAGCTTGTTTTTATGAAGTGTTAACGCTGTTAACTTACTAAACAGTGATAGGCAGTGTACTTTTTACCAACACAAATAAAGAAAGAACTAGCAAATGTTATTCACAAAAAAATGACATATTCAGGAAAAAAGTTCCATTTTGTGACCTCACCTTATTTTGACTATCTGTCAACGCAAGACGGATATTTGGAGCTTTTGCAGAGAGTTCCGGTCCAAATAATTGGCAAGTACTTGCAAATCTTGCAAGTCTCCCAAAGATCCTTGTAGTTTGCGTATATTTGCAAGTACATTTCCGTACCTTTCACGTTCACCATAAACGGAACTAAGGAGCTCCATGGAGTAGCGTAATTCTGTACCTCAACACAACCACCACCAGTTTTGATATTTCTGATTGACCTGTAAACTAAATAAGAACTTTTTTTACTAAAGATCTCCCAAGTACCAGTCATTTTGAGATACACAAATCACTCCTATTGCATCCGCATCATGATACTAAAATGGGCATAACAAGGGGTTACCTGTACTTATAACCAGGCATGGTAAATGGGTCAATGGAAAAAAAAAAACACATGCAAAGATTAGAGAAGAAAGGAGGGAGACAGAGGAAGAGGGAGGGAAAGGGAGGGAGAGAGACGCGGAAAGCGGGAGTAACATATTGGTGGAGGGACACAGAGGAAAGGAAGCAAGGAGGGAGGCTGGGAGACACAATTTTCCAGGTTCACAAGATTGAAGCTAATGAATCTTTGCTTTCCTTTTGTTCCCAACAACAACAAATATCATCCATCTGAAAATTCTGTAGCTTGCCAATAAACACATTGTTTTCCACAAATTCCATTGGCTATTTAAAATTGAAATTCACCATAAACTCACCATGTTTGTTTACAGTGGCAGTGTAACATAGCAGGAATCGGACTCTTACCTCGGAGGCCTTTTCGAAGATCATGCACTGTATCACACTGGAGTTGATCCAAACCAGGTAATAACTCCTTTGAACGCTTCAACTGTCCACCTCCATTTGATGACTTTGTACCATTTGCGAGTGATGGAGTGCCATTAACATTCTTTGGTCCCAAATCTGCACAAGCCATAAAAAAAG
This sequence comes from Zygnema cylindricum, assembly GCA_037447655.1. NCBI lineage: Eukaryota > Viridiplantae > Streptophyta > Zygnematophyceae > Zygnematales > Zygnemataceae > Zygnema > Zygnema cylindricum. The sequence goes on along the minus strand of JBBHKE010003571.1, from coordinate 6,107 downwards.
AAAGAAGGAACCATGTTAAGAAGGAAAGAAGGGAAGAAAGAAGGAAAGAAGAAAAGGCGTTGAGGGTTCAAATGAATACAAACTGCGAAACCTCACTGACTACATTGTAAAGAAAAAAAGCAATCGACGACTAGCTTCTGAGAGGATGTCAATGTAGATGCATTTGTCATAAAGAAGGTCGCTGATAGCTCCTTGAAAACAAACATCCAGAAAAAAACAACATGACTTCAAATCAAGGATCTCTAGTCTAACACAAATATATTTGTCAACATAAACTCCACTCACTTCATCCAGCTCATGGTAGATGTCACAAACCCATATGGTGGTACAGCCTGTGTCGTTAATAGAGTTAAGGTTTTTTCACCATACAAATCAACTGAACTCAGTGAACAACAGTACAATTTCCGTTTGGATACCGCCAATAGTAAGGTAAGAATCTCACATTTCCATCACAAACTTCAGATTTTAAATCTGACAAGTGCACTCGGAAAAAAATTGATTCAAGTGGCAAAAAAAAACATTAACACTAACAGTGATACACAGTGTTGCACCAACGAAGTGAAACCCTTCATAAATAACGAAGCCTCTTTTTCCCCTAACTCTTTTCCCCCTGACGGCTATAATTTTTTAATGTAGTCGAAATAAAAGTAAGCAACATAAAGTCGTTGACATGAATGTCGAACTCCTTATATAAGACATGTTAATAAGGACCTACCATCAATATGCCACCCTGGGTGCGAAAGTATTGAAGCAATGTGTTGCAAGAGAAGAGCTGGTACCACCAGTCTTGATGGGGCATCTACTAATGCCCTGTATTCCTTTTTGAAACAGGGTTTCTTAAGCCAATTCTGCATGAATTCCAAACCCACCATCTCAAATAAGACCAACCACATAACCAAGCCAGGTGCAAGTTCATACGCAAACAACAACTGAATGGAAAACGACAGCCATTCAAACAATTTTCAGAATGCAATTGGACAAAACAATTGACGAAAAAAAATCATGGCTGCTAATTTATATGATATTAAGGAAGTTCTCCAGACAACCGAAACGGACAAGGCCTGCATAAACATATCTCTATCATCACGAAGTATTCTCTAAAAAAAGTGCCTCATCCAGTTCCAAAATAAGTACTCCGCTGTACCCAAAACTAAAAAGACGTGTACAAAGACATCAAGGATAAATGAAGGAGACCGATCATAAATGAAATTCAATCCCTATGCATTAATTCAATCATACTTGAAATTTAATATCTATGCATTAATTCAAATCATGATGAGTAAGTGAGACACAAGGACAGAACTCAACGAACAGACACCCCACAAAATTGTGGAACCAAAAGCAGTGAGATACAAGGACAAGAACCAACAAAGAGATACTTCACAAAATTGTTGAACCAAAAGCATTGGGTTGACACAACATTGAAAGTGCCCCATTCAAAAATGTGGAAAGAAGTTTCCAAACTCACATCAAGTGACTGGAAGAAGAGAACGGCTGATTTGCTGCGCAAAGTGTTTACAGCACCAGATACCATTTTTGCACGTTCTGCTTTCATACGCTTTTGTACGTTTTTAAAATGCTCAACCTCAACTGTCTCCATGTTTTCTGCTTCATCTTTGACAACCTTAAAGGTTTCCTGCATTCAGCAATAACCTTGATTCATACGTTATACATCAGCGCTTTTAAAATAAAGATATATCATAAAATATAGCACATGAACAGTTTTAAAATGTTCAACCTCGACTGCCTCCATATTTTTTTGCTACAATTCTCGACAGCCTTATAAGTTATAAGGTTACCTGCATTCAGAAATTGTTTAGGGGCTTTGTCATTAACAGCAAAAAAAACATAAATCCCTTAGAAAGTCTATTTTATATGACAAAAAGTAATTCACTTCAATAGCCATGTAGAAATAGACAACGCATAATATGACTTGAAAGACCCCGGTCGACAATCTAACAACAATCGTGCCAGTAGGCATCATATCAACATAGAGAGACACATATGCAGGGACCACCTACAGTGGAAAAACAAATGTTCACCCCAAAGTTTTGCAACAAAGGTTCCTCCGACGCAATCGAGACACAACAAAAAGAAATTGCCTCATTATTTAACCAATATCGAGAATCTTCAAGAAAGGTCTTTGCCTCACATTAATAACATCTAACCAATGCAGGCAAAATAAAAGTTATTTTCACTTGAATAAAGTCGAGTAAAAATCAAAAACACCATACCTGCATAACATCCCTATCCCTCAAAGTGCCAAGAACACGAAGTAGTTTTGAAATTCTCTTGGCATTTGCCTCTTTCGGAATGTCTGCAAATTTCACAAAGCAACAGTAAAATGTGAGCCACCAATGACATTTTTGCAGGCAATTGAAAAGCCAGGTCCAATTTATTTTATTATGATTACTGGTTCCTGTATCGTTATTGGATCTTATTATGATTGTTGGTTCTTAATATGAATCCTTTCCTCTAAATCGATAACAATCATCTGCACAGAACAGTTCATAAAGGATACCTACATCATTATTAGACTTAATCAAACTTTACTCGAGTGCGAGTACTTTTGACCCGAAATCATACACTACACCGCGAATCGTAATTAGAGTAAATTACTCTAATTCGGTCGCTCGAAATTTCGACTCTATCACATCAAATAGAGTAATCGATTCTAATTTTTTCATTATTCTAATTTAGGAAAAGGTTTATTAGCGTAAAAAATTACAATAAAGAATTTTTTTAAAAGTGTGGAGTACGGACGACGTCTGACCGTGCAAAATTGTGCTTTTATAAGTAAAAAGGTACAAATAACAATTTAATAGAATCGCGCTCACACGTGAAATCGCACTAAACAAAAAAATCAATCACATCGAAAAAAAGTCCTTCGCATAACTCTCGTCCGTCGACAGCATCGTCGTCAGTGTGAACATAAACTGACATTCAGTGCGACAAATAGCACTAGCGTCATAATGACGTCAATACTATACGGACTGACAGATTTTGTACATCTACATAATTTAGTGTTCATAATTATCGCGCACATGATTATCGGCGACATAACCCAATATATTTAGCGTTCATTACTCAGTTTTTTTTTTTTTTTGTTTTTTTACTCAAACTTTTTCATTACTCTAATTACTATTCGCGATGTACAGTACACCGCGAATCGTAATTAGAGTAAATTACTCTAATTCGGTCGCTCGAAATATCGACTATATCACATCAAATAGAGTAAATGATTCTAATTTTTTCATTATGCTATTTAAGATAAGGTTTAATTAGCGTTTTTAATTTTAATATATGCTCGTTTTAAATAGTGTGGAGTACAAACGACGTCCAACCGTGCAAAATTGTACTTTTATAAGTAAAAAAGTGCAAATAATGATTTAATACATGCCATTATCATGTAACTGCGTTTTAACAAACCACGTAGTGCAAACATCATAGTAACGATAAACTGTACGTTTTGTCAAATTCTGTTAAAAATACCTTATTTACAGTAGAGGATATTAGCTTGCCAAATTAGAGTACACCGTATAAATTAGAGTAAATTCCTTATTGAAACAGTTGTATCACATTAATTAGAGTAAATCACTCTAATTATTATTTTCTCTTTTTTTACTCTACTTTTTTCATTACTCTAATTACGATGCGCGGTTTACACCGCGAATTGTATTTAGAGTAACGAAAAAATCAGAGTAAAAAAACAAAAAAAGAAAATTGGAGTAATGAACGCTAATTTATGTGATATGCTTTTTCAACTATGAAGCTTACACTAGTTTATTTAAGTATTCTATATTTGTTATGTCGGCGATAATTATGTGCGCGTAATTATGAACACTAAATTGCATAGACGCACATAATCTGTTAGTCCGTAAAGTATTGACGTTATTATGACGCTAGTACTATTTGTCGCACTCAATGTCAGTTAGTGTTCACACTGGCGACGATGCTGTCGACGGACGAGAGTTATGCGAACGACTTTTTTTCGATGTGATTGATTTTTCTGTTTAGTGCGATTTCAGGTGTGAGCGCGATTCAATTAAATCATTATTTATACCTTTTTACTTATAAAAGCACAGTTTTGCACGGTCAGATGTTGTCCGTACTCCACACTATTTCAAAATAACCTATAGTAATATTTTTTACGCTAATTAAACATCATGTAAACCATAATGTCAAAAAAAATAGAATCGATAACTCTGTTTGATGTGATAGAGTCTATATTTCGAGCAACCGAATTAGAGTAATTTACTCTAATACATTCGCGTTACAGATAATCAATCCTATTAGAGTAAAGGAATAAATAGCGTAACAAAAAAAGAGTGTTATTAACACTAATCGGATTTTTTTTTTTTTTTTTTTTAAATGTTTATACTAATTAATCCCTAACTGTAATTTGGGTTGTCCATAATAATAAATACCCGCCCTTTCGATGTCTACAGTAATATGTGTATCCGTACAAAGTCTGACAATTCGTATGCCATCGCGCTGTTCACATGGTCGACGGACGAACATATGAGAACGTGATTTTTTTTTACGAGTTTGCGTCTCTTTCTTCAAGTGCACATTCACATGTGTGCGCAACAATGTTAAGTGTCTTTTTATGCTCTTGTAATTCAAAAAGTACCATTTCGTAGGGAAATATCATGTCCGTACGCCACACTATCTCCATCGCAGTGTACTTCCATTATTAACGCTAATTGAAAAAAAAAACATTATTAAAATAATGGAAAAAATATAATTATGGATTGTATTTTAGGCTTTTTTTTTTAAAAAGGGCACCGAATTGGCGTTATACACTCTAATAGCGATTGACGGTGTAGTGGACTGGATAGTACATACAATGCGCATCGAACAATAATGAAGTGTTAGCAAAATGCGTACCCGACTTTGTACCCGTATATTTTTCGTCCGTTTACGAGTTACAGTGCCTGTAATTTTCTGTACGTTTTAGGATTATATAAGAGGGGGATTCTTAGTGTTCAAACCATTTAGTATTAACGATTCAATCGTGGTGAATTATTCGTAAGTAACGCATTGAACGATTTGAAAAAAATGTTAAAATTGTTAATGATTTTGTAACCGTACTATTGCGTACATGTAAAAAAAATCGTATTATCGTACAGAATTCAAACTTAACTCGCACAAATAGTGCAACGCTGCAACGTCACATTTTCAGTAAAATTCCACACATTTGCGTATAATCCCGTACATTTGTCGTGAAAGTTTTGTTCAGTTTACCAAACAAAAAGTACTAAGAAGTGCAACGTATCTTTTCGTCAAAGTCCGTACATTTCCCGTGAATTTTCCGTACATTTCTCGTAGATTTTCCTCACATTTCTCGTTAATTTCCGTTCAGTTTACCGGACAGAAATAACTTTGCGTTTTTTGCCATTTTTTAAAAGTCACAAATTATACGTAGAAATCGGAAAAAAGGAAAAAATCGCACGATTTGAACAACAGCCCGGGGGGGGGGGGTTACTATTTTAGGGTAGTTAGAGCTTTGTTCCATTAGGCGGTCGATGTAAGCATCAAAAATTCGTTTACTGAAGCGACCGTTCCATTTTGTCGGGCCAGTAACCAACATTATTTTTGCGTGGCACAATTTGACTGGTTCACATAATAGATAGATACAATTTTGGTAGCATTCGAGGAATCTCCGAGAGCAAATTTTGACCACCTATTTGTACCAGCGAATGTTTAAAAGTGATTCTTACGACTTACTGAAAAAAATATGTACGGGTGGACGAAACTTAAGATTTGTAAAAGCGTACAAAAATTTCAAAATGGTTAGGTGATGACAACAGAAGCGTGAAACAATATCCTCCGTCAAAGACTTTCTTGCGGCTTGTGGTGGCCTCGCATCCCCCTTAGCGGAAGGCACATGTCATATGCGACATGTACCCACTTGGTCGCGCGGTCGTCGTGGATATTTGTTTACTTTTCCACGAGGCACGATGCTATTCGTTCAAGCGTTAAGAATTGACCTACACCGAGTCATTTACTGCGAACTGAAAGTGTAAGACAATGGGGTATGCGACTATGCATCCGATGGTCCACGTTTACGCCCATAAACGTGGAGAATCCAATCCTCATTCAGT